>CM037786.1:40164880-40214880 GCA_021229015.1 Solen grandis | reverse complement strand
GAGATCTATTTTAATCGATCAAATCTAAAGGATGTCCTAATAATCAGTAGTATTTTTTTAATACATGTACATAATTATATAAATCATTAAAACCATGGTTGGGTCAAACCACCAATGATGGAACAAATTGCTGTTCCCCCAGCCTGTTCGAATCACTGAAGTTTGACTGCAGTTCATTAAGGGCAAAATTTAAGCTTCACACTTGACAGCGGGACCACAAATTTAGTACGTAAAGACTGTTACCATGGTTTGTGGATGTGACTCAATGTGAATTCAAGGTGTCATAAGGCTTCATATGCTTTTGAGTGAAAACATATACTGTGTACTACATTTCATTTGTGATGTATTAGTCACTTTATCATTATTTGTGATGATATTTGTGTTCACCAAATTCATATTTGCAAAATAGTGTGATTATGAAGGTCAAAGTCACAGCACTCAGTTGACCTTAAAATTATGTCCCAGCTGTACATTGGTCTTAATTGGTTATTTTTCAAATAACTTGGAACAAGTGATCCTTAGGACAAGACAATGTATTACGAACAAGAACCATGCAAGTTGCTAGCTTGAAGTTCAAGGCCACAGCACCATGTTGACCTTTGAATCAAGTCTAGGCTGTAACTTTGTTGTGAATGATTGTGTTTTGAAATAACTTGGCACAAATGATCCCAAGGATATGATGTAACACAAACAAGAACAAAGTTGCTAGCTTCAAGTTCAAGGTCACAGCAGGTAGTTAAGTTTAAAATTTTTATAAGCAGTCTTGTTTGGGCTGTGTCTTTGTTGTGTAAAGTCATGTTTTGAAATAACTTGTCACAAGGTGGGATCCTTAAGACAAAACACTGTGTCACAAAACAAGCACAGGTTTGCTAGCTTGAAAGTCAAGGTCACATCACGTGGTTGAGGTAAAGGTCACAGCGCTCATTTGATCTTAAAATCATTGTTTATATTTCCAGTTTTTCATATTCACTGACAAAAATATATTTAATAAACATAATGGCGGGGGCATCTGTGTCCTATGGACATATTTCTAGTTTTACATTTTGAACTTAAACAACCATCACATTATGTTTACATGTGAGGCTTTTTTTAGTTAAGTGTATGTACTTTATTTTTGAATAAGTTTGTGATTAGTAAATAAATAGTAAAAGTTTTTTGTCACATTTTACACCAAAATATATTATTACATTGTTGCTGACAGAATTGTCTCCCTTATTGTGAAAAGTGGCCATACTGGATAGTTCCCTGGTATGGAACTTATATTTCATTATATAGAATTTATGACCGTAAAGTTTGGTAAATAGGTTTCAGATAGGTTATGTGGACAGAAAATGTGTTTCCTGGGAAACAATCTGGAGGTATTGATCTCACTGTCAGAAACACAAGCACCATCGATGGTCAGCGATTGCCAGTGATTACTCTTCTAGTGGTCCTGGAAAAATACAGAAATATGTGTGCAGTGAAATAAACTGTCTGACCATGGTAAAGCTGATCAGGGGAAATCATTCCTTAGTTGGGAAGAATTCACAAAGTAAGGTCCTCATATTGTCACATGGTTGATATCTTATGCTACTCACATGGGATATCTTAACAGTCTCATTGATTGTATCTTTTACTAGTCACATGGGTTATTTCTTATAAAAGTCACATGGTTTATATCTTAAAGATGTTGTGGTTAAAATATAAAGAAAAGTGAGAGAAAGAAAAACATCCTTTTTTTTTAAATTATATTTGTTAGTTGTATTACATTTGGAAGTCTTGAATCTTGTATTGAAAAGGAGGAATATGTCATTCCATATGCTTTTTTTCCCTTTTTCTGATAACTTTTGATGCTTTTTATTTTTAATCAGTAAAGAAAAAAATCACGAATGGAATGTAAAGTATAATGGGTTTCTCTAAGCAGATTATTTGAGTCTCAAGACATGCTGGTGAGGATTGAAAAATGACAGTCCTGGAATATTTCTAAAAACATCGCTTTTTATTCAAAATTTTGTGAATCTTCCAGCAGACTCTTATTTTACATTCTGCAAAACTTTTAATTTTAACTTAGACCATAGATAGTGTACAGTTTTGTAGCTGCAGTGGTCATCTATAAGGGGAGGTAACTGATATATAGGTGATTTCAATATCCTCAGATTTAAGTTAAATTAATGTATGTCTGCATAAAATATCAGTTTAGTTTGAAACTAAGGTAATAAATTACATGAACACTCTAGCAGCCACATTTTCGGCCCAATCTGCATGGAATGGAACCTGGTCAGAACAATTGTCTGCATAAAATCTCAAACAAGTTTAAACAGGGTTATGTGTGGTCAAGATATTTGTCAAAAAGTCAAATCTAAAAAAGAATTGTGAACAGTCAGACCAAATCTTCAAGAAACATGGTCAAAATGCTTGTCTAAGTATGTTTATGCATGTTTTTGCATTCATTTTATTTCATAGGTTTCATAAGCATAATGAATAGATGTTAAACAAAGCTTTAGATTGTCTAGAAGGACAGTGGTACTCAAGTGGTCCCTAGTGGATTTTTGATTCATAGTTTAACAAGAATTTCAACAATACATACTATGGTGCAAATAACAATATGGATAAACTAAAATAGGCAGTGATTAAATAAAAAAATAAAATAAAAAAAACATCAATAATTCATTATTCCCCCCCCCCCTCAAATATTCAGGTATAATTTATTTGATTACAATTTTTTAGGGATCTTGTATTAGTTTATTGCTAGATAAATGATCTTAGACCAAGCACAGAGTTAATTGGAGGCATATGTTTCCAGCTCATGTCAGGAGCAGAGCTTTAATTAAGCTCCAGCAATAATTAGATTTTCATGCTGCATTGAAACATATAAATTGAGATCAGATTTTTTTCTCTATTCCAGAACATTGCATACATTTTAATTAGCAGGCAATGTGTACAGTGGTGCTATCGTATCAATTGTCAAAAATAGCTTATATTATTCGTATCACATATGGTATACTCAATCGCATTGTATTGAATCCTATCGCATCCAATCGTATTAGACATAATGAGTTGTTGTATAGCATCACCATATAGCAATGGTATATCATAAATCGTATATCACACTTCACATAACGTGTATTGTATTGAACCACTCTAAGATTTTCGGGACCCTCACATTTTTATTTATCATTTATTTTTTTTAGAAAATAATTATTCTTTGTGTCTCTAAATTCAACATTTTGCATATATGTATTAATTATGTATCATAAATTATATTATGTAGTATATATTATTTGTTTAATATATCAATATTTTAGTATACGCTGGGCTACATTAATGTCTATATGTTTACTTGATGTGTTAGATCAAAATTTTCTTGATTAGTGTGTCTGAAAACTAACAAATTAAATCTGACCTAATTATGCATGCTCAAACTCAGATTTCGTCCAAGATGTTGCTTCGTGGAAAAACTTATTTTCCAGGACCTTTTTTACTGCAGTATTCACTTACATGCTCTCTAAGATAATCATAACTTACTCATATAGAGCTGTCTCGGGTATTTCCAGATATCGGCTATTCTCGGATACTGCTGCATTTCATCTTCTAATTGTAAAGATATTCATATCTTAAGTGCATGCCCATGTAACTTGAATCCCCTTTTCTGTCTTTTGATATTTACAAACCGTGTACATTTAAACCTTAGGGAGAAATACATCTATTTGAAAGGTATGTATATTAAACTACATCCTGTTACATTGTGTGGCGTGACAAGTAAATTTGTTAATATCTTTGTGCAGAATAGAAAAAAATTGTGACAAAATGTGGTTGTAATGTGTCATATGCTTTTCAAATCATGGGAAGGCCGTGTTACTGATATACAAAGATATCTGAAATACCTGACTGAAAATTACGTATGTCGGGTCTACCAGATAACTGTGCAAATAAAATATATGTTCAGCATAAATGAAATATGTTAACAAAATATAACAGACAGACAGATAGATAGATTGCAGATGATAATAAAATGAGAAAATATACATCAACTCTTATTTTTGTTGATATATGTAATACTTAGTATTGTCTGATATAGGAAGTAACAAGTCTATATGACAAATATAAACGTACATGCAATTATGATGACCCCCCCTCTCTCTCTCTCTCTCTCTCTCTCTTGTATGTATATATACAAAGAGAGAGAGGAGAGAGTAAAAGAGAGTGAGAGTCTATATGTATTGAATATTATACAAACAACTAGTTAAGTATAAAAAAAAAGTATTAATGCAAAATATTGCAAAATATTTAAACTTGAGTATTAGATACATATTTGATATTTATATTTGTAAGAATGCACAATGTATTGTAAATCCAATGCATATACCAAACATCTTAATCTAATGTCTTGAACCTTTTATTAAATTGGTTTTTGTTTCTTTAATGTTTAGCAAAGATTAATAAAGACTTCCACAGGTATCCGTGAATACCCTCCACTGTCCGAAAATGCCAGACACTACTTTAGGTACTAGTTCCCGGCCTTTTACGAAAATATAAAAACCAGCACTTACAATCAAAACATAAACCAAAGAAGGATACAAGCATATAATTTAAATAAAAACAATCCCATTTTCTCAAAACTCATGAACTTTTACCTTTACTAAGCTGTAGGTGTCCGGGAATACCTGAAACCGCTCTACCTACATTGTAGTTCTAATGTGCACTTTTGTATTTCCTACCTTATTTAGCCCTCTCTCTCTATCCACACATGCAACCAATAAAATTTAAGTCCTAATTTGCACAAAACATAATTTCTCTCTCTCTCTCATTGAATAAGCAATATAATATCGGGAGGTCTTGAATTCGAATCCCAACTGGGGTACATTCCTCTGGTGATTGCGTCAAACCAAGGACATATACAATATGTACAAGATTGGTCCTTGCCTTGCACTCGGAGTCTTTCCGCAAACGCACCCAGATATCCAACCACTGTCTTTTCCCATGCTTTTTTTTTTTTCCAAAGAAAAAATAACAGGACCTCATTCATGTTGCCATTATAATCAGAAAATGATTGCTAGCCATTACAATAGAAGATTAACATACTGCATTGGAAAATAGAGGCATACGTAATTAGTCAAACTATCAATCTATCCTTATCCGTAAAAACACAAGTTCACTACATGATAAAAGTTAAATGGAAAAAAATCTCTAAATTCCATATTTTTACATGTGTATAATTCGCTAATAATATATCTTTGATTGATTTTTTCAATGTCATTTATGCATGTTTGTGTATATTTAATGTAATTGTATTTCATAACACCAGACGTGTGCCATACCCTTTTATCAGAGGGCACAGCACGTGTTTATTTTGACCAGATATGTCACCTTTATGTATTGCTGGTACCGGTATACCATCACTCATCCCCCATCCCAAATCCCACCCCAAGGCGAGGCAGGGACAATCGACGTGTACACAACATGAATGTTATTACCATCAACATGACAGAAAACATGAAAGATGGTCGTAGGCTTATTGTAAAAACATTATCACAGAAAGAACCAGGGTGTTAAGTAGGGTCACTGGGTAGCTTAGTCAGAAACTGGTCCTCTATTATAATTAATATTATACATTAAATTACAATTACAAGTAACTTAGAATAATTATGTGTATATACATACATACACTATAGGGCACATATGTAACATAAACTGTACCGACTATATTAAAACCGTCTGACACTGCCGCCTATGCGTTTTAAGTGTATATATTCACAACATTGCGAGTGTACATAATGACAGTAAACTCAAAATTCTTCATCCTACTAAGGAGCGCTCCAAAGACAATGGAGGAATCTACCAGAGACAACAACAACATGACTACCAATTTTCTGCCATTAATTAATTTCATATCTTTTTTTTATTTTATACACATTATACCATTATTAAATTATTTTTTTAAAATTAAATATTCATCATAGAAATATTATATTCTGAAGAGGAAGACATTCTATATATCAGTATATTTCCATACCAATGATATCAATAGTAAAAAAAGTCTGTTTTTTTTTTTCCTCTTATTTTTGTTCTTTGCAACTAAACGACTAAAAGACTTTTTAGAAAATATAGTAATCACATACAAGTATTAAAAAAAAAAATTTTAAAACAGTGAGTAAAATATAGCAATTTAGCAAATATAGTTATTTTATAGGAACAATTATATTGTACTTAAGGTTGAAAGCAAGGGACCACTTTAAAAGTTGTTTGCAGATTAATTAGATCTTTGGAGAAAAATGGACTGGAAGTTAAACATCCCACAAGAAATTGAAACATTTTTTTTTGTAAGTACGTTAACAGTTGCTTATCTACTGTTTTATTTCTCTCATGCTTTTCCCCTGAATATATGTCAATCTAGCAATTTAAATTTTATATCAAACTTAATGGGTGTGGACAAATCAGCACATAGATTTGCGCGAGCACTAGAGGATGTCCGTAAGTTTGCAATACTTAATGATTTCCTGCACGGAATTGAAGTTCATATTTTTTTTCAAGGACCTATTCAATAAAGGGGACAGGACAAAATCACACCGACTAAACTAGAACCGTAAATATTTTTAATATTGTCCACTATGGATAATATTTATAATAATAATCATTCATAACAGCTGTTTATATTGTTTGACATGCATGCAAATCGGTGTCAGCTTGGCACTAAATAAAAAAACACACAAAAAAAAACGTTTACAGTTGAGACAGAATACTGAACAATCAAACAATGTTGTTATTTTTAAAATAGAAATTAAAATTAGAGTAAAAGATGAATTAATACATATATTTTAATCAGTTAGACAGTTACTTAATATAGATTGGGATGACAATAAAAAAAGCCTGTGCAATTTTCATAGCTTAAGAAAGATTTCTTTATTGATGAGAAATCTCTTGTTTGATACTTTCTTAATACTCTTAGTATCATCTGTATATGTGTTCTGTGGATTTATTTAAAACTTGATAAACATATTTTCCTGATGATTTTGTGTTAACAATTCTTGCAAACACATGGTACATTTGTAAAAAACTAGATATCAGTCAACTACTGTTATCAGTCAACTACTGTTATCAGTCAACTACTGTTATCAGTCAACTACTGTTATCATTATTTTTTATTGTGATTGCTGTCATTATGATAATAAAATAAACAAAATATATATTTATAAATCATTTTGATTAAAAAAATCATTCTCTCATTAGATATGCTATGTCTCCTGTACAAAGTGTGATGACAGAGTCTCTCGCTTTTTCAGGGAGACTGATATTTAGTGTGTACCCATTTCCTGTAGCTCGTTATGTTTATTTCAGATGTTTATTTCAGATGAACACACGGTGAACCAGTTTATACGTGACAGTAAATTTTGTTAACAACTTAATGTTTTTGCGTATTGCTGAACCTGTTGTCAAATAAAGATTACAGATATTATATATCGCATATCGTATGTTATCAGACTAAGAATGCATCGCATTGTAACACATTGAATCGCAAAGGTGAATCAAACCTGCTATCACACATCGCAGATGGTATATCACATATCATAAATCGTTCATATTTCAATCGTATATTAATCATATTTTTTGACAACTGATACGATAGCACCACTGTAATGGGTTAATTTATCCCAAGTTTCACTTTATTCCCATCATAGAAATGAGAAAATTATGTACATTGCATTAGTTTTCTGATATCCCAGGACAGTTCTGATGAAATGTCAAGATGAAACTTAAAGTTCTAGGATCAAGGTAAGATCCTCTTGTTCCAGGGTTATTAAGTATTATAAATACATATCATACCACAAATCTTAAATTGAATTTTACCAATTTCTTTTTAGCATCCCCTGAGAACGTCTACGTCTTCCTATAATTGTATTACTTATCAGGAAGGAAAACTTCAGAAATGCATGAAATACTGTTTTCAGTTCATACATTTACTACACTGGTAACCACTTTTCAAATTGATGCATTTGTTGTTTTTTTTTCAGTGAAAACTAGATTCTACTTAAGTTGAACAAATATAGGGTTTTCATCATCATCATCTGTTTAACATGTCCTTTCCAGCATTCTGGGTAAAAAATGCATGGTTGTTGTAGGATCTCTTCTATCTTGACCTGTCCCATGCATTCCCAAGCAGGCCTCAAGATTGGAGGTCCTTCTCAGGTATTCCTGTGACGACCAGTGGGATGGCATCCAGCTCCCTCCCACTTTCAGATCTTGCTCCAGTTGGCATAAAGTATCCGACCAGTGGGATGGCATCCAGCTCCCTCCCACTTTCAGATTTTGCTCCAGTTGGCATAAAGTATCCTTTCCAGGTGGTCCAGCCATCTAAGGTGTTGTCTTCATACAACTCCAGACACAGAAGGTGGCTTTATCTATCAGTGGAGAGTGGATTTGACAGATTGGATCACACATATTGCTAATCCTCCTCTTGTCTGCCTTATTTTGTCATGTCCCATATTTCACTGGCTTATGAGAGGCAGCTCTTAATACAGGCACTGTTCTCTCTGAATTTGTTTTATTGCCTTTAAATGCAAATGACAGCAGCTTTCCAGCAAAGCAAACTGTTTCAAACCTGATCAGGCCGTTTTTTTCTTTTTTTTTTTTTTTTTTTCAAGTGCAATTCAGTATTAGTGACTGTCACAGTTTCCTTATCCTAATGAATCTTCAACTACATGTGGGGAAAATATGCAGAGGTGTATGTAAAATGATATTTTTTTAGGTCACCAGAGCACAACATGCTTATGGTGAGCTTTTGTGATCCCCTTTTGGCCAGTGTCCATGCGTGCATCCAGATTCAACAATTTTCTTTAAATGGCATCTTCTCTGATACCACTGGGCCAAATTTGATCAAATTTGCCTGTGATGTTCCTTTGCATGAATCTCTACCAAGGTTGTCTAAATTGTTCCGGTCCATTGCATATCTAGGTCACTGGAGCTAAAAATAGATTTTTTTTAACCCTTTCCCTCATATAGACTCATTTTGACGCACTCAATAGGTACCACATAAAGCCTGATCTGCAGAAAACCACAGTTAAACCTTACCAAATTTGATTATAAAATCCTAATTTCCAGACCACTGAGGAGCAGCGAACAGCATAAAACCTGATCAGCCTGTGAGTTACTCGCAGGCTGATCTGGTTTTATGCTGTTCACATAGGTCTTTTCATGGTGTCCTCTATGAGGGAAAGGGTTAAAGTGAAATCTTTAAAAATCTTCTCTGAAACTGTAAGGCCTAGAACTTAGATATTTGGTGTGTGGCATTGTCTGATAGACCTCTACCAAGTTTGATCTAATCATGACATTGGGGTCAAATTTGGCCCCACCACAGGAGTCACTTGATTTTACATAGGCTTTATCAGGAAAATCTAGAAAAATCTTCTTGTCAGAAACCACAAGGCCTGGAGTTTAGATATTTGGTGTGTAACATGGCCTTATAGATATCTACCATTTAGTTTGTTCAAATCATGGCCCTGGGGTCAAATTTTGTCCTGCCCCAGGGGTCACTTAATTTTACGTAGACTTTTATAGGGAAAACTAGAAAAATCTTCTTGTCAGAAACTGAAAAACCTGGAGTTTAGATATCTGGTGTGTAACATGGCCCAATAGACATTTACCAAGTTGTTTTACACCATGGCGCTGGAGTCAAAATTGGTTCGCCCCAGGGGTCACTTGATTTGTCACATAAACTTTTACTGGAGAGTCTTTACAAGATCTTGCAGAAAGCAACACTGTCATAAGTTTAGCAAATTTTGTATGTAACATGGCTTTGTGGACCTGAACCAGGTTTTCAGATCATGGCTCTGGGGTCAAAATTTGTCCCACCCTAGGGTAACTTGATTTCATAGCTATGACCATCAAAATTTGGACCACAGGTACAATTTTGTGTGGAATTTCGATTATTTTGCTATACAACTGCTTAGATTTTGCATTCAGTATGACTCAGTTATAAAAGGCAATGAAGGCAATATTTCTCAGGTGAGTGATTCAGGGCCCTCTTGGATCTCTTGTTTTTTGTTGTTTTTTCATATAAGATTCCTATCCAAAGTCAGGTTCCTTCTAATAACCTCATAATCCTCATAAGATCTTTAAGATGCTGTACATCTTTCAAAGTCCAATAACCTGGCTGTAAATTGTGTATACAAAAATCAATAGCTTTTCAGATACGAGTTTAAGCTTCAGACTACATTAGCTGCTACCAAAGCTTTTTTTTCTGCCATAACTGTTTCATTTAAAACCCAATAGACTGAATATCATCTAAAAGGGGTTACAATCTTTACATGTATAATCTCTTGATAAAACATTTATCGATTTCGTGAAATTTAAGGTCAAAGAAAAATGGAATAATTGGAATATGAATTCAACATTTGCAATTTTCAGGAAATGGAAATTCATTTGCATGAATATAATGAAAATTTCATGCAAATTGGTCAAGAACTAAGTGCCTAGCAAGCATTTTTTTATGCTTATTATTGTTATAAATTATATGACTTAGAGTGTCTTTTAGACATAATGGAATAAGTTATCATGTCATGGTGATACATAGCGGTAACTACTCCATTGTCTTAATGTCTGTCTGTCTGTCACACTTTTTACATTACGCTTTCTTCAGCAGATGACACATGTGCTCCAAGGAACACCACACATTTCTCTGAATTATGATCCTTTTAGAGCATGTTATATTACAGTAGATCTGCACATTATATTGGTGATTATGTTCAACATGGGAATGGCTTGAAAATTACGTAAAAATCAGATCCACTGAGCTTGAATCAGGATACTCAATAATGTTTGAACTTAAGAAAATAAAAGAAAAAGTAAGGAAGGAACAGAGGTGTCTACAGACAGCTTTCATTCAAATATGCATACCTGTCAAATCACAGGCTCTCGGCTCTGTGTCATTTGAATATAGAGTTGCCTGTTTTGTTTTATTTTTGCAGTAATTCATCACATTTTACCCAGTTTTTCACAACATTAGGGCAATGCAGGCATCTGATAATACTTGTGAAAAGGACATCCTTGTTTTACAGAACTCGACAACCAATTAGCCCCTAATAGCTTAGGCCCTCTATTACCTCCAACGTTCACATGTGTAGTTGTCATTTGCTATATTAGTGAGATGTCAAATACAGATGTAACTCCTCTGGCTGGCGGCATCTGTGGATTGATTGGTCATTTTGAGGTATTTATTGGATTATTTTGAACATTTCCATCTCCTGTTAAACCCTGTGTGGGCTGTCTATTGAATTTCTGGCCACACAAAAGGTATGGAGAAAAAAATGTAGGGAAATTACTGGATTATTTCTCACCAACATCATTTATAAATCCATCAGTGTAAGATATTAGTATATAATTATTGGTAGACACGTGATTCTGAGACAAAACCTGTCTAGACTGGCAGACTAAAATGATTTGTGGTTTGTCATAAGTACAGATTTTTAGGCATTTTCTCAAATGGCCATTCTTATGGAAAGTGCTGGAATTAATTTTGTATCTTTTCCCTTGACCTCATGAATATTCATGTGCAAATTTATGACTTGATGGAGATTTATTGACTGAATCTTAAATGGTATATGAAAAAGGGAAGAATTTGAGCTTTGTTTTTGTGTGACAAACAGAGGAACCTTATCAGAAAGGACTTGTCTGATCTGGGTCTCCTCAGTTTGCCAATGTGTCAAGTTGAGACTATATGATTTTAGGGGTTAAGCTAATATTTTCTGGCCGGTATACAGTACTGTATATACATTACTGTTATTAAGTACTGTATATATATTAGTATGTCCAATTAAAATGGGTTTACACTTCTGTTAGCGCATGTGAAAAATTGGCATTGCAGTCGAATGTTAAGTTGTGATAGTAATATTTTTCAGTGACCGATATTTTTCTATGTGATTGTTTAGGGGTTTCAAATACATGATTTGTGTTTTTAGCTCACATGAGCACAACGTGCTCAAGGTGAGCTTTTCTGATCGCCTTTTGTCCGGCGTCCGTCGTCCGTGCGTGCGTCCGGCGTCAACAATTGCTTCAAACAACATCTCCTCCTAAACGGCTTGGCCAATTTGAAAAATATTTAGCAGGAATGTTCCTTGGATGAAGCTCTACTAAAGTTGTATAAATGGTTCTGGTCCATTGCATAATTAGGTCACAGGAGCTAAAAATAGATTTTAAAAATGCAAACTTTGAAAATCTTCTTCTGCAAAACTGCAAGGCCTAGAGCTTAGATATTTGGTATGTAGCATCATCTTATGGGCCACTACCAAGATTGTACAAATCATAGCCCAATGGTGATAAATGACCCCACACCAGGGGTCACTTGTTTTACATAGAGTTAAATAGGAAAATCTTAAAAAATCTTCTTCTATGAATCAATAAGGCCTAGAGCTAAGATTTTTGGTATGTAGTAGCATCTATGGTTCATTACAAAGATTTTCAAAGTCTTGGCCCTACGGTGATAAATGACCCTGCGCCCAAGTCTTCTCTGAAACCATATGGCCCATTGCTTAGATATTTGGTGTGTAGTATTGTCAGGGGTAAAATGTTTTAGATTAAGTTATATCAGAATCCTTGTCTGTTTAAAAACCTTGACATCAGTTGAAGCAATGGTACTCAGGTGAGCGATTCAGGGCCATCATGGCCCTCTTGTTTAAATTAGTTTCCAGAGTAATTGATCATATTTAATACTATATACACTGGCAGATAAGGCACACTTTTTTTTCCAGATAATTCAGGTTTATAGAGGGGGTTGGCCTTATATGATGATATACAACTTTTCAGGTTTCTTTTTTTCAATCACCGAGAAGTGTAGTCCTATGAGAAGTGAAATTTTCCAGTATACGTTCTCAGAAAATGGATATACTGAAAGCCAATGAATACGATAATATGCCACAAAGTCTATACAAAACCATGATAAACAATACCAGATTATTGTTTTTGTTCTTTTTAGTTATCCTACTGGTATATTTCATGATAAAATGATCGTGAGAAACTGAAACAACTTGATGGAAGCATTTTCAATATAAACAAACAAGTTTATTTTGTGGGACCTCATGATGTATAGGAGAAACTTGACAATTGTTGGCATTTGTTACATAATGTTTGTTAGTTGGGAGAATTTTGACAAGTGACAATGGTCCCCAGTGTTAGAATGCAGGGACACAGTTGAGTAATGTCATGTTATGAAAATGTGTCACCTTTATCCAACCCCTCGTAAATATAACAGTCTAACGATAATCTTATGCCATGTGTAAATAAAATGGTTCACCATATGATTAGCCCCATGACGTACGGATAACTTTCAGTCTGTCAAAATGTACGACAGCACAAATTTCAAAACAAGATTTCGCCGTTTACGATACAAGAAATGATTTTTTTTTTTTCAAATAAGTTACCTTGAAAATTAGGATGCGCCTTATACGTAGCTGCGCCTAATCTGACCGTGTGTACGGTAAGTTATTAGTAGTAGATGTTTGTATTTTAATGATGTATTTATACGTAATTATAGCCCATGACCTACTTATCGCTTCATTTGTCGGTCTAGACATTGCACATTTCTTAGCTCATTCGGTAAGAACGTCGATCAGTGCATCAGTTTCCCATCATGAACAGTGCATCAGTTTCCAATCATGAATTCATGAGTTCGATACCAGCTTGGATCTTTTTTTTTTTTTTTTAATTCTTATTGTTATATTTTTATAGTTTGTTTTAAGTACTAGTTTTATAGGTCCAATATTTTGCTTTTGTTAATTTGTATTTGCTTCCTTTTGATAAATAAAAACTTAAAAAATTGACCTCTCGATGTATAAATAATATATGGAGAGGTTGATTTTTAGCTCACCTGAGCACTTTGTGCTCAAGTGAGCTATTAGGATCGCCCTGCGTCCGTCGTCCGTCGTCGTCCGTCGTCAACAATTTTCTTTAAACGACATCTCCTCTGAAACCACTGAACAGAATTTGATTAAACTTGGCAGGGATGATCCTTGGGTCAACCTTCACAAAAGTTGCTAAAATAAACTTGATCCATGTAGAACTCTGGTTGCCATGGCAACAAAAAGAAAAAAAAAATGAAAACTTAAAAAATCATCTTCTTCAAAACTACTGGTCAGATTTTAAAATAAATTGGTACAGATGTTCCTTGGGTCAACCTCTACCAAAGTTGCTAAAATTATTCCGATCCGTTAAAAAAACATGGCTGCCAGGGGCGGGGCTTATTTGCCTTATATGTATATAGAGAAACCTTTAAACAACATCTCTGAAACCACTGGATAGAATTTGATTAAACTTGGCAGGGATGATCCTTGGGTCAACCTTCACAAAAGTTGCTAAAATAAACTTGATCCATGTAGAACTCTGGTTGCCATGGCAACAAAAAGAAAAAAAATATGAAAACTTTAAAAATCATCTTCTTCAAAACTACTGGCCAGATTTTAAAATAAATTGGTACAGATGTTCCTTGGGTCAACCTCTACCAAAGTTGCTAAAATTATTCCGATCCGTTAAAAAAACATGGCTGCCAGGGGCGGGGCTTATTTGCCTTATATGTATATAGAGAAACCTTTAAACAACATCTCCTCTGAAACCACTGGACAGAATTTGATTAAACTTGGCAGGGATGATCCTTGGGTCAACCTTCACAAAAGTTGCTAAAATAAACTTGATCCATGTAGAACTCTGGTTGCCATGGCAACAAAAAGAAAAAAAAATATGAAAACTTTAAAAATCATCTTCTTCAAAACTTCTGGCCAGATTTTAAAATAAATTGGTACAGATGTTCCTTGGGTCAACCTCTAACAAAGTTGCTAAAATTATTCCAATCCGTAAAAAAACATGGCCGCCAGGGGTGGGGCTTATTCGCCTTATATGTATATAGAGAAACCTTTAAACAACATCTCCTCTGAAACCACTGGACAGAATTTGATTAAACTTGGCAGGGAGGATCCTTGGGTCAACCTTCACAAAAGTTGCTAAAATAAACTTGATCCATGTAGAACTCTGGTTGCCATGGCAACAAAATGAAAAAAAATATGAAAATTTTAAAAATCATCTTCTTCAAAACTACTGGCCAGATTTTAAAATAAATTGGTACAGATGTTCCTTTGGTCAACCTCTACCAAAGTTGCTAAAAATTTTCTGATCCGTAAAAAACATGGCCGCTAGGGGCGGGGCTTATTTGCCTTATATGTATATAGATAAAACTTTAATCAACATTTCCTCTGAAACCACTGGACAGAATTTGATTAAACTTGGCAGGGATGATCCTTGGGTCAACCTTCACAAAAGTTGCTAAAATAAACTTGATCCATGTAGAACTCTGGTTGCCATGGCAACAAAAAGAAAAAAAAATGAAAACTTTAAAAATCATCTCCTTCAAAACTAGTGGCCAGATTTTAAAATAAATTGGTACAGATGTTCCTTGGGTCAACCTTTTTATCTCAGGTGAGCGATTTAGGGCCATAATGGGCCTCTTGTTTATTAAATTTAATTCTTAATCTAAAAAAAAATCGACCACTCTAGTGATTTTTTTTTTACCCATGCATTCTTTATCTTAGATGTCATGTTTTCGCTGTCAGGATTCAAAGTTTAAATTTCAATGCATCCTCAAGATGCATAAAATATATGGACAATGCTTTTGAATTGGGAGTCATATTTTTTAAGCATAGTGAGACCCGGGGCTTGTGCAGAGAAATTTATAATAACTGCCTCTCTATATATAAATAGGCCTAATATAAAGAGATGTCATTTTTTTAATATGACTGTCCTGTGCATAGACATGTAAGACTATAAGGTCAAAACAGTAGAAAAGAGTAAAAGAGGGGGACAGTATGCTTATTATAAGCCATCCATTAAAACATTTTGTTTTAATCTTTTCTTCTTGTCTTGTTAATATAACATTATAGGACCTCAAAGTTTTTATGAACCTGGACAAAACAGAAGTATGAACTTCTGAAACCTTTTTAAACTAAGTTGAAATAATACATAGACTGGATGAGATATTCTAAACTGGCCTCTAGTGTCATAATGGTCCAGTAGAGAAGCTGAGGGTTGTGAGTTCAAACTCAGCCTTGGAAGGATCAACATTCCCTGGCACAAACTACCATGCAAAGCCCTCAGCATAAGTATTCAAACTAAATACCCATTTAGAAATATGAAAAAAAACAAAAACAAGATTTAAACTTCAGTCCATTACAGTTGATAACTTCTAATGACTGTAAAGTCATTAAAGTAGAGGTGAGAGAACATAAATCTGACACAGGTGAAAAAGAAAAATGCCAATTGGATTTTCAAACATGAAAACGAGAAAACTTGCCAGAGAATTGCCAGAGGATTAGCTATGAAGTTGATAAATTATCAGAACTGTTTCAATGGCTTCAGGGTAACACAGCATGCTCAAAGCTGAGCTATTGTGTCGACAAAAATTTGCTTTAATGAAAATATCCTCAGAAACTACTGGGCAGATATTGAGGAAACTTAGCATGACAAATCCTTTGGAGTCCTGAACTGAATTTGTTCAATTCAGAACAATGTCATGACAGTCAGTTAATTCTGTTAAAAAAAGTGTTAAGATTGTCCTATTACTCTCACCTGACTTCATCTCTGACCTTTATCCACCATAATCAAACTAGCCCAAGCACTCACACTATGAATATTGTCTCAATATTTAATCAAGATTGCTTATTAAATTCAAATTTAATTTAAAAAAAATAATGCTAGATTGTAAATAAAATGAAAACTGGAAATTTTTTGATAATTTAAGGGCTGTAACTCCTGACTGAAAGATGAGATATTGGCTATAATTGAACTTGTCCAGAACCATTGCCTGTATGTTTGATCAAAATTGCTTAAGAAATTAACTGATTGTTTACAAACATATTATTAATAATTTGCAGAAGATATCTATCAATCCTAAAATCTTTTATTGTCAATCCTAAAAATTTTCTGTTGACTATTATAGAAAATTTCTAATATAAATTTGATCTCTTTATAGACAATTTCAAATTTCTTCTCTTAAATCATCGTAAAAAACCCTCGGTATATATTCCATTATCACTTCTGTATATACATGTACCTCAGGAATTTTAGCTGGTAAAACTTCGTTTTCATGAATATTAATCAGCTACTTGCTGACCAATGAAATAAGGCTTAATATGTTGAATACTCTTCATTGAAATTTACAAAAGCAAAAGCTGACTCATCGTTCACCACAAGATAAACCGCAATGCTTAGACAAGGAGCATGATGTCAGTAATACATGGTAGCACGGAGCTAACTTTTATAATCACTCGCGATGACATTGGTCATATGATCCCTGCTGTCCCTGCAGCTGTCGTCTCTGCCACGGATCCAATGAAATGCCTTCTCAATAATTCATAGGTATGAAGTTTTGCTAACCAAATATCCCACGGTTAATTAAGAAGCAACGCGTATAAGAGCGAACATGGACTTTCCAACGATGCTCTTAAATGACTGATCAGATCTCAATTTCTTTTTCATTCTGTTGAAAATGAAGATCTAGGATTCTTACAAAATCTATACAGAGTTGATAATGAACTAAACAAAGAGTATCCAAACTAATCTTGCAATTTGACTGTCTGTCTATGTTCGTGATACTACTTGTGTTAAATATTTATTTCTAGTGTTGGGAATCAGTCGGAGAAAAAATTGTTGATTAATCAGCCCGTCTTTTGAACTGATTAATTATTAATCAGTAACTTTAATACTAATACTTGTAAACTCTTTATTCATATTATAAGGACTGTACTAAGAATTTATAACTTGTGTAACTTACAGTCGTGAAAATAAAAGTGTAAATGTTACCATTTCAATAGTGTCGTCGACGTGTGTTGCCTTGTGAGTTAATCATCAACAACGCTTACATCACACGCCAGCCTCTCCCATTTAAATACGGTCGTGTCTATCGTATTACACAAAATACAGTGATGAGTTCTTCCATTTGACCCTCGTAGTAAATTGACCAATATAGCTTATGATGTGTCTTGACATGCATTGAAACAAGATAATTTGGATTCAAACGTCTGCATACACATGTGTGGAAGTATCTATAATTTGTACTTTTGCTACATGCCCTAACAGGTTTCATCGGCCAAATTTTTATTGCGATTGTTTGCGTGCATTGTGGACTTTTGAAATCTCATGTGATCTTAAACTGACAATTAAATTACATTGTATATAAGATATATTTTTCACATAGATATTCAATAATTATAAATTTAGAAGACAGCTTGCATACCAATTTTAATAGCATAAATACGTTACCTGTTATTACTTCAGGTATGTGTCTATTTGTGCACAGCTTCCAAAACAGAGTCCGCAAAATAAACCATTCCCTAAACCCCCTAGTTACCGGAAGTGTAACCCCCGTTCTCCAATTGTGTTTTGGAAGCCATCGAGTTTTTGTGGGTAACCTCGTGTCACCTTTCTTGATAGCTTCTGTGCGCTACAGCTCTCCTATTTTCTTTTCATAGCCTCGGCTGTGTTGTTTATATTGTTATTTATTCTATATCGTGTAGAATTTTCAATCCCCGTCCCGTATCGGGATTTTTTGCCCTGTGTCACGGGTTTCCGTGCTTCGGCTCCCGTGGCACTGGTATTATTTTGATTTTGTATATTTATACTGTTGTCTCGTTTCGAGATTTTTCTTGTACGGGTTTCCTTCGGTCTTCCCGTTTTATTTTGCTTACATTGTTCTTTCTTGTATTGAATTTTCAATGTCGCAGTCTCTGGGTTCCTGCGGACATGTCAAGGCGTCCTGGGACTCCAACCAGTCCTGCCTTTCATGCTCGGGGTGCTCCAGGGATAACACCTGCACTTTTTGTGTTTCTTGGTCCGAAGAGGTTTGGAAGAAAGCCTCTTCCCGTCGATCCTATTCATCCCAGAAAAGGAAGGCCTCATCTTCCTCCTCCTTCTCTGGGTTCAGTGCTGCTGGGGGTCGGAGTCCCTCTCCCCCTCCCAGGAAGAAGGCTTCCCGCCCCTCTCCGGAGAGGCCGCCTTCGTCTCCTGGCTCCCTGTACGGCTCTCCTTGCGCTAGCCCCAGGGTAGCAGACAAGGAGACTACTCCGACCGGTCACCGGGCATGACCGGTCATTTGCTTGACGTTAGTCATAGCAAGGCCGGCCGGTCACCGACCACCGGTCACCGACCACAAGTCACCGGGCTCCGGTCACCGGTCACCGGTCATCAATCACCGGGCACCGGTCATCAATCACCGGTCACCGGTCATTGTCGAACCCCAACCGGTCATCACCGGTCATCGGCAAAAGATCGTCACCGATCAACGGCCAGGTCGGCTCACCACTCTAGGCGTGTGGGTCACCGGTCTTCGCCGATCCTAACTGAAAAAAGTTCGGACTCGAGTTCTTCCTCAGGCAGCCCTGCGGTTTCTCCGCTTCGGCCACCTGCTCCCTCGTGTTCAAGGGTGCCCAAGAAACGGCCCCCCAACCGTTCCCGGGCATTTCCGGTCACCGGTCCCCTAGCTCTGCTCCTAGGGACCGGTCCCCTTTATGCTCTACCACGTCTCACTCTTCGAAGGTTCAAGGTGCGGTTTTTTCAGCACAACCTCGTACCTTCGATCCTTCCACGTGGTGGTCCCGCATGATGGGGGAATATGCCAGGCATTTCAGTTCTGCCTCCCCCCCTGTCATACCGGGCGAGCCTACATCTTCTAGGAGGGATCGGGTTTCTCTTCCACCAGAGACCTTAGATCACAGACTGTTCCTTCAGTCTTCTCCCTCCTCGGGGCCACAGGGCGCTTCTTCTGCACAGCCCCCTATGTGGCCCTTCTTCCCTCCATTTCCCTTTATGGGCTTTCCCCCTCAGGATGCTCCCCCATCTCGTCCTGAGGCTGGGTCTCCTCCCTCTACTCGCAACCCTCCTACCAGCGGGGCTGCTCTGAGCGGACACTTGGAGGATGAAATCTCCCTTCATGCTCCTGAGGAGGACTCCTTATTTGCCGAGGACATGCCTCTTTCGGCCACCTCGCGCCGATCCAGCGCTCCTTCCGAACCTCGTACTGACAATCCTCTCTCTGACGAGGACGAGGAGTCAGACGACAGTCGTTTTTCCATGGACAGGGCTGTTCAGGAGGTCTTTGCTACCTTACCTGCATCGGTGTGCAAACCGGCCCCTCCTCCCTCCCGTAAGAGGTGCTAAGGCTACCTCGACCTCGTCGGTAAGCCTAAGGAAACCAAATCAGTCGAACCGGAGTTGCTCCCTTTCTCTCCGGTCGTCCGTTCAGCTCTGGAGGATTTCGAATCTTCCTCCTCCTCCAAGCCAGGACCGGGCTGGTTTATTCCCACTTCAGACCTTCGGCCTTTGGGTTTTAACCCCAAGACCTACAAGTTCTCGGAGGGCGATTTTTCTATCCACCCTCCGAAACTGGACCTAGATGCCAGTCGGCTCCGGCTCAAGGTCCCCTCCTCTTTACCTCTTCAGCAGAAGGTCTTGGATCGCTGGGAGCAACGCTCCCGCTTTCTTTCCGGCATCTCGTGTCACGCTGACTCCTTCGTGGCCGCACTTTCGGTCAAACTACAGCAAAAAGATGCCTTATCTTCTTCCGTCAGGCTTCTTTTAGAGGCCTTAGCAGCGACTGCAAAACATTCTATTTTGCTATCTCTCTCTCTCTCTTCCGAGATGACTCGCTGCAGGCGGGATGCCATCCTGGACGGCCCCAACAAGCTACTTCTCTCCTCTTCTCGAGAAAAGCTTAGGTCGGCCCCTCTTTCTTCTTCGTCCATTTTTGGGGGCCGAATCAAGGAAGTAGCAGATGCCTCCAGGGAGGAGCAAATGCACGGAGCTATGGCCTTCCAACCCCGCACTCCTACTTCGGCTCCCCCTAAATTCCGGATACCGAAGAAGCCTTCGGCTTCTACCGGTAAACCCCCGAAGGACTCGGAAAAGGGTAAACCTCAATCTCCTTTCAGAGGTAATCCCTCTTCCAGGGGCGCTCGCCAATCTGGTCCTCAGCGACCACGATTTCCTCCTTCATCGCCCCCCACCCCTTCTTCTACCTCTACCAGTCAAAAGGGTAGGAGTAAGCCCTAGGGGTACGTCCTTTCTTCCGCTTCCTCTTCCAGACGTTCAATTAGGAGGAAGAGCGTTTCTGCCCCTTCCAGTAGGCGGCAGACTCACTCATTTCATTCAGCAATGGGAGACAATCACCGACGACCAATGGGTCCTGTCTATCGTGAGACACGGTTATCGGGTTCCGTTCAGTCGTCCCCCTCCGCTGTCACGCTCTCCCATTCATCTCTCCTCCAATCATCCTCGTCTGGGACTCGCTATTTCAGATCTTCTGAAAAAAGGAGCGGTAGAAAGGGTCTCGATTCTAACCTCTCCGGGGTTTTACAGCCGTCTCTTTCTGGTTCCCAAGAAGGACGGCGGTTTTCGACCGGTCATAGACCTATCTCATCTAAACTCCTTCATTCCGAAGGAACACTTCAAAATGGAAACAACTTCGTCGATCAGGGCCGCCGTCCTCCCCGGTCACTGGGCTGTTTCCCTGGATTTATCGGATGCCTACTTCCATGTATCTATCCATCCTCATTCCAGGAAGTACCTTCGCTTTACGGATGGTCAAACTGTCTACCAGTTCAAGGCCCTTCCGTTCGGCCTGTCTTCGGCCCCAAGAATCTTCACCAAAATAGTTTCGGTTCTGGTCGCCAGGGTTCATTTTCGCGGCTCACGCCTCCTGGCGTATTTCGACGACTGGCTTCTTCTTCACATGGACCCAGTCGCTCTTCTCGACGAACTTGGGTGACAGACCTAGCTCTCCGGCTAGGCTTCATCCTCAACTCCGAGAAATCGGAGTTGATCCCATCCCAGAACTTCACGTTTGTCGGGATGCAGTTTCTGACCGACCTAAACAGGATCAGAATTCCGGAACCCAGAATTATGTCTCTCCTAACTCTGGTTCGGGGGTTTTCACGTCGGCAATCGATCTCAGCCCGCGAATTTCTATCGCTTCTCGGTGTACTCAATGCAGCAGCGGATCTTGTTCCGCTGGGCCGCCTTCACATGCGACCTCTTCAATTTATCCTACTCTCGATCTGGCGTCCCAGTCGAGACCATTTACAGACCATTCTTCCGGTTTCCCCGGAATTGGTTCATCATCTCAGTTGGTGGAATTCCCCTCGTTCTCTCGAGAGGGTGTTCCTCTTTCTCCTCCTCAACCGGAACTGTTCCTCTTCTCGGATGCCAGTCTGTCAGGCTGGGGTGCTCATCTGGAACCTCTGGGTCTCACAACCTCGGGTCTTTGGTCCCCTCGGGACAGTTCTCTTCATATCAACAACCTGGAACTCAAAGCGGTTCTACTAGCCTTATGACAGTTTTCTCCTTTTTTTCGAGACAAATCTGTTCTAGTATCTACAGACAACACGACTGTTGTCTCTTACATCCGCAGACAAGGGGGGACGCACTCGCCTTCTCTGTGCATGGAAGCATGGCACCTTCTTCATTGGTGTCAGGTGTCTTCGGTACTCATTCAAGTCAGACATCTTCCGGGTCGTCTAAATGTCTTAGCGGACCAACTATCCCGCAGGCATTCTCTTCTCCCCTCGGATTGGAAGTTACTTCCTCAGGTCGCAACAGCTCTGTTTGCGATTTTCGGGTCTCCGTCTGTCGATCTATTTGCTACCAGGCTGAACAACCAACTTCCACTGTTTGTGTCACCGGTATCGGATCACAGGGCTTGGGCGATAGATGCTCTGTCTGTAAACTGGGATCATCTATTTGCTTATGCGTTTCCACCGTTTTCTCTGATTCCCTTAGTTCTAAGGAAAATCCTGCGATCTCAGTGCAGGATCCTCCTTGTAGCTCCACTGTGGCCAACGAGATCTTGGTTTGTGGATCTTCTGGATCTTCTGATAGACTATCCTGTAGAACTTCCCCAGGTTCCGGACCTTCTGTCACAAGGTCGGAACAGGGTCCTACACGAAAATCCTTACGCTCTTCGTCTTCACGCTTGGATGTTATCCAACAGCGAGTTAGACAGAAGAAATTTTCGGCAACAGTTGCCTCTATTATCTCTAAGGCCAGGAGACAATCTACTCGATCTGTCTACCAGGCAAAGTGGAAGGTCTTCCGTGATTGGTGTATCGCACGGCAGATTAATCCGGTCAAAGCTCCTGTCAGAGAAATCGCTAACTTTCTAGTTTTTCTTTTTAACGAGAAAAAACTTGCGGTCAGTTCTATCAAGGGTTATAGGTCCATGTTATCGAACACTCTTAAGTTTCACAGATCCTCTTCCCTTGGTTCGGATCCTTATCTTTCGGAAATTATTCGTTCGTTTGAACTGTCTAGGCCAGTCTCTCGTTCGTTAACTCCAAAGTGGGATCTTTCTTGTGTTTTACTGGCTCTTACTAAGGCACCTTTTGAACCTCTTTCTGAGGCTTCGCTCCTGCACGTAACATGGAAGACGGTCTTTCTCATAGCAATGGCGTCTTCTAAACGTCGTTGTGAAATTCATGCCTTTTCTACCGAGGAAGGCTATTTACGCTTTAACAAATCTGATGGCTCTGTATCCTTGAGCTTTCAACCTGGTTTCCTTGCGAAAACCCAACTCCCTTCGGTCTGTTCCCCTCCGGTAGTTATTCCGAGCCTTGCTAGTCTTGCGCTAGGGGTGATCCTGATCAGCTTCTTTGTCCGGTTAGAGCCTTGAAGTTTTACCTCCAGAAGGTTAAATCTTTACGGGGTCGTCGTCTTCGTCTTTTCCTCCCAATAAAAGGGGGGGGCGAAGTTTCGGCAGCATCAATATCTCGTTGGGTAGCCTCAACTATCAAGTTTGCCTATTCGGATCTTTCGGACAGGGATCTATCCTTTTTAAGAATTAGACCACATGAGCTCCGTGCTTTGTCTGCTTCTTGGGCTTTCTTGAATAAATCCCCCATGGATGATATTCTTAAAGCGGCCTCTTGGAAGTCTTCTACTACGTTTTCTTCCTTTTATCTCCGCTCACTGGCTAACCAATCACAAAACCTTGCGGATTTGGGTCCGCTTGTAGTAGCTCAGACAGTAGTTTAATCATCCTGTCTGACGTTTTTCGCTCTTTCGAGAGCGTTTTACCATCGGCGGCTTTGGTCGTTTTCTACTTCGGGTGTCGCTGCAATCAAGGTTCTTTGTTAGCAACCTCCCACCTTAGCGACGAAGTCATACCTGAAGTAATAACAGGTAACGTATTTATGCTATTAAAATGAAATTTTTGAAGTAAAATTAATTTTAATTAGTAAATACTTACCTGTTATTACAGAGTCCCACCTCCCTCCCCGCTTGCTGGTGGTTGTATCCCTCGATGGCTTCATATACAATTGGAGAACGGGGGTTACACTTCTGGTAACTAGGGGGTTTAGGGAATGGTTTATTTTGCGGACTCTGTTTTGGAAGCTGTGCACAAATAGACACATACCTGAAGTAATAACAGGTAAGTATTTACTAATTAAAATTAATTTTACTTCAAAAATTTCATTTTCCATTGGTATAACAATAAAGTCGGGAATTGAAGAATCAAGAAATGTTTCTTTCGTACTTATCTCATGACCGCCACTAATTCCTTTTGATCTCGGCGCTAATGTGCTGTCACACATAAGGCACACTTTTGATTGTGTTATAATGTCACTAACTCATTGCATGTAAATGAAAACCAACAACCTGCTGGCTTTAATATTTAGTAATTAAGTAAACCTTGGAAAGGGGGCGTTTTAGTTTTTGGTTCGATAGCGAGCAGTGATATATGGAATTTTGTAAAGGGAAGTTTCAAGACTTGTTAGTAAAGTGGTATCAGGATAAAACGACTGAATGCCACTTTGCGAGGCAATATTTACCATATATTTCATGTAACCAATAAAAAAAATGACCAAATGACATATACTTTCTAGTCAAAAGCCAAAAGCAATACTGTTTAAAATGAATTTAGCCTCCGAACTAGGATAATTGACATGTATGACTAGTCGTTTTGTTGAGTAACTATCTTAGGTGACTTATATTTTTTATTCGACTGGAGATGTGCACAGCGTTAAGTAATTTATTAATGAAAAGAAAATAATCTCTATTTCTTTTAAGACTAAGAACTAATGCACTGAAGTGATATCTGAAAAAAACAAAACTTATTGAAACATCTCATCATATATATTTGTTACACAGAATTTTATATTTTGCAGAAATTATAAGAAACAAAATTGCTATCAGCAAGGTGAAAGCGATCCTAGTTCACTTTTCTATGTTTTTAATTTCTTAGTAAAAGTGTTAATTGATATCAGGGGTATTTATACATTTATCTTTTCGAGTGGTCATTTTTGTTAAGTAACTTTTTGCTTTGCGCATCTAACTCGTATCATTATCGACCCTAAAATCCAAATGGCCATTAGGGTAAAATTTGGCGGTCTAAAGTGTCTTTATTGTTGGCGGTTTACCTAATTTACATGAATAACCAGTCTGGGAAAAGTCACCAAGTTCTGTGAGCTAAGTTACTATTTTTGTACAATTGATTTTTAGCTCTGCCCACCTGTGTAGTTGTTCTATTTTAGGGCGTGTCTGTCAAGTGACGCATCGAGTTAACTGGATGGTTAATCCATACAAACGTTTATGCTTTTATTTCCATGGCTGTATGATGAGTATCAAAACATAACAATGTTATTATTTGAAATATTTGATAATTTAGTCAAAATATTATTGTAGCAATATTGACAAAACACAGTGACAGACAGTATCAAACTATAAAATCAGAAATTAGTCAGCAGTTACTTTATTACCAACAAAAAAACAAAACAACTCTTTGTCTAAAACCATACGATTTAAAATTTGTTGACAAATAGGAAATCATCGTAGGGGATATATTAGTGGGGGTCTTTGTCAAGGATTTTAATCAGTCCAACACTTTTTTTTCCTGGGTGCTTGTATTATATAAATGGGTGTACAATCATAATTTGCCCCAACTTCCATGTTCAGTCAGCTGATATGTCCAGCTTATTTGCCTGTGAGATCCTGCAATAATCAATCTGATTGGGGTCATGAGGTCAAATCCTATGTGACCTTTACTTTTTTATGTAAGCTGATGCTATTTAGGTGAATGAACAAGGGCCAATGTGGTCCTCTTGTCAGAGTTTTATTTATAGTACATCAATATTCTTCGACAAAAATTCAAAACCTGAAAATTCAGAGAATCTCTCAGACAGCTGAGCAGCACTGTAGCATATGATATTTTTACAGGTTGCATTCATATGCAGCAGCATGTGTAAATAATTGGATATTTTGATTGATTTTATCTTCATCACCAATGCATCATGCTTTTATCCACAACTGAAATGCAAAAAATTCATATTTTATTGCAAAAAAAAAATCAGACATAAGTTACAGACAAATAAATGCAAGTTTGATTTTGCTAGGGTTATTGAATTTCCCGTCTGTATGGGATTTTATTGTAAGTAATTTGAATTTATTTAAGTCTAAAAATACGGACAGATTTTAAAATATACAATCATTTATATTCTTTATTTTTGTGTTTGTTTTGCTTCACAGTAAAACACAACCATAGAAGCTGTCAAAGGAATAAGTCACTTTTCTTTGGTGGTGGTTAAAGAACTGACAAACTATATTTATAGAAAGCCATTATACGAAATCTGGAAACTGACTACTTAAAAACAAGAGACTGGCTGTCTTGTTTAATAAGTGACTTCATGTTATTAAGTGGTATCTTTTTCATTTTCAATCATGTTTGATTATGCTACAGAATAATGCAAAACCATTTGATACTCCTGGTTTCATGAAAACTTCACTGTGGAAGTTAAGATGCTTCATTGATTTAAATTTCAATATCATCTTGTTTATAGCCACTACTGTCGTCCAACATGGCGTCAACATGAATGCATTATGAAGTAATAAACAAAACGCAGTGTCAGCAAATGTACTGACAAATAATGCTTGATATAATTTTTAATTTTTAAGAATTTATTGTTACCATCCATGCCTATATCTTTAAGAAATTATGACATTTTCAAAATACAGTATAGACCTTGAAATATGTTTGATTATGCTACAGAATAATGCATAGTTTGTGCTCTCTGTCTGGTTGAGGATTTCTTGGGTATATTATGGTTCTTTAATCCATGTTTATGGTAGAAAGGTAGGGTAATAGCCATGAATGATAATTATATCTTTCACCATAGAAGATGAGATGTTATCATGCCAAAAAAAAAAAAAATGTGTGCATGCATGTGGTTATTGTGCAGATACAATATAAAACATATTTTCCATGTCCCCTCTTTGCCACTTTAACCCTTTCCCTCATATTGACTCATTTTGATGCACTCAATAGGTACCACATAAAGCCTGATCTGCAGAAAGCCAAACTCAAACTTTACCAAATTTAATTGTAAAATCCTCATTACCAGACCACAGAGGAGCAACGAACAGCATAAAACCTGATCAGCCTGCGAGTAATAGTAACTTGCAGGCTGATCTTGTTTTATGCTGTTCGCATAGGTCTTTTCATGGTATCCTCTATGAGGGAAAGGGTTAAGCAAAAAACACTGTACAATCTAGGACCTAATCTCACAGTATCAGTGCATTTTGATATGCTTCTTGTCCTAAATTTAATATCAAATGCAGCAAGGATTGTCAAATGCAACAACTTAAAAAGCTGACATCCCCTTTAGTTCTGTAATACACAGGACACACTGATGCATTTGCTGGTGGCAATTCATGCATGCAGATTTTCAGGGAAATCTCATCAGTAAGCACCAATTTGCATTTAAATGAGTATTCATTACTTCTTGAAAATCTTTTGTGAACTATTTTTTTTACTTGCAGCTACTGTTAATGGAGATTCCAACTGCATTTCAGACCGATTAATATTGAGAAATGATGGTGTCTCCCGTCTAAGTATTTCTTTGCTATTGAACTCTAAATCTATACAGCATTTCTGAGAAGCATTTTGACTGGATGTTCAGTAGGATTTTCATAACATCCTCTACCAGTTGAAATATTTTTCATTAAAGAGTGTGATCCTGTTTGGGAAGAAAACTTGGGGAGTTTGGCTTTATTTAGAGCAAGCCCAGGGCTGAATTTCATAGACAAAGGTTTCCAAAGAGTTTCAAAGGTAGTTTTCTGTTTATTTCTTTACAACAGTATGCAGCAAATAGGAGTTTTGAGCAAGGAGGAAGTACTCTTCAAATCTGCCTCATTCAGTCAGGAAAACCAAAGACCTAATAACCTATCAGAGATCCGCAACTGTGATATAGGTAAAGAGAAGTCAAGAATTGTTTTTACAATCATATGACTGTGAGATAACATGAGATGTGTTTAACTGTTTATATCAGTTATAAATATACTGAGTTTTCTCTTCAATTTATCACCAGTGATGTCTCTCATTTGATCACAGATCCCTTTTATGAGTGATACCATAAAAGGTCTGTCTGTTCAGCATTTGCAAAATGTTAAGCATGCTTCTCTGCGAGATCGCATTCAAATCCTGCTCACCTGTTGTTGTTTTTAACATTATTTTGGACTGTTTTATATCTCTGTTGAATAGGTCTTTGAGAAAAACATGTTCTACTTGGAGGAAAAAAGTCAGTGTTCAGATAAATGGATGAATCATCCGTTTAATCTTGTGGAATGACATTGGTTGCAAAGGAAGATGGATTTCGTTTACGTTAGATGCCATCATGAAAATTCTTTTCACTTATACTGTTGCATAAACCACAAGGAAAGCATAAACATTCTACCTTGCAACTGTATGTCTGCAATGCACCCTAGTGGACCCGTAGTAAGTAAGTAAATGAAGTCTTTATTTAGAGTGTGCAGGTAGCCCTTTTGAATCTTACACGACCATGTCCTTTCTGCTAGATCTTGATTGACCAGAATATCAATGATTGTTTTAATAGTTTGAAACAATAGCAAAAAAACAGCAACAGTAAAACAAGACAAATTACTTTGATTGCAATAAAACCAGGAATTGTTTAATTTTCATAATAATTCAACTGAAAATATTTGTTGCATTATTTAATTATTTTAAGCTGTTTATTGAGGGATATTTTGAGTAAACAATGGTTAAACTATGACTCTTCCAGTATTAAAATATAATCCATGGTATTGACTTGAATATATTTAACATTAAACTCTGTTAGCTTTCTTTTTTAAATTCCGGTTAAACCGGGGCCTTTTGCTACAGGCGAATGCTCTACCAAATGAGCTACCTGGCTGCTAAACACATCTTTCTACCCTTTTGTGAAATTGATGCGGTTACTTCCTCTGGTAGTACCTTATGATTTGGTAGGCGCCGATTTGATTGGCTTATGTAAAGGTCAATCTGAGATCAATCTATTCGATATGATACTGAATCTGATTTCAATGAGATTGTGCTGAAGAGTCCTGATCTTCTCATAGAATAATCTGGTTATCAAATTGGTGAAAGCAGGCAGTTGAATGTCAACTTTCTAAATGTTGGGCAAAAAATGGGCATCAGTGACAGAAATAGACCATTTTGTCATTGGTTGGGCTATACACTGTGTGATTTAAACTGACCAATGATTGGTTCGAAATCTCAAGAGTATTTTACTTATATCCACGTCTCACTTTGGAGTGAAATGACCTATAGAGCAGCTAGTTAGGAATTTACAGGATCCATAAACAACTAATTTATTTCATTCAATTTATTAACTACTGTTGAACCATACAATTTCAAACACATACTGAAACAGTCACAAGAATATCTATCTGGACCACAAAAGTTTACCATTAAAAATAAAACACTAAAACTTAGCCCTTGTTTTACAACAACCATCAGCTATGAGAAATGATACTTATTTATTCTAGGAGGTAACATAGCAAAGGTCTCAGACATGACCAGGAGGAAAAGTGTGAAACTGACATCTCATATTTCTTAATCCTCACTTGAGATGCAAGTTTGTCTGAAATATTGAATTGTTCAGAATTGTCATTGTGTTTACTGGTATATCCGGGTAATTAATAATGATTCTATGCTGAATAGACAGGGACTGTCTGTTCTTGATTTGAGTGTTTGTGTAGAGGAAGTCGGGGTGTCCGAAGGGAGATTAAGTCAGTGTCTTTTATGACAGGTCCACCCATTTTCCTGACAATTAACATGGCGTGATGGAAGGTTTCATATTAGCATGCAGTGTCAAAAATTGGGATACAGGGATAGATAATTACTTCATATTTTGCACATTGCATGCGCATGCGATAACGCATGTGATTACTATCGCATTTGCAAGCACCAATTTTCGTGTAAGCACACAATAGCTACCATGTTCACATGCAGCAGTTATCACATAATGATGGTTATTACTAGCTACTTTGATAGAAAAATATATCCCCTAGTCTCTTTTATACCACCATAGATATGGGTTTGAGGCACTCATGATTGATTTGAAACACATGATGTAATCCAGCAGTAGAGTTAAGGCAGGTGGATTTTGCGTCAGTGTGAAAATGACTGAGCTATACTAAAAGGAAAAAGAAATGCAGGGTAACTAGAATCAGTAGTAGCCAGACTCAAGTTTTTACCTCCTAACCTTGCAATAAACCTCATATGATAGACCCAGTCTCATTCTAAAGCATTTGTTTTGTTTGAAAAGAAAAATCCTTATCAAAATAATTTAAACTGTAATACCGTCGAATCCTTCCTATTTAAAACTGTGTTACGGCCAATTTGATGAAATGGCACACAAAGAAAAGCCAGCAACAAACTAGTTAACTAAATATATTTTAATTATAAACAAGTGACAAATATCAATATGAATATCACAACATACAGTGTCTTAAAATTATTATAAAAGATTAGTTTGATCCTTGTCTGATTGATAAAATTTAAATTTAACCTAAGCAATCCAATAGATATGTCCTTTATCCAAATGTAAGTCCGAAATAAATTCCACACTGTTGAATGACCCACACTTGATGAATTGCTGCCAAAAACAAGTCTTCTAAAACAAGTCTCCTCAACAAGTCTGCTCTCCCTAAAACCCCTTTCATTATATATACTTGAGCAAAATATTCTAGAAACAACCATACTATACTCCAAAATAGAATGTTCCAAAGTGTTAACAGGTTACATAAGACTTCTAAAAATTTCATAGAAAGAAAGAAAGTTCCAGTTAACAAATATACCAGTGAACAAGTTATTTTTAGAACAGGGATTTCCTTCTACAGTGTTGTTAATACATAACTAGGTCAGGTGCAATATGTAACAACTGACACAAAAGTTTATCCTGCATTTCTTTTTCCTTTGAATATAGACAAACCTGAGTGAAAACCCAAACTTGTTAGAGATCAGAGGCCAGGTATTACCTTCTCACCGTTGTTATCTGGATATTTCCATGGATTGTCACCTTGATCAGTTTCACAGCCACACTTGTCAGTGCATTGCATTCAACATTAGGTTCTCAACTTATTGATTGAGACTTTTTTTCATGAATGAAATGGCAAACTTCTAGGCAGTTTTGCTGTCATCAGACATTGTCCTTGTTGGGAGCCATTCCCTTGGTGTGAAATTAAACATCGCTGTATGCAGTCAGTGTAAACCTTGCCAAGTAGGTGAATTTCCTCTATCTTAGCTTTTCTCCCAAGACACAAATCCATTTTGCATGCTTTGATGGAGCTGATGTAGATGTGTCATCTTTATCCTCTATAACTCCGTACTACTTGGGCACACTATTTAGCATCGTGTTACACCCTGCAAATACCAAATCAGACAGAAAGTGAGCTTCAGTTAGATCAGGCTTACTTTGTTATCTTCTCATCGCCAACAAACTGATGAGTAGGATACAGTTAAAAGCTGCTGGTTTGCAGGCTGTTTTTTTTTTTTCTCTCTCTCTCATTTCATAGGTTTATTCTTTCCTTCTTCCAAAGTGCTTCATTGTTGCCCATCTGTCCTTTTTTCTTGTCATCTGTATCCATTATTCTGTCCTATCCATCTGAAGCCATATCAAAGTAATCATTGAATGAACACAAATGAAAACAAAAATTAACAGCTATCATTTACTGATGCACAATCATGCAGTTTGATCAGGTTCACTTACAACACTGCCCTAATGAACTGTTTATAAAATTAATGTACCCAAAATTTTGTTGACACTTACTACTGTTGTATGTACCATTTGATCAGGTTCACTTAAGTTCCCTGAGAGTTATTGCCCTTGAACTCTTTACAATCACTTGAAACTGAGCCTTGATGCAGGATCAGTATTATTGGGATCAGAGTGTTCAGTAACCACTTGATAGAGTCTGATGAAGCTAAACCGTATTGTGTATGTGCTGCTTGAGTAGTTTGGTTAGGTTCACATTGGCTACACCAGAGTTATTGCCCTTGAAATATGTATAACATTGAATTTCTACTGGGTAACAATATGAATGGAATCTTTTTTTTTTGATAGATTAATGGCCTACAAAATATCTGTTCTTACCTATTTTTAGCTCACATGAGCACAACGTGCTCAAGGTGAGCTTTTCTGATCGCCTTTTGTCCGGCGTCCGTCGTCCGTGCGTCCGTGCGTCCGTCGTGCGTGCGTCCGCTCAACAATTGCTTCAACAACATCTCTCCTAAACGGCTTGGCAATTTGAAAAATATTTTGCGGAATGTTCCCTGGATGAAGCTTACTAAGTTGTATAAATGTTATGGTCCATCCATAATTAGGTCACAGGAGCTTAAAAATAATTTTAAAATGAAAATTTAAAAAATTTCTTTCTGAAACCAAGGCTAAACCTTTTAGATTTTGGTATGTAGATGATCTTATGACTGTCTACAGATTGTACAAATTATGACCCTGGGGCAAAATTCCCGCCCAGGTCACTTGATTTACTAGCTAATATAGGAAAAATTGAAAAAATCTTCTCTCCGAAACACAAGCCTAGCCTTTTATTTTTGGTTTGTAATCATCTTATGGGCCACTTAAATGTCAAATCATTTGCCCTATGGTGATAATGACCTCACAGGGTCATTGTTTTACATAAAGTTAATAGAAAATCTTAAAAATCTCTTCTATGAATCCATAAGGCTAGAGCTTAGATATTTGGTATGTAGCATCATCTTATGGCCACTACCAAGATTTACAATCATAGCCTATGGTGTAAATGACCCGCACCAGGGGTCACTTGTTTTACATATGTTATATAGGAAAATCTTAAAATCTTCTTCCATGAATGCATATAAGGCCTAGAGCTTAAATATTTGGTATGAAGCATCATCTTATGGGCCACTACCAAGATGTAAAATCATAGCCCTATGGTGATAATGACCCGCACAGGGGTCACTTGTTTTACAAGAGTTATATAGAAAATCTTAAAAAATCTTCTTCTTATGAACATAAGGCCTGAGCTAGATATTTGGTTATGTAGCATCTCTATGGGCACTACCAAGATGTACAAATCATAGCTAATTGTGATAAAGACCTGCACCAGGTCACTTGTTTTAACAGAGTTATATAGGAAATCTTAAAAAATTTCTTCCATGAATGCTTAAGGCAGAGCTAGATATTTGGTATGAAGCATCATCTTATGGCCACTACAAGATTGTACAATCATAGCCCTATGGTGATAATGACCCCACCAGGGGTCACTTGTTTTACATAGAGTTTAATAGGAAATCTTAAAAAAATCTCTTCTATGAATCAATAAGCCTAGAGCTAAGATTTTGGTATGTAGTGCATCTTTGGTTCATTTACAAGATTTTCAAAGTCTTGGCCCTACGGTGATAATGACCTGCGCCAAGTCTTCTTGAAACCATATGGCCATTGCTTGATATTTGGTGTGTAGTATTGTCAGGGGTAAAATGTTTTAGATTAAGTTATATCAGAATCCTTGTCTGTTTAAAAACCTTGACATCAGTTGAAGCAATGGTACTCAGGTGAGCGATTCAGGGCCATCATGGCCCTCTTGTTTAGTAGTTTCATGAACCATGGAACATTACTGACACCCTTCATTTCTGTGTATGGTCTGTACCAAACCCAAAAAATTATTTATTTCATCAACCATCATCATTTAACCTATATTAAGTTCATATGACTTGTATTTAAAATGAAATTAAAAAAAATACCATTCAGAATTAAAATAATGAAAGTTTGTTGTTTTAGATATGCTTTCTAAATGATAAGATAATCATATTGATATAAGTTTTATAAACTGTAGGCAAGAGAAATACCTGGATAGTAATAATTAGCTTAATGTTAGCAGTCCATTGAAACAAATGGGTTTATTGTCATCGTTGGAGAACTTGACCCTCATTTATTAAATTTACTTTGATAAACATCATCCCATTAAAGTCTCTTTCCTCTCAGCGTTATCAGGGCTTTGATTACCTTACTGGGCTGTAGAGTGGACACTTTTGACAATCCAGAATGATTCCCTTCACAGATAATAATTTGTACATCATAATTTTTACCATTCTACATTTAATATCAATTACTTCAATACCAATCAACGCTGTATATGTTTTTGAAAAGATATTATTTGTATCAAGTATCTTAGAGATAACAAACTAGCTTGGGAAAGTCTGTCTTGAAAAAAACCTGAAAATCACATTTTGCATTATATACCCTTGAAAAAATAAATAAAATTAACTGAAAGTTCTTGAAAAACACTTGAACTTGAAATTACAATAATGATCATAAAAAAGTATTTACCAATTTGTTAAAAAATTGAGGTTCATCCCTTTCATGCCATAAAATTAAAAGCATAAGTTGCAGTTTGTGCAGGTACTTAATTTTTTGAATTTTAAGGCAATATAAAAAAAACTTGGAAAAAACCTTAAATTTTGCTTCAGAAAATTTGTATGAACCATGATTGACCTTTCTGTGACCTTGACCTCACTCTGAATTTGAATAGAAAGAAAGTATGCATATCACCACAACATTCACATTTTGTGACAGATTTATCCATTCTGGGATTGATATCAATTAAACAAAATTGCTTGGTTTTTGTAGTATAGGGAAAATTGGAATGTAGTCCTAGAATTAAACCATGTATTTAAATTCAATTATGTTGGATTGTGCACATTTAATTGTTTGAAAATACAAGGGGATATAAGGTCTTATAATTTGTTATCAGATACATTTGTTGTCATTTCCATTTGGAGAAGCATTAATTTTATTAAAATCAATTGTGTCCTCACATAGCAGAGCACTTTGTACAACAGCAATTAATGTATTGATCCTTTTACACATTGTAGAGGTGCATACCTACGGGTCCCAGTATTTAAGTGGAAACAGTGTCTGCCTTGAGGTCACAGGTTCAGTGCCCAGCTGTGCCATCCTGCAATCAATAAGAATTTATACTAGTATAGTGCTCCTACTTGGCACTCATTAAATATTGACTGTCTTCCCAGTGTCAGGATAATGTGGCTGGGTTTGGTATCATACTGTTTATCTATGTTGTTATACAGTAGTGACGCAGCACTTCCCTTAACTTGTGTAGATTAAGTCCTGAAATGACTGAAATGTAAAAACCTCAGGCAAAATGAAGATGCAAGCCATATTGCTGGTTTAAACTTTTATTTATTTCACATCGATAATGAAACAACTTATTTAATTACTCTCGATGGCTCTGATGACAGCTTATGTGGTCATTATTGTGGGAGGAAACCGGTAGGCCCGGAGAAAAAACACGTCTGGACGGCAACCACTGTACCCTCTCATGTACGTGACCAGAAAACATGTCTGGATGGGCGACCACTGTACCTCTCATGTACATGACCAGGAATCCCACCTGGAAGTGAAGCGCATTACCACTACGCTATCCAGGCACCCACTACTGGTATAATAACTGGGATTTACTGTTTACTTTTTGCTAAATCCAGTGGGGAATATCAATGCAAAAGAATTTTTTTTATGTCTTTAATGAAATTGTTTATCCTTTAATTTGTTCAGTTTTGGTAAGTAATGATTTTAAGTTTAGAGTTTTGGAAAGTATTAAATGGACATGCCTGGGGTATGAATGAACTTCAGCAGTTGTAAAGGCAAAAGTGTATTAACTGCGCAAAGCTGTAAACACCTTTCAAAACCAACAGAAACAGTAGAATAGTTTGGAAAGAATCAGCACTCTGTTTTCAGTTGTAACTGAAAACTTTTCTATTTGAGTTATCAGTCTCATTTATTTAAAAGCTCATAATATATGATTGTGATAAGGAAAGGCTAAATGTACACTAAAATTAGTCAGTTGTCTTCTCCCCATGAAGATTTTCAAATAGAAAGTACTTTAACTTGGGATAGGGAAACAATGCAAAGATTTTTATGCAAATTTGAGCACCATGTAATTGTTTAACTTGAGTAGGAACATATTACCCTATGCAAATAGTCTTTTTATTAAAGCCTAATTACTCAGACAATTTAATTTATTACTTTAAAATTGTAAGGCGCCTAATGAACATGCACCAATTAAGATGGAACAACTTCCTTTAAAGGGTTTGCAATGCATATCAGGTTGCTAAATGAATTACAGGATATTTATGCTCCTTTCATTTTTCCTAATAAGGGTTTGTTCCATTTAGAACCTACATGTTGTTTTCATAATGGCAGCAAATTGAAAGTGTCTACAGATAGAACAAAATAGCCGGAGCACAGTTCACATTCCTAATTGTAAAGCTAGTTTTCATAATTATGCAGTCAACTGAATCCAAAGGTAATGTATATTTTGCAAAAATATTCACAGATGCCTTGTGTAGCTCTGCTAGTAAAAATCTTGTTGAAAAATTGAGTTAATCTTAATTATATCCATGTTTAATGTAGGCTATTAGTAATCCAGTGATCATGTAGGCTATTAGTAATCCAGTGATCATGTAGGCTATTAGTAATCCAGTGATCATGTCCCCTTCCATCCTGTCAGGTCCTGTTCTACACTCACGTTACATGAAGACAAGATGAGATGTGGGGGTATCAATCACCCTCAGAACTATCACTATCTAGGTTGATTTGATCGCATAATCATCTTACCTACAATAGGAAAATTTTAATACGTAAACAATATTAAGGAGTTAATCAGTATAACCAGAATAAAACCAGATCAACCTGCAAGTAACACACTGTCTCAATAGGTTGTAACGGTCACTTCTCAATACCTTGGCAGATCTCGATGTAACACTGTTAATCCAAATCATTTTCAGTCTGATCTGGCTTTATATAGTATGCAATAGCAGGAAATGTGCATCCAAATAGTTGGAGCCAGGATTAATGGTTATTTTTTTTATTCACCCTAGGGTGGGCTGAGTCCACTGGCCCTTGAATTGATAAAATTGCAGGGTGGGTATACAATGGTCACGCGATTCCACAATGTGGCGATTTATTGAAAACCGGCGATGACTCGAGCTACAAGCCCTGTCCCTTGATTTAGCCCTTCTTATTCTATATAAATTTATGGGCGATTCTTTAAACATGCAGTTTTGGATTCCTCGAGCTCAGTCCTTGGTCCCTAGATAGTATATCCTATATGATTTCTATGCGATTCCTCGAAGTCGATATCTTTGACAACCATATAGGCCCTTCTCAATATTTATGCATACCAGAGATTCTTTTCTCAGAACGAGGTTTAGATGGGTCGGGTATACACACCAGTACAGCTGATAATATCACTTGTATAGTTATGGCGACCACTGGCGGAAGCGCATCCACAAGTAAACTGTTGAAATAAATTTTCTCATTATCATTGTAGTGTTCCAGTTTGTTCTAATGGAAAATATGATGCAGATAATTAACCTCTCATCACATTCCTATCTGGCTATCCAGAAACACTGTAAACTGAGTTTAAATCACTATGTTTAAGAACAAGGGTATTGGTTGATTGTACAGAAATAAAAACACAACAACCATCTCCCCTGGTCTTAGGTTCTTAAATTCATATTTAAATAACAAAAGTGTATGTACACTGAAACAATCATTAGGCATTATATCAGATGCTTGAAGTTACATATATAAAGTTTACTGAGTGTATGTCAGATGTATTACAAAATTCTCCGGTTCACACACTGAAAAAAGACCAGAATTATAGTCAAATAAACAATATATGGAAAACTATGTCCAACTTGCATTTTATAAAATTACAAAAACTCTATTGAAAGAAAGCGTTTCTAATGAGAATAACAGCAACAGCGTTAAGACTTGATGCAGTAGAATTTAGTGTTTCTTTATCTTGAAATCTTCAAAGATAGTTCCATGACCCTTGAGAATTCAAAAAGTCCAAATGGCTGATTTCTTGATGGGTGATATATACCTTATTGTTATGGTTTTATACAATGTAGGGACACCAGAACTGCCAACAATTCCACAAGGATACATATGCCAAGAAAGCGTTGCATTCAAAAACTAATCCCCGTTAATTGGCATCATTTTTTTCATGTCTTTAATTCTTTAGTTGCAGGTAGAGATAATCACAATCTTTTCCGCATTTAGCTATCTTATCCATGTTAGATGCTGTATGTCTGTGCTTGCTGACTTTGTGCCGGAGCTGACCAGTTTTTTTGTTGTTGTTGTTTCATTATTATTTCTTCAAATTTCTTTCTCAGATATATTAAGATAATATTATCTGACTGAGTCCGAAATTAACTGACTTATATTTGTGAATCATGTACAGTCAAACATGTCTTAAATAGTCAGTCAAGGGAATAAGAGAAAGTCGCCACTTAACAGAGGTGACCTTTAAATTAAGTACAAATATAAGATAAAATGCTACAGTTTGGTAATACATTTAAATTGACTGCTTAATGAAATTGGCCGCTTAGTACAGGTGGTTGCTAATACAGGTTGAACTGTAATTTCTTATAGGCAGGCCAGGAAAACACACACCTTCTGCTTAAAATACTATTTTTATGCAACGTTTTTTGGAAATTTAAAATGGAGTCATTTAAAGCTGGTCCAGTCTTGGTGGGAGCTAGTTAGTACGGTTTTACCATTTGTGACTATGTTTTATACTGGATCTGGTCTCTCACTGAACAGGTTACTAGTATATAACCTGGAATGAATGGATCTGGATTCTATGGCTGGGTTACGGCTCGAATAACCACAAACTTCAAGGTCCTGAGGTTCCTTGCCTCTTAAATATGCAATGTCTAGTGTAAAGATGTGTTAATATTCTCTGGACCTATTATTTTTAACCCAGCAATCTGTTAGAGTAAGCCCGTAATATGCTTGCAACATACACATTTGCCTAATTTGACAGTCACATTTTGCAACTAGTATTATATGAAATGAAATAAAGCATTTATTTTACATTTATACAAATTACTAAAAACTTCAAGCTGCCTGAAGAGAAAAAAAACTTTCATACAACTGAACTAAATATGTATGCTATCCACTGAAAATATATCTTATAAAAGTTTATTTCACCCATAATGTATTGTTATTTTTCTATTCGAGTCTCGAGAAAATGAGGAAAATGTATGTCATAATCTTTAAATTAAATACTATATTACAAAGAAATGTGTGATTTAATTCTATTCATGATTAAAATGGCTTAAACATTTAACTATGTGATATTTTATTCTTTCTTTGAGATTTGTGGCATTTGCTGCATACATCAGTATTATCATGAACTGAAAACAGACATTTGGGATACTGTTAGCTAGGTGCCCAAAAGAAGCTGGTAATTTATGTTATTGTCTAAAAGGTTATCTTATCTACAATGGAATGTAAGCTTAATGGCTTTATTGTAGGTGTTGAGAATTAGTTTAACCATGTGTTTACATCTGGTCAGCAGGTTGTGTGTTTGAAATATACATGGCTGGGCTTATTAGGTATTCTGTGATTTATATAGTGGATTAATGGAAACTGTCTTAATGCAGATAGTCTTCACTGTAAAACTTGGATTTTTTGTTCAAGGACTACTTCTATGATGAAAATGTAAGTTATTTAATAATTTTCTAGGCCTCAGCAAAGCTTAAACCCGTGTAAATATGTACACCACTGACGTCTCTATCAGTGTAAGCTGCTGAGTTTGTTTACAACTGAGTCTGAACTGACCCATCTAAACCTCGTTCTGGTTACCTTACTGAATATGCATGAGATAATATTAAGAAGGGTCTATTATCAGTCCCTGTTATTAAAACATTGGTCGAGATGGTTTTCATTAGAGTGCATTGGTGGGTCGTTTTATCAACAGGGCAATGAAGAAAGTAATTTCACACCTACTGATCATGTAACAAACTGTTACGGGTCTGCATGATTAATCATTTGTAACTAAAGGAGCCGATTTTGTTTGTGTGTTGTTCCTTTTCTCTGTAATCATTAATTTGAAGAACCACAGTATAATTTTAAGTGTTTATTACAAGAATGTAAAAAATACTCAACCCCGCCATATACACAAACTAAAACAAAGGGTTTCAATAAAATTATCGGTAAAAAAGAACTTATTTCTGACTTAATTCTCACAATGAATGTTATTATCATATTATTTTTGCATTTTTCAACATATTTTATGTTTATAAAGCATTATTAAAGGCTTAATGTAACAAAATAATTAATGAAAAGACGACATTAAGGTATCAACAAATGTAAATGTATTGAATTTTGACAAATAAATGATTCCTCAAATACGGCGATTCTTCGAGTTTTTTAGCAGATCCCGTCCGACCTCAAGGAATCGCGTGACCACTGTATTTTACAATAAACAGTGCTCTTATTAGCTTTTAACTCTAAATATTTCCATGTAAAAGTCTAGATCTAAAACAACCTTTCCAGTGCTTCATTTAACATATCTTATATCAGTGTTTCTTTAAGGATGTCTGTTCCTAAATTTGTGTCACAAATTCTTTGTAAGTCTTTAAATTTTCCTGATACTGTTTGGACATGTCATCAACACAGTGCTATGCTGTCATTGGTGTATGTTAAATGCATACATATTCCCTAGACAACGCCTCATGGTAGATCACAGCAATCTGTCTGTCCAATCATCAAAAATGCAAGAATTGTAACATGAACTGGGGATATTCTGCCAATATTTCAAGACACATCAAGGCCAAGATGTTTTTTTAAGTAATGGATAGTTTGATGTGTATCTCACACTTTTATTAAAATATTTGACACAACAAAAAAGGGTAGGGAATTGGTTACATTCATGATTTCCTTTGCAATACCCAAGAAAATGATGGATCTTGAACACTACATGGGTTTTGCATATTGTCAACATTTAGGATCAGATATTATTATTGGACAACAATCATTACAGAAGATTATTACTGTAATATTTCATAGGATAGAAAAATATTTGAACTTTGGTCTAAAATCATCATAGATTGCAGTTTGGGATCTTTGAATCCTTTAATCCTAACCACAGACATCCCTGGTACTTTCAATTAACTTGTGGGCCGCCTATAGGTAAAATAACATTCTTTAATGCGAAAATTACAGACACAGCCTATTCTTTTGTTACAGACCACTATTTGTTATATGACGCTTTGAAACAGAGGGTGTTACTTACAAATGTAAGTTTCCGATATTTTTTTTTTCACAGCTTTTGAATTCTGGTCATCACACATATTGTTAACCATTTTTGTTCTTCAAGCAGTCTAAATAATGGAGTAAAATTATGCAAATAAAAAATGCCCTATAAAAGATTGATGCTTTGAGCGAGTCTTTGCTGCCTCTGAGCTCCATAGTCAATGATTGTGTTGTGTCCTAAACAATTCACAGATGCATAGCAACACTTAGTGCAGCCATAGCTTCTGTGAAAGTTTTAACTTCAAAGTAAATATAAGATAGCTAAATCCTTCAGTAGTTTCATGTGTGTTTCTGACTGTAGTTTGTGTAATTCTGTGTGTTCATTGTCTGTAACTTAAGCAATTGATTTCTTCACCTTTTGGAAATGGCAAGAAAAGTCTCCTTTTCCTGTGGGCATTGCATACTTTCAATTATTGAATAGATTACGGATATCTAGGAGGCCTGATGCACCGTTTTCTCTGGTGTTGATATGCTTAGTAGGGATATATAATGCATGAACATCACAATTATTAACAGCAAAACAAAACTGACGTCATAGCTTTTTGCGTAGAATTCATAATCCTATTGCCAATGCCCAAGTGTGCAATATTTCCTTTACATGATGAGATGGTTGCTGGCTGCTAGCTATGGAGTGGATGCAATGCTTCATACTCAAGGTTCGGATGATCCTGACATGATGACGTCTCTAGAAAGTTATACCATTAGAGACTGCTGTTCCTCAGATAACCTGAGATTTTTATTGTTTGCTGGCCTTTATGGATTGGAAGATACACATCACTGTTGTCTAAAGTACATCTTTCTTGCTGGTTTTGATTTAATCTTGTCAAACAAAGCAGTTCCAATTGAAGATATTTTCAAAGACTCAAATTATAAAAAATTACATGGACTTCTGGTTGTCAGAAATCTACTTTCTTTGTCCATAAAGGTACTATAAAATATTATCTAAACTATGAACCAGCAGATTATTTTCTTGTAAGTAAATTCATGTCATACATTTGTTATCATTCAGCAAAAGAAAATATATAGGAAATGAAAAATGTATATTTTGTAACCTAAACATGGGTTACAAAGATATATATATGTCTTTTCTCCTTGAACTATTAAGAAAGAGAAAGCTTACAAAATCTAAGAATTGAACTATTAAGAAAGAGAAAGCTTACAAAATCTAATAAAATTGTACCTTCAGATCAGATTCAGTGGTTGTAAACACATGCTTTCTAGGTTATGCTGCAGTTTCGTGATGAATATTGACCCTGTCACTACCACAAGAGACAAGTGGAAACTTAATCTGCTGCCTGTATTATGGCTCAAAAACTAGAAGCAGGTCTGGTCTAGAAGTCTTTGTGACAACCTTAGGACATCTGCATCAGTTAACCCGGTATTATCAGTTATGCTGGTTTACATCATAGAATATCCAGATCACACTGAAGGCAATTTTTTCATGACATTCTCTCTTTGTTTCCAAAATTACTCAAAGGAAGCAAACAGAGTGAAACCTGGTCATCCTGCAAGTCACTCAGGACTATCAAAAAGTGAAACCATTTTAAATTGAAAGAAAGAAACCTGGTCAACCTGCATGTTACTGGGAAGTATCAAACAATGTGAAACCTGGTCAACCTGCATGTTACTGGGAAGTATCAAACAATGTGAAACCTGGTCAGCCTGCAAGTTACAAAGAAATATCAGAGAGTGTGAAAGCTGGTCAACCTGCAAGTTACTCGGAAGTATCAACCAATGCTAGGCAACTGCTTTGTCATTCTGCAAGTGACTGACATAACACCAATTACAAACTTATCTTAATCTTTCTTGTCATAAGGATAAACAGTGAAAGAAAAAGAGGTCAGTCCCAAGACATTTAACTAGCTGCCATATATGTGAGGCCCTTGATTTAATGATGTGTTATGGTGTATCAACAAACACAGCAGACCTGGAGGGAGCTGTTGGCTGTTTGCTCTTACTATATTGTATATCTCAGATTCTACACAGTCTGCAATGCAAAGAAAAAATCATAGATTTATATACCATTTAAAGTCTATTGTATGAATATTCAGTAAATCATAAATTTGTACATAGATATTCATGAGTTAATTGACTCCAGATCTGGCTCATTTAAATATAAGAAAAAAATGGCCACAGTATCTTACTGGCCTTAAATACCCAAGAATATTGGAGACTTGACTTTAGACTCCCACTCAACTTATAACAAATTGAATAGATGATGTGTTTTTTGTGCTATATTGGCGTTACTAAGAATTTCTCTGGATATCTACACATCAGACAGGGTGGTGACCTCATCAGTCAGTGACGACACTTGATACAGGAGATCATATCAATCACTACTTCATGAATATACATGGCGCAAGTCAGATCCACTGTATGGGCGGCCTAAATTTGCACTAAATGAACCTTTTGTTCAATAAATGTGATTTCATGTAAAACAGAGTAGTGTTGTCATAGTGAATGCATCCATTAAATCAGACTATTTGGACTGGAGACAAAACCTCAGTTAAATTCTGATTCTAAACATTTTCCATTGTTTGACATGTAATAGAACATAGTTGATATGTAATAGAACATGAAATGGGATGAAATATAACTGTAACACAATGGGTTAAGAAAATAAGAAATATCCTATGTAAGAGTTGCACACAATATTTTGTTCAAATACTGAAAATCATTTTTTAGGCTTGTCTGTTCATCTATCCCTCTTTGAATACCACCTTATCTCCAAAAACCCTTATTAGTACAAAGCCTTATTGTTCATGTTGTTAAAACACAATGCTTGGTTTAATTTTGTTAAACAGAGTTGCATCCCCTTTACTTACATAACATTTAATATTCACTGGAATTCTTGTCCAGACTTCATCTAAAAACCAATTACTTGCCTGGTTGGGATAAAAAATTTCAAAAGAAATTTTGGCATATATTTGGACAATTTTGGTAGAGTTATAGCCCCATAATTTTTATGATGTCTTGTACAGATTTATTGCTTGATTAAGTTGAAACTTGAGCATCTATGGCAGACATAATTGTTTCATGACAAAACCCCTCCTCATGTCCTAGTTTTAGATGAAGAGTATACATTTTAAAAGAAAATCTCTCTTAATAATGGTCCTTTCCAAAAGTTCTTGACAATGTGATAGACTAGTTTTCCCAAAGGAACAACTAATAACACTATATTTCAGTCATTTGAAGCTCTGTTATTTTTAGAAGTATGGAAGTTGTTTTCCAAAAGAAGGTATTTACAAGATGATCTCCAAGTGGTATCCATATATTCAGTCTTACATAGGTGTTTTCTTTGTTTCCAGAAAACGTTACTCATTTCAGAATCTGTTACTCTTGGCTGTCATATTAGTGTAACATTTAAAGTGTTTACCGATAGAACATTTTATTTCTTATTTCAAAATTATTATTCAAAATGGAGATTTTTCCTCAGATAATCAGTACTTGAGTTAACCAGCCATTGCTGAATTGCTTGTTTGTTGTATATTTGCAGGTGTCTCCCATTATACGAAGATCGCAGAAAGTTCTGATGACAGTATCTGGTTTGATGAGACATTCCAGTGGCCCGTGGCAAGGCCCATTGAGAAGGAGGAATACATTGACATACAGCTATACAACTACAACAAGTACCTCAGCAATAAGTATGTACCCTCTTCAGGGCATCACATCATTTTCATTGATATAGAATATATATCATCAAAAAGTGATTTTGACAAGCTCAAATTATAAATGAAAATGTTAAAAATGTATCTCTTTAATATTCTTTTGATATTAAGCTAACTGATTACGTAAGAATGGAACTTGATTTTGTGTATTTGTTCCTGTTCACATTTGAATGAATCTATCTGAATGTCTTTTTAGCTCACCTGAGCACAACGTGCTCATGGTGAGCTTTTGTGATCGCCTTTTGTCCGGCGTCCGGCGTCCGTCTTCTCCTCCTAAACCACTGGATGGATTTTGACCAAACGTCACAGGAATCATCCTTATCATGACCTCTATCAAAGTGGTTCAAATTATTTTGATTGGGTAAATAAGTAGGTCACAGGAGCTAAAAATAGATTTTAAAAATGAAAATTTAAAAAATCTTCTTCTCCGAAACCACAAGGCCTAGCCTTTTGATTTTTGGTATGTAGCATGATCTTATGACTCTCTACCAAGATTGTTCAAATTATGACCCTGGGGTCAAAATTGGCCCCGGCACAGGGGTCACTTGATTTTACATAGGTTAATATGGAAAAAAAACTTGAAAAATCTTCTCAGAAACTACAAGGCCTCGAGTTTAGATATTTGGTATGTAGCATGGTCTTATGACTCTCTACCAAGATTGTTCAAATTATGACCCTGGGGTCAAAATTGGCCCCGCCCCAGGGGTCACTTGATTTAACATAGGCTGATATAGGAAAAAAACTTGAAAAATCTTCTTCTCAAAAACCACAAGGCATAGAGTTAAGATATTTGGTGTGTAGCATTGTCTAGTTGATCTCTACCAAGTTTGTTCAAATCATGACCCTGGGGTCAAAATTGGCCCCGCCCCAGGGGTCACTTGATTTAACATAGGCTAATATAGGAAAAACTTGAAAAATCTTTTTCTCAGAAACCACAAGGCCTGGGGTTTAGATATTTGGTGTGCAGCATTGTCTAGTAGATCACAACCAAGTTTGTTCAAATCATGGCCCTGGGATCAAATTTGGCCCCACCAAGGGGCCACTTGATTTAACATAGGCTAATGGGAAAAAAACTTGAAAAATCTTCTTCTCAGACACCACAAAGCATAGAGTATGTATGGTTACATGGTATGTAACATGGGCTAATAGACCTCTACCAAGTAGAGTGTGGTAGTGTGTAGCATTGTCTAGTCAATTCTTACCAACTTTGTTCAAATCATGACCCTGAGGTCAAAATTGGCTCTGCCCCAGGGGTCACTTGATTTTACATAGCCTAATGATACCAGGTGAGCAATCCAGGGCCATCATGGCCCTCTTGTTTGATCATATTTTGTCTGCTATCCTGGATAGTTGTAATAAGAAAATCAGACACCTATTTGATTTAATTGTTTACCAATGATAAATAAGTTTCTTGCGTAAAACCCAGCAGAATTGACGCTCCTCTTAGTTTGTAATGTAAGATCAGTTTCAAGTTCCTGATAATTTCACAGCTCAAACCAGTGAAAATTATCAAGATATAATCCTTTGTTATTCCTAGGTAATCTTTAGAAGAGCATTAAATAATTGATTTTATCTCACTGATAGAACATGACATTTCATTAATTAGCATGAAATATACTGATAGAACATGGCATTTTATCAATAAGCATGAAATACACATGATAGAATATGCTTTTTTAGCTCACCTGAGCACAACGTGCTCATGGTGAGCTATTGTGATCGCCTTTTGTCTGGCATGCGTGCGTGCATCCAACGTCAACAATTTTCTTTAAACAACATATCCTCCTTAACCACTGGGCCAATTTTGATGAAACTTTACAGGAATGTTCCTTGGGTGATGCCCTTTCAAGGTTGTTCAAATTATTTTGATCCTTTGAAAAACATAGCCGCCAGGGGGCGGAGCCTGTTTTCCATATATGTATATAGTAAAAACTGCAAAAATCTTCTTGGCCAAAAGTACTAGCTGGATTTCAAAGTTATTTGGCACAGATGTTCCTTAGGTCACTCTCTACTTCAAATTAATTAGATTTTTTTAAAAATGTGACTGCCAAGGGGCGGAGCCTGTTTTCCTAATTTGTATATAGTACAAATTTGAAAAATCTTCTAGGCCAAAAGTACTGGCTGGATTTCAAAGTTATTTGGCACAGATGTACCTTGGGTTACTCTCTACAAAGATAGTCCAAATTATTTTGATCCGTTGAAAAACATGGCTGCCAGGGGATTAAGCCCATCTTCCTTATACATATGTATATTTTGTAAATTTGAAAATTCCTTTTGTCCAAAAGTACTCAACCGATTTAAGGGGCAGAGGGCAGAGCCCATTTCTCACAATATCATAAGGATATTTGCTGTTTCTTTTCCTCCCACTAATATCTTGTTCTCAGGTGAGCGTTCAAGGCCATCATGGCCCTCTTGTTTATCATGAATAGTTCAGCCTAAAATACAATTATTAAATCAGTAAGCATAAAATATACTCATAGATCACATTAAATACACTGATGAAAAAAGGTGTTTCTTCAATTATATTTTATAATGACATGACAGTTTCTTGAACAAAAATCCCCAAAATCCTAAAGCGTAAGGTGATATTGAACACTTGGTCTCTTTCACCTGTCCATTGCTGAATGACATGACAATGGCCATTAAAATGTTCTTACCTCTACTGACATGCGATGCTACTCTACCTTTTCTGAGACCTTTAGTTAAACAATTGAATTCACTCTTTAGAAAAAAGTGAATTGATTTGTTTACTGTATTATTATCCTCTGGAAAACCAACATATTTATCGTTAGGTTAAAATTAGAATGACAGTTAATACTCGAATCAGTTTTACAAAAAATTTGGAAATTTGTTCTAAAATAATGGAAAGCTGAATGTGTTTGAAACCTGACTGTGATGATGGTTTGTTTTTGGAGGGATTAGTGTCCCTGATCTAAATGCTCACACGACAGTGTGTGAGCTGGTCCCCTGGGAGAGGTAAGTGACTGGAGCCAGGAACAAGATTTCCCTGGCTATATACTTTGTGTAATAGGTTTCTCTGTGAGGATTGGATACATCTAGGAGCATTATGGCTTTTCTGGAGAAATTAGAAACAGGATATGTGAAGCTGAATTAGAAAGCTGATTATTGAATCTTTTTTTTATGAAATCAAAAATATTTTGTTTAACTTACTTGATTGGGCAACTGGATATGTTTCTATAAAAGAAATACTGCAAAATATATATTTTCATCACTTTATCAAATATAGGGTTCAAATCAATTAGAGAAAAGATGTAAAATAATGAGTATTATATTGACTTAACCCTTTCCCTTATATAGACTCATTTTGACACACTCAATAGGTACCACATAAAGCCTGATCTGCAGAAAACCACAGTTAAACCTTACCAAATTTAATTACAAAATACTCATTTCCAGACTACTGAGTAGCAGAGAACAGCATTAAACCTGATCAGCCTGCGAGTTACTAGTTTTATGTTGTTCGCATAGGTCTTTTCATGGTTTCCTCTATGAGGGAAATGGTTAAATCAATTCAATATAAACCACATGTAAGAAGTTAGAATAATACAGGTTGATTATATTATGCTTTATAATGTTCATCTCACTTGTAACGTAAAATATCCTAGATTTCACTGTGAGATCTGTGACCTTTTGAATTTGCCTGATTATAGTTACAGATAACAATATTTCACATAAAACAAGGATACAGTCAAACTTTGGTGACTCGAACACTGAAAACTGGAAGATCATACTTTACTCGAACACATTTCAAGGTCCCAACAAAGCTGTTCTTTATTCTTTACTCTTTAACCTGTCAGAACCTGTCAGATTGGCACAAGCATTATTATTGTTTAATTTGATTAATTAATTTGTTAAATGTTTCATTTGAGCTGACATTTGTAATCTGAAGGTGCTGTATTTGTGGATAATTATTCACAATAGCTTTTTAGCTCACCTGAGCACAACATGCTTGAGGTGAGCTTTTGTGATCACCCTGGGTTGGTTGTTGTCCATTATCAGTCTTGTGTCGTCAACAATTTGCTTTAAACAACATCTCTGAAATCGCTGGACAGAATTTGATTAAACTTTGCAGTGATGATCCTTGGGTGAACCTTCACAAAAGTTACAAAACGAACTTGATCCATGTAAAACCTTGGTTGCCATGTCAACAGAAAAAAAATTAAACTTTAAAAATCATCTCCTTCAAAACTAAAGGCCAGATTTCAAAATATTTTAGTACAAATGTTCCTTGGGTAACCATCTACCAAGATTGCTAAAATTATTCGAATCTGTAAAAAAACATGGCTGCCAAAGGGTGGGGCTAATTTGCCTCATATGTATTTAGTGAAAACTTTAGATGACATCTCCTTTAAAACTGTTGGACAGAATTTTATTAAATTTGGCAGGGATAATTCTTGGGTGAACCTTCACAAAAGTTTTTAAAATAAACTTGATCCATGAAGAACTCTGGTTGCCATGGCAACAGAAAGAAAAAAAATGAAAACTTTAAAAGTTATCTCTTTCAAAGCTACTGGCCAGATTTCAAAAATGTTTTTGTACAGATGTTCCTTGGGTAACCCTCTACCAAGATTGCTAAAATTATTCTGATCCGTAAAAAATATGGCCACCAGGGACAGAGCTAATTTGCCTTATATGTATATAGTGAAAACTTTAATCAACATCTCCTCTGAAACCGCTGCACAGAATTTTATTAAATTTGTCAGGGGTAATCCTTGGGTGAACCTTCACAAAAACTGCTAAAATAAACTTGATCCATGAAGAACTATGGTTGCCATGGCAACAGAAAAAAAATTACGAAAACTTTAACGATCATCTCCTTCAAAACTACTGGCCAGATTTCAAAATGTTTTATTACAGATGTTCCTTTGGTAACCCT
>CM037786.1:40114780-40164780 GCA_021229015.1 Solen grandis | reverse complement strand
ATACTCAGGTGAGTGATTCAGGGCCTCTATTTTATATTCTGAAAAATAAAAAATAAACATAGTATGCAGAGAATATTATGGTTAGCATGTAGGCCGATGTATGTGTACATGTATGTTTATGAAATGAATAATTATCATTTCTGAAGTTTCGGGCTTTGATAATTGATTTTGTCAACTGTCATTTAATGGGTTTATGATTTAAAGAATTAAAGAATCATTTTATTTAATGAAACATGTAACATTATTTCTTTGATGTTAGGATAAGAAAAAGCAACAAAATACGATACTCTACTTTAATCAATCAGTGCTAAAAGAAGGCCTAATGTTTAATCATATTTTTAATACATGTATGTAAATCATTTTAACAATGGTTGGGTGGAACTACCTATGACTAGAACAAATTGCCATTCTGCCAGCCTGTTTGAGTCACCAAAGTTTGACTTTATAACAAAAGTGATCCACACGTAAGGTCTATTGTAACCAGACTAAATATCTGCTGAAAATGAGGGTTGGTTCAAGCCAGATCTTATAGCTTGGTCTGAAAAAGGACATATTCAGGTTGTGGAAGGTGTTATTAATGTAATAACTTATTGTGATAATCCTTTCATTTTATTTACAAAATATGAATAAAAATGTAATGTTGAACATTTGGAAATCATGACTTCTTTGTCACAAAGAGGATACATTATGATTTTCACATAGAATTAATGATTTTAAATTTTCAAAGCTTAATTGGTACCCTGTTCTCTTCTTCCAGTTCTCTTTTAAATTCTCATGAAATTGTTCTTTTTTTATTTTAAAAGCAATTTACTGTGTAATCTGCAGATACTAATGATTTGGTTAACATTATAAGATATGAAAATTTGATGATCCTGCAGCCCAGGTTGAAGATGTTGATGATAATCACAATCTCCGTAATGGTTACTGTTTTTACTTTAATCTAATCCTATCCCATTTTAATCATATTTTGCAGTTTGTCAAAAAAGTCTCTTTTACAATTTTACCCACAGAGCCTTGCACACACACACAAAAATCTCCAACATTTTGCATTATTTTGTGGTTGTACAGTACAAGGATTTGGGAAATATAGGGATTCTTGTATTAAAATTGTTTATAACCCAATATATTGTGAAAATTCAAATCCAATATCACTGGTGTAGAGCTTCCTTATGAAAGTTTCAATCAAAATTTATATGCAAAGTTTCTAGTTATTAAATTGTCACTAGATATTGATATTAATTCGTTTTGCCATTTGATAGATTTATGTAGAAGTTCTATGCTGTATGATTGTCTCCTACATTTACAGAGATATTTATGTTGTACTCTACAATGCAATAATATTCATCCACTAACGATGGATTCTGTGCTACAAATTACAAGTTAAAGGCATTATCCGAAGCTGATATGTAGATAAGAGGTACTTCCAGAAATGCACTCTGTGAGATGTCATAATATCACCAGATGTTTTCACAGTGAGTGTATCTCACAACCATTACCCTGCCCATCTTGATTTCTTTGAGTGTCCCAGGAGACGGATATTGTAGCTTCTATCTGACAAAAGTCGGTTTCTTCATTCTTGTCATGAAGATTTGATGACTTTGTTTATGAGGTTGTTGACCTTTGATTTCCTCGATATTTATGATTACTGGCAAGAAGTTTATCCCCACCATGTATTAATGTAGATATTATTTCTCAGATCCAAACTTATTTTCTTTTCATCCCTCTCAGAAAACGTTGCCATCCATCTGACCTTCTGGAACAATATTTAAAAAAGACATTAGATGGAATTCAATTAATAAGTAATGATATTTTAAATAACTATATGTAAGTTTGTATAGTTTGGTCAGGTTCAGCTGGGTATTATCGGAGTTATTACCCTTAATGAAAAATGCACCAAATTGTGTGTGCATGGCTTTACCTAAGTAACCAATGAATGAGCTTCAATGAAACTAAAGACAAATATGTATACCTACTTGTTCTGATGTACATGCAGACTGGTCTTGTACACTTATTAAACACCAGAGTTATTGCACTTGAAATGGTGAAAAATGCACACAATTGTACATTATTCAGAGCCATTACTTAGCAACCAGGGATTGATTTGAATGAGACTCCAGATAAATTACTTTACTTCTCATTTTTATGACATGTACAGTATGATTAGGTGCATTTAAGTTAAATTTGAGTTATTGCCCCTGAACTGAATAATATACATAAGTATAATCTTGGAAATGTAACTAACGATTCATGATATTCTGAACAAAATTATATATCTGACTGTAGAACTGACTTTAACTTTGTCTATTTGAGAGATGCATCTATTAAACTTCATGATTTAGAGAAATTTCTGTCAAGTTATTCAACTTGCTTGTAAATTGTTCTGTTTCTGGCAACCACAGTCATAGGTTGCCTTAACATCAAAAAATAGAAAGCACTTCATTGATTCAAGCTTTATTTATTGGAAAAATAGAATTGAAAACTTCCTTATTACTTTGTGAGTGATTACTTATTATATGCACCAACCAATCATGCTGTGTTTGTAGTAGATAAGATTAAACAATAGTTTATGCACTTAGGTAAAAATTTGAGAAATATAAGTAAAGATAAACTGACCATTTTTCTCTAAATTGACTGTCATAACATGATGAAAACTCAGTTGACAGAATGGTAGAACATGTTATGTTGCCATATGCGGTATTAGACCACACCTCAGCTGATTTTAGTGGGGTATCATGCCACATCTCAGCTGAACTTTAATGCAACACCTTATAAGCTTAACTTAATGGGGGGATAATCATGCCACACCTCAGCTGAACTTAGTGGGGGTATCATGCCACACCACAGCTGAACTAAGTGGGGTGTCATGCCATGTCTCTGTGGTACTTAGTGGGGCATCATGCCACATCCTTTGGTACTTAGTGGGTATCATGCCACATCTCTGTGGTACTGAGTGGGGCATTATGTCACATCTCAGTGGTACTGAGTGGAATATCATACCACATCTCAGTGGTACTTAGTGAGGTATTATGTCACATCTCAGTGGTACCGAGTGGAATATCATACCACATCTCAGTGGTACTTAGTGAGGTATTATGTCACATCTCAGTGGTACCGAGTGGAATATCATACCACATCTCAGTGGTACTGAGTGAGGTATTATGCCACATGAAAGTTGTATTTCACCTTATTGTAGAAGCACTGCATCTGTCTGAAAGTGGCAAAGTCTCAAAACAGATTAAGAAAATGTCAGTGAAACATAAAACCCAGCAAACAAACAGAAACTCAGAACCATGTCAGTTTTATTCTCTGCTTCCCATGAATAATTGAAAATGTACACTTTGCAATATTTGTCAGATAAACACATCATCTCCAATAAAATCTAAAAAGTAGAGTTTTATCCTTAAATAATGTAAATTTTCTTTGTATGTTTCTAGGTTTTGTGATCAAGAAAGCACTTTTTTGATACTCAGCTTAAGTATTCTGTCCATGTTTCAGAGGTGTAATATTTGTCATATAAACAGATAAGTTTTCTCTGTTGTGTTGTATGATGTTGGAGATATGACAGTGTTGGCTATAGTTGGGGAAACTACTTCTCTCTTTCATCCTGTTTTGTTCAAATGTATCTCATCAGCGAGAGTCTGAGAATATTTTCCAATGGCTACCCATGGTCTCCAAGGAATTGGCGTTTTATGAGTCGCTGGTTGAATGGTTAGCAGTATTATGTGTGTTTTTCTTTTGATTTCTGTGTGATGTCATCTTTCTGGCAGCCTTCATTTTAAAGTAATCTGATGAAAATAAGAAAGTCAACTTACATGGAAATGAAACATTCCACAATTACTTCTTTAAAGAGTTGAATTATGAACCATCTGCAATATTTGGGTGTAGTTTTGATATTCATTTGATTTAATTCTTTGAAATATGTGCCACACATGTTTCATTGATTCCACTCACATCATCATTATAATTATGTCTTAGGTTAAGATGGTTTTTAATTCTCCTGAGACAATGCTCAGGGTGAACTTTTGTGATCCGATGAGTGTCGTTGTCCTTGTGTGTCGTCAACAAATTTTAGTGTTTACACTCTAGCAGCTTTATTTCTTAAGCAATCATCTTCAAACTTTATGACAATGTTAATAACCATAATCTCTCAATCAAGTCTGATTATGGCTGATATCGGCCAATTAGGTCAGGAGTTTTGCCCCATTTGATATTAAAAAAAAATGCCAGATTTCATCAAGTGTTTTCATTCTAGTCTCTTAATTTCTTGAACAATAATCTTCAAACAGTAGGAAAATGTTTATGACTATAATAGCCTGGTCAAGTTTGTTTATGGTTAATATGGGTCCATTAGGTCAGGATTTATGGCTCTTCATTTTCACTCTAGCATCTTCATTTCTTAAAAAATCTTCTTTAAACTTTATAACAATATTTATGGTCATAATCTTTCAGCTAACTTTGATTATGACTAATATTGGCCCATTAGGTCAGGAGTTATGGCCCTTTAATTATAAAAAATGTCAACAATTTTAGTGTTTACACTTTAGAACCAACATTTTGATCCAGTCTTCCTCAAACTTGCTCAGACTGAATGTCTAATGATGTCTAGGTTGAGCTTGATTATGGGTGGGGTGGGGTAAAAAAGTAGGTCACTAGGTCAAATCTTGGTTAAATCTTGTTTATACTCAACTGGCCACATTTTTGGCTCAATTTTTCTAAACTTGCTCAGAATGTTTGTCTTGATAATATCTTGGTCAAGTTCAATCGGGTTTAAAAAACTTTTCCGGTTTTTTATAATGTTACAAATGATATTGAACCTGTTTTTAGAATTAAAAAAACCTTTATTTATAATTTGAACTTGACCTTCAATGTGACTTTTTTTCATGGAAATTGTTGGTTCCAGCTCTCATTATTCATAGATGGTATAAAAGATGAGACATTTTGCAGAATACATAATACATAGAACAGCTGCCTGTCAGTGATCAGATGTCTTGTTTATATATGCATTTCTACCACACCACAACTGCTTGACATTTGAACGAAGATAGATTTTATTTTCAACCAGAAGGTCATAAATCCATGTGGCTACAATTCACAAGAACATGATAACTAGGGGACAGATATTGACAAAGACAAATAAATGAGCGAATCTTACTGGTCTTACAAACCTGGTTATATGTTAAAGAAAGAAAAAAGTCAAACTTTCCAGAGCTATGTTCATACCACTGTGAGTTTTCATGTACATGTATATATTCAGCTTCATATGTTTATGATTATATTAAGATGTTTTTATGGAGAAAAAAAAAGCAAACAATTGAATTACTTAAACACATATCAAACCTGGAAAGGGATATAGAGAGATACTTTATTATCCCATAAAATCCTCCTAAAAACCTTAGGAAAATTAGAGGATATAATGTAAATAAAAAGTAGTCAAATTTAGTAATTATTGTGTCACATAGGGTTCGCTTTTCCTTCATCTGTCTGTCCATCACACTTTTTCCATCATGCGTGTCCGTCACACTTTTTCTGTTACGCTCCAGCAGGTGACACATGTGTTCCATAGAACACTCTGGTGTGTATTATGTATTTCTTTTACCACCCTAATGTAGTTAAATTAAGGGAAGCAGAAGGATATCATCTATAGCAATAAAATATTAACAATTAAAGTAGTACTTCAAACAAATGAACATACTTGGTTTTATGCAAGCATAAAATGGCTGCCAAAACAAATGTAACAAACATAAAATCCTATCATCCAATCACTATCAGTGGGACCAGATGGTCTGTTTTACAGGTACAGTGCGGCTCGCGTTCAAGTTGGCATTTTTAGCGTGTAACGTACGTGTAACGTGCGTTCCGTGTCCGTGTAATGTGCGTGTAACGTGCGTGCGTGTACCGTGTAACCGTGTAACATTCTCAACGTGTGGTCCGTGTAGCATCGTTTATATCGTGTGTAACGTGTTAACCGTTCAGCTGTTAAAAACTGCTGTCCGAGATGGACATAAACATATAGATTTCTAAACTGTAACATGTCACGGTGTAAAATATTCGGCTTATTGTACTAGAACCCTAATGGAAATGAGTCTTGATCGAGGTAAAAACACATATTATCTTGTGTGTTTGCGTCCTGCTTTATGCATGAAAAAACAACTGCTTACATGTGCATATGGTGTGAAATGATACACATTATGCTGCTGGATATACCATATTTCATAATGCACATTGCTTCAACTTTATATAAATTATTAATAAAATACGACTTACCGATTTCCTAGGTCTCCTCAGTCCTCACGAATATTATAACCACTATTTATTCCGTTTACAGGTAAAATGTAACTCAAAATTTGCTGGCTCGGAATTTATACTCTATCGTGCTGGTGGCACATTGTGTCGTTTAGCAGGGACTTCCTGTGTATTCCAGTTTGACACGATACACAATCTATGCACAGGAAATATTTAATTTGACACCCAAGACCAAGAGTACATTTGAGGAAGTTAGGTGTCAGACTGGGTAGCTGGACTCGGATTATACGTAAATCGTCACCTTGGCCTGGTACATGTAACTTAACGTTTGACGACTTATGTGTAATTCTCTCTCTCCGCCATCTCTCTCTCTCTCTCTCTCTCTCTCTCTCTCATTAGCCTAGATGTGATATATATACAATGAATTTAAAACTTCAACTATCATGCTCATTATTAACTAATTAAATTTAATTTTCACGTTATAACCGCAACGAATACATCCAAGACTTAAACCTTTCATCTACCTAAGGAAATTTTTAAATGAATTGATTCGATAAACTGAAAATTAACTACTCGCTTTCATCTATCTAAGGAAAAAAAAAGATGAACTTATTGGTCGATTGCGTTTTTTGAATTTATTCGATAAACTGATAGGAAATTAGGAATTAATTGCCGAAAGCATAACTTTAAATACTCGTTTTTCCATACATATACTGGTGATGGTACAGGTAATTATAAAGATAAAATGGGCTCGATTTTTCCACTCCTAAAACTATTGAATGTTTTTATCCGTCTTTTGAAAATCATTTGGGGTTGGTTGTTTTGTCTGTCTTCCAATAATGAGTAATCATGCATTGTATACACAGATTCGTATAATCGTCAATTCTATTCGCTTTCTTATTAAAAGAATTAGAAAAAAAAAAAGATTGAGAAGTGTCTATGGACGAAAACAACTACAGCTAGTATATGTGGCTAAAATTATAGATTACCATTACCATTGGGGAGCAGTGGTCCAGTGGTAGGACACGCGCTTCGGGATCGAGGGGTCCCGGGTTCGACTGCCAATTTCCTTGAACAAGAAATTTATCCCGCATTGTTTCACTTCACCCAGGTGTAAATGGGTACCTGAGAGGGCGGTATAATTCCGTGGCGCCATGGTGTCGGCTGCCATAAGCGGAGTGAAAGACTCCCCAGGGAGATCGATAGATAGATACAAGTAGCCCGATGACCAGGGGTAAAAGCTGTAAAGTCGGTGAACGTGCCCAAGGCATGAAACTTAGACTGTAAAATGCATTTACTTACTTTACTTTACCAACAATACGATACGATTTTTTTTAATTCTGTGTCGGTAAATGGCCAGATCGGTAATTAATTAAATAAAAAGGTAACTCCTTTGATGTTTCATTTATTGATTATATATGGAATTTTGTTCCCAAACTTTAATGATAGTGTGAAAATAGATCATACGCATTGAATGGAGTATGCATTCATACATTGTACATGAACGTGATCATATAAGAATAAAAAAGTAATCATTTCTTTCACATCTTCGACGTATCTAAAAGAACAAACATGAAATATAAAGTTTACTAGCAATTACATGTAGTTATTATAAATCTAAAACGAGAATTTAATACGATCGCTTGTCTCTTGATTCCTTCTTTAGTTCTCTTATTAACTAATGACGCATAGAGAAGTAGTCTATGGACGAAAACAACCGAGTTGACCGAATAAGCCGGCAGCGTTTGCATCGTGCATCGTTCGTATCGTGTGGACCGTGCATCGTGTATATGAACCAAACGTGTAACGTACGTGCACCGTGTAACGTGCGTGTAACGTGCGTTCCGTGTCCGTGTAACGTGCGTGTAACGTGCGTTCCGTGTGCCAACTTGAACGCGAGCCGTACTGTACACTAGATCACAGGATTTACAATCCTGGGACCTCTCTAAAAGAATAGTCTGGAGACAGCAATTGAATAAAAAAAAATGTGTACATATTACTTTTCGACAGCATGCTATAAAATGCCAACACCAGTGTTTTTTGAATGCAGAATCATTGTTGAAGGACTGAAGTTATGCATAAGACATTTAAAAAATATTAAAATACTCAGCTTTGGCAGCCAAATAATAATGCCTTTCAAAAGTATTCTGCATTTATATATATAATTATATCTATTTTAGTTGTTTAAGTATTGAGAAGCGTCTCTAACTTCAAATGCTTTGAAAAATAAATGCTTACAAACATATGTTTCTAGTATTCACTCAGAAAACAGAACTACTATTGCAAATTGATATTGATGCAACATTTCCAAAATTGCTCAATTTTCCTTCATTTTCAGTTGGTTATGTTTTCACTTTGGATCTTTGGTGTTGCAGATTTCAGAATTATGTAAATGTGTTGTAACTAAATTGTATTGGTTTTCTTTTGAAGATGTTTCAGTGGGTATAATACTCTGTACATTATACAGTGCACCTTTCTCCTGTTATTTTAGAAGTTAAAGGAAAATGTATTTCCATATGTATTGTTGTTTTAATTCTAAATATGAAAATATTTCTGACGGTTTCAAATGTTTCAGATTTAACATTCTAGGAGAAGTTTGTCAGTTACCTTCAGGTGTACCCATCTGTAAATGAAAACTTATGTTTCTATATGTTAAATTCTCATTACATTTTAATTTAATTTTGGTGTCGTAAGATGAATAGCACAGTATGATTTCACAATGACATGGGGAAGCATAAAACTTGTAATAACTAGTCCCTTAGGAGCTCATGACAGGGATTCTGCGTTTAATTGTGGATTAATGACAGTAACTCTGCATTTTATTGTGGACTCTGTAGTTAATTAGATAATTAAACAAAATAAAAGAAGTTTGATTGATTTTTTATCAACCACAAACTCCTTGAGGGATTACAGCCAAATAAGGCATAACAAGGGAAAGGTTTGGAGAGGTGTGTGATTCCTCAGATCGTGGTTGATAATATACTACTCAAAGTTTGCTTAGCACCAATTATATACTCAGCAAAAAGAAACTTTTCAATCCTTTACTTGGAAGTATTATTTTTGTACTAAAATGGACAGTATTGCTATTAATAGGTAATGATTCTTTAGAACATTTTTTACAGCATTTTTTTTTTTTTTTGTAAGTGGGCTTTTTAATTGAAAAGAATCAAGGGTGTCAAAATTAATTAACAAATGACTTTAAAATTCCACAATAATATTTTAAAAGTACAACTTTATATTTCAGATGATATTGAAATTTCAATACATGGATGTAAATTGAAAATTTTGTGATGTTATTTTTTCAGAATAGAAAACATTTTGCTTTTGTTGATCTCAAAATTAAGACCTAATATTTTTAGATGTTTGCATTATATCAAAAGTTTGGGTTTGTAAAGGATGATTGTGAAATTTCAAGATATATAGACAAATATAACAGAAGTTATGACCATTTCAATTTCACAGTGACACATGATATGTGGTGCTTAGCAAACTTTGAGTAGTATATATTAATCTTCGACTTCCCATCTATGAAGGTAAGTTTTGTTAACTGTCCAATTTTATCACCAACATAACTAACTCCCATTGTGGGAGTATGAATATGAATATGCAAAAACAACAGGCATTGTAAGAGACAATTAAATGTGTACTTTATCTTTAAGTGACAATTTAATTTAATTTTTGTGGACTGACTACAAACTCTGTGTTTTATTGTGAACTTATGACAGCTAGCTAGAGACTCTGTATTTCATCATAGACTTATGACAGAAACTCTGTATTTTATCATGGACTGATGACAGAAACTCTGTATTTTTTATCATAGACTTATGACAGAAACTCTGTATTTTATCATGGACTGATGACAGAAACTCTGTATTTTATCATGGACTTATGACAGAAACTCTGTATTTTATCATGGACTGATGACAGAAACTCTGTATTTTACCATGGACATATGACAGAAACTCTGTATTTTTTTATAGACTTATGACAGGAACTTTGTATTTTCAGGCTGATAGGATTGTTTCGGATGATCCTGCAGGAACTGGTGGAGGTGGGCAATGTCAAGATCTCAGACTCTCTTCTGGATGCAAACAATGTTGTCATGAAGGTAAGGGGGCACCATTCAACCAAGATAACTGAACATTAGTTCAAAGTCCTAAAAAATCATGATAATTGTCAACCAATGCTTAGAAATTTATACACGGATGTTCATGATAAATTCATAAAAAATATACATGTATAAGATTTCCAAAATTTTATTTATCCTCACATTATTGATTCCACTGTCTGTATACTGACTTTCTTACTCGACGAGATACAAATTTGCTAACCAATAAAGAAACTAAAAGACTTCTCTTTTATTTGATAGTAACATCTTTTAACTATAAAATCTTTTTGAATCACAGAAACATAGTCAGACTAACTTCTTCAGCTAAATTATCATAAAAGTTATTGCTTTTTATGATTTTATGTTTAAGCTTTATTTTGTATTAAAATTGTACAAGACTTAAAAAACCTAATAAACAGTACTTCTCAGTCATCTTTATGCTAACTAATGTTAGAGAATACCACAGTCCTTGGAGGAAGCTAATTTACCTTTTTATATGCCCGTTGAAAATGAGTCAAAATTTAAATTCATCTGCAATCAACCAGAGGCATGCTCATAAGTTGTCTGTTGTCCAAGTTTGGTCAAAATTTATATAGGTACAATATCTTGGCTAAGTCTTATAATCAGCCACTTGAGAGTTAATAATTGTTACCGAGGGTTAAATAAATAAGGAGTCCGGTTGCAGGTTCTTGAATGTATTTGATTTAAAATAAAAACAAAACCTGTTGAAGAAAAAGAAAAGAATATGATCACAATAAACAATGCTATTCACCGAAAACAATATCAACAAATTCCAATCGACAGTCTAATTTCAAACAAATACAATCTAGAAAAACAAAATAACTCACCGAGCGGTGGCAAACAATAAAGGCTGTTAAAAAAGATTCAATATATAAATCCTCCTAAGACAATGTTAACTTTACTGTCCGAGGACAAAAACCAGAATGAGAAAATGAGCACAGAAAGAAAGAAAGAAACGATACACATGACTGATTTACCCATCATACACTCGATCAGCACTCACAAAATGACACATCATGATGCACACTTTTCCTAAACAAACACACTCACTACTGACATGTACTAAATACACAAAACATGACAAGTGACATGCACAACATAAACAACAATGCACAATATCACATGAAACATGAATTTCTGTTAATGATATCAAATAATACCTGGGTAACATAATAAATGACTGAAATAATTCTGTCTTCTCTTTAACTTAGGCAAATGTTGACCAATCATCAAATTTTGTCTAAATTTTAGCTCTTTAGTGCAACAGAGTGAAACACGCTCAACATTTCTGGTCACCCTGTGTCTGTCATGCACTGTGTGTCACTGATGAAATGAACATGACCCATACAGAACTAAGGTTGTCATGGCAACCAACAGATTTTAATTATAAAACCACAGGGTTGGCTAGTTTCCTTATATATAGACTATAAAGAAAATTTCAAAAATCATCTCTGAAACCAATGGTCAGAATTTTATTTTCTTTGGCACAAATGGTCACCTCATAGTCATCTACCATAATTTTTAAATGATGTTGGTCCCTTAAAAAATGAGGCACCACAGAGTTAGCTAGTTTATTTATATACTCTATATAGGACATTTAAAAAATCTTCTTCTCTGCATCCAATGGTCGAATAAATTTTGTTGGACACAAATGGTCACTAAATCATGGCCCTCTACCATAATTGCTAAATGGTGTTCATCCCATGAAAAATGAGGCCCCAAAGGGGTAGGCTAGTTTCCTTTTACACACGTCAAGCAATTTCAAGAAACCAATTACCAGGCTTAAACTTCATTGAAAACAGAACTAAAAAATTAAAATTAAACCTCAAGGCCCTCTGCAAGAACTAGGCTTATAATAATGGCACTCTTAAGGTTTCTTTAGACTTTTTCCACTTTTTGACTCGAAAATTGCATGAATGTTTTGTTTGACTTGTCTTAAATATGGTACTGTTATAGCTCCCTTGCTTGGTGCTCAGTATATAAGGGTAGATCCAGGACTGGTTGGCCCAGTGTCAGGATAATGTGACTGGGTGTGGTATCATGCCACATGTTTATGGCCTGATACTGCAGTGTGGCAGTACTATACTATACCTCTCTCAAGTAGACATCATCTCCAGATGACCCAACAAACAAAGACCAAAAAACTGGACTTTTACAATGCTCAGCATTTTATGACACTAAAAGTTTACTGCATCTTCATTTCATTTGGTCATTCTCACTTTGTGAACAATTGAGTGAACATGCCATTTTTAGGTGTGTGTTTTCTTCTTTTAATACATCAAAAGATCAAGCCAAAAATATTTGGAATTTTTTTATGTTTAAGAGATTTATATCTTAATTATTGCAGGTGTGCCAAAGTTTTTATAGTTCCTCATAAACTGAATTTCTCTTTAAAACTGAATACAGAAAATTAAATACTGATTTAAAGCAACACAGTATGTTCAGATAAATTTTCATTTTGTGGTTTTAATTAGTCCAACAGGAAATGAAATGTTTCTATTCTTCTCATATATTGATTTTTGCACATTTAATTGTATTTAAAGTTCTGTCTTGAAATCTTGCCCCTCCTGAGAAATTAATACAGGCAAAGCTTTGACAGGAAATGAATGAAATACTGACCATTGGTCCAGATTGGGAGAGGTGTTATGACCTTGGTTTCCCTGGTAAAAAGGTATTTATCACCATGACAGACCAGGTCTCTTGATAGAACAGGCACCGAGTCAGATGGTGGTGCTCAGCCTAGTTGCTGGCATTTGGATTGTTTACAATCAGAATAATATCATCTTGAGTCATTGTAACACTGATCAATGAAAAATATTCATGATTAGGAGTTTAGATATGTTGGCACATATTAGAGACGTGTGAGCAGATTAAGAGATATGTGGGCAGAAGTGTTTGTCATTACATGAAAATGTGTTGGTGCAACAACCATTTGCGCTTGAAAGGTCAAGGTCACAGGATTTGTAAGAAATTGTTTTTGGTATTCATAGGCTTCATTTTCATATCTGCTGTATAATTTCCATATCTATGTTTGGATTCTCATGAAACTTTTCAGAAATGTTTGCTATAACACAAAGATGTGTCGGTCGCATCAACCATATGCATGTTTGAAAGGTTAGTGCAGTTTAGAGATCATAACCCATTTCCATTATTTTTTTCCCCTGTCTGGCATAATTTTTTCTTGTGGGGTTTTCACCAGTTTTCACCTGACAATATTGCTTGCTATAATACTGACAAAGCCTTGTTTTTAGAGACTTTTTAAGTGTTCTTCATGAACATAATTATGTACCATGCACAAATAATTTTGTCATCATTAATTACTGAAATAAATTATTTTCAGTACTGATACATATGTGCATATTGGGGGTAAAAGACTTTTATTTTGCTTTGAATTTTTTTTTAGATATTCTGATGAAAGGGAAATTGAAAAAAAAAACCCACAAAGAAACTGTGTTTGGTCTCTAACCAATGACTAAAGACACAGTGTCATACAATGTTGTTACCATCTGTATTTCTACATGCAGTTTACTCACACCCACAGTTCTTGTATATTCTAGTAGTCATTTTCTCTTTGCAAACCTCAATAACTTAATCAGAATGAAATATACTTTCCTTCATATGACATTAATCCTTTAGAATTAATACTGTTTAATGCATTCTGGTGCAGCACTGGGACACGATTCTGGCACAGCACTGGGACATGATTCTGGTGCAGCACTGGGACATGATTCTGGTGCAGCACTGGGACATGATTCTGGTGCAGCACTGGGACATGATTCTGGTGCAGCACTGGGACATGATTCTGGTGCAGCACTGGGACATGATTCTGGTGCAGCACTGGGACATGATTCTGGCACAGCACTGGGACATGATTCTGGCACAGCACTGGGACATGATTCTGGCACAGCACTGGGACATGAAACACCACCACTGATAGCTCTTTGTTTATTTGATTGACATGAAAAAGAATGGTCAACAATTTGCTTTAAATGACATCTCCTCTGAAACTTTTGGACAGAATTTGATTAAACTTTGCAGGGATGATCCTTGGGTGAACCTTCACAAAAGTTGCTAAAATAAACTTGATCTATGCAGAACTCTGGTTACCATGGCAACAGAAAAAAAAAATGAAAACTTAAAAAATCATCTCCTTCAAAGCTACTGGCCAGATTTCAAAATGTTTTGGTACAGATGTTCCTTCAGTTACCCTCTACCAAGATTGCTAAAATTATTCCGATCCGAAAAAAAACATGGCCGCCAGGGGCGGGGTTAATTTGCCATAAATGTATGTAGTGAAATCTTTAAACGACATCTTCTCTAAAAACCGCTGGACAGAATTCGATTAAATTTGGCAAGGTTGATCCTTGGAAGAAGCTTTACAAAAGTTGCTAAAATTATTCCGATCCATTGAAAAACATGGCCGCCAGGGGTAGGGCTAATTTGCTCTATATGTATATTGTGAAACAAATTCTTCTCTTAAACCGCTGGACAGAATTTAATTAAATTTGGCAGGGATGATCATTTGGTGAAACATCACAAAAGTTCAAATTACTCTGACCCATAAAAAATCATGACCACCATGGGTGGGGCTAATTTGCCTAATATGTTTATAGTGAATCTTAAAATGACATCTCCTCTGAAATCACTGGACAGAATTTGATTAAATTTTGCAGGGATGATCACCACAGAATTTGATTAATTTTGCAGGGATGATCATTGGGTTAAGCTTCACAAAAGTTGCTAAAATTATTATCCATAAAAAAACATAGCTGCAAGGTGCAGGACTAATTTGCCTTAAATGTTTACATTGAAAACTTAAAATTACTTCACCCCTGAAACTGCTGGACAGAATTTGATAAAACTTTGCATGGATCAATTCCTTCAAAACTACTGCCAATTTCAAAATGTTTTAATACAGACTGATGTTATTGGGTAACCCTATACTCAGGTGAGTGAACCAGGGCTATCATGGCCCTCTTGTTTTAATTTACTGAGTGTCTTGTTCAATAATGAACAATGAGGAGCCATTTTCATATTTTAATTGGTATAATACTTCTCTGGATCAAGTAAGAAAGTTTTCATTGACTTACAAATATCCCATCTGGAGCAAAGGTATCTGGTATGATGCTTTAAAATAACTGCCGCATAAAAAAAATACATATTTCGTATAAATTGTGGTAACTCCTTTTATTATTGATAGATTTTTATGATATGGTTTTATTTTGCATGGAAGGGATGAAAGAAATAAATATACCTAAAATGAACACTTGTGTTGACTTGAAATCCATTGTTTTAAGAAGATTTTGTGACTAAATCAAAAACAAAACTACATCAGCAATGTCAAAGAGGCATTCGATAGTAACTGTAGAGAATCTGCTGTTTAAACGTTACATAGCTGATCATTGGTTGAGTTCGATTCCGATGAATTTTTAAAAAGGCAGAAAAAAAGGCTGCATAAGATAAAAAATGAAATAAGTATTCATTTTAGGTTTATTTGTTTTCTTTTATCAGTACCTGTTCATACAATTCAACACTGATATTGTGGATTTTTTTTTTTTTAATGAGCAGCAATGTACTGGGTACTTTGATCTGGAGCTATCATCGACTTCGCTAAGATGTTGAAGAGTTGAATTAAATCCCCAAAATGACAAACTATTGAACACCTATAAAAGCAATCTCAATAACCATGTCAATTTAAAAAAACAAGAAAGATATTTCTGTCTTTTCAAGACTTGTTTGTTTTTGTGTAACCATGTGCTTTGTGTGTATTATATTTTGACTATGTGACAAAAATACGGAAATTGTACACCTTGTTTTACAATTTGTATTCTGATCAGACGGTCATTGTCATAAGCCTTGCATCCAAAGGATATCCATTGGAGATCTCGAAGCAGTTTTTGTTTGTGGTTGTAATCACTATGGCCAACAGACATATTGCCATTCATTCATCTGCAAATAACCAATACTTCCTTGATTGCCATGAATAAAACTATAAAGGTTTTTGTGTTGGGGCACAGACGCATCACTCATTTAGATTACTCTGTAATGGCTGTGGCAATATTGTTTTGAACACCCCTCCTGTGAAATGTGCTTGGCAAAACCCTCTCCTGCTAAATGCTATTATAGAGGTAGACCTTTAGATGGTGAACCAGTCAGACAAGATTATTAACCTACAAATTGTTAAAAATCGACATCAGTTTTTCCAGAGATTGGTCTTAAATTTGTGTGCTTTGGTCATAAGTGGTTTTAAAATAGGAACTTGGTGAGAAAGGTCAGAGACTGGGTTATAAATGGAAAGCTAGACAGTAAAACATCAGATGCTCAACAGTCAAGCCATATTCATGTTATAAATGGTAAACCAGTCAAGTCAAAGATTGGTTTGTAAAATGTTAACCAGTTTGCCCATATTCTGGCGATAACCAACCTTAACCCTTTACTATGCAGTGGGTACTTCACTAGTTCAGACCATGCTCAGCCTGCATGTTTGTTCAGTCTGATCATGGTATGCATTGTTTGCTATTCAGTCAATAAATTTTCAGCAAGCATCCCCATAAACAACTAATGGTATATTCCAAAATGAAGGATAGACAAGTCCAATTAAGAAACTTAGCATAGTTAGGGTTAACTCTTAAGATTGATTAAAACATTTAAGAGTGTTGGCTATAATTGGACTTCGTCTGGTTAATAGGAGGTAAGCCAGTCTGGCCAGAGAGACCATCTTAAAGTAGATAGAATTTCAAAGAAGGCTTATCCTTATAATTTTCTCATTTTTAGCTCACCTGAGCACAACGTGCTCAGGTGAGCTTTTGTGATCGCCCTTCGTCCGTCATCCATCGTCTACAATTTGCTTTAAACGACATCTCCTCTGAAACCGCTGGACAGAATTTAATGAAACTTGGCAGGAATGTTCCTTGGGTGAGGCTCTACAAAAGTTACTAAAATAAAGTTGATCCATGAAGAACTCTGGTTGCCATGGCAACAAAAAGAAAAATAATTTGAAAACTTTAAAAATCATCTCCTTCAAAACTACTGGCCAGATTTCAAAATAATGTGGTACAGATGTTCCTTGGGTCAACCTCTACCAAAGATGCTAAAATTATTCCGATCCGTAAAAAAACATGGCCGCCAGGGGTGGGGCTTATTTGCCTTATATGTATATAGAGAAACCTTTAAACCACATCTCCTCTGAAACCACTGGACAGAATTTGATTAAACTTGGCAGGGATGATCCTTGGGTCAACCTTCACAAAAGTTGCTAAAATAAACTTGATCCATGTAGAACTCTGGTTGCCATGGCAACAAAAAAAAAAAAAAATGAAAAGATATTAAAATAATTGGTACAGATGTTCCTTAGGTCAACCTCTACCAAAGTTGCTAAAATTATTCCGAACCGTAAAAAAACATGGCCGCCAGGGGCGGGGCTTATTTGCCTTATATGTATATAGAGAAACCTTTAAACAACATCTCCTCTGAAACCACTGGACAGAATTTGATTAAACTTGGCAGGGATGATCCTTGGGTGAACCTTCACAAAAGTTGCTAAAATAAACTTGATCCATGTAGAACTCTGGTTGCCATGGCAACAAAAAAAAATTAAAAAAATTGAAACTTTAAAAATCATCTTCTTCAAAACTACTGGCCAGATATTAAAATAAATTGGTACAGATGTTCCTTGGGTCAACCTCTACCAAAGTTGCTAAAATATTTCTGATCCGTAAAGAAACATGGCCGCGAGGGGCGGGGCTTATTTGCCTTATATGTATATTGGGAAAACTTTAATCAACATTTCCTCAGAAACCAATTGACAGATGTTCCTTGGGTCAACCTATTTATCCCAGGTGAGCGATTTAGGGCCTCATGGGCCTCTTGTTTTTAAAAGACTTATGTACTTGTAAGATTGTTTAGGTATGCAAGAGTGATCTTGTCTGGCTATCTTCCCATGTTTTAAGTTGATGACTGTCTGGCCTACAAGGAAGCTGAAAAGCCTAATTTTTGTGTTTGGCTGCAGATGAAAGGCAAAAACTTTGTGGCAAAACTTAATGGTACATAAACAAACATTTGATCAGTTGCTCCTTTCAGCAGAATGAAAGGGATGAATATTTTGCTTGCTTGCCACAAAACGTTTTCTTGGCACCGGCCGGAATTTAAAAATTTCCGGCCGGGCAAAGTGAACTTTTGTACAACAATTTTCAGGAGGAACAGTCACATTTTTAGCTTGACTTTTTCGAAAAATATGAGAGGTATTGCAGTCACACTAAAGTCTTGCATCAGCCTTCAATTAGACGTTGAAGCTTTTGGTTAAAGTTTTGCATGCAAGTTATTATCAACCTTATATCTCAGCCTTATATCTCAATAACCATTCATGGAATTGATTTGAAAGTTTATGAATATGTTCAGGGGCATCAGACAACCATGATAGATAACTCTTGACTGAATTTGATATGATTTATGGCCCCTTTTTAACTTAGAAATTTTGGTTAAAATTTTGCATGCAATAGAAAATTTGGTTTAAGTTTTGCATGCAATAGAAAATTTGGTTTAAAGTTTTGCATGCAAGCTACTATCCAGCTTGTATCTCAATAACCATTCATAGTATTGACTTGAAAGTTTATGAATATGTTTAAGGGCCTCAGACAACCAAGGTAGATAACTTTTAATGGAATATATTAGAAGTTATGGCCCCTTTTTTAACTTAGAATTCTGGTTAAATTTTTGCATTCAAGCTTCTATCCAGCTTATATCTCAGAGATTGTTTATGGAATTGGCTAGAAAGTTAGGGAGTGTCTTCAGGGGCATCAGAAAACTTTTGGACTGAATTTTATACAAATTATGGCCCTTTTCTAACTTGAATACTTGGTTAAAGTTTTGCATGCACAGTGTTATTATGCTTATGTCTCAGTAACTAGGTATGGGATTGATTTTAGACTTCATAAATATATCAAGGGGTATCAGACTATCAAGGTATATCATTTTTGACTATTACATACAGGGCATGTGAAGGCCAAGATCTGAAATAGTTTTCATTTGATTTACCAACAGGCATTTTGAATAGTCGAGCGTGCTGTCCTCTGACAGCTCTTGTTAACTTAAAAATTTTAAAATTGATTAAAGTTTTGCATGCAAGGTACTTTCATGCATATATCTCAGAATCCAGGTATGGGAATGATTTGAACATCTTTAATATGTTCAGGGGTATCATACTATTAAGGTAGTTAACTCTTGATGAAATATATTGCAAATTGTGGCCCCCTTTTTAATTTAGAAATTTTGGTTAATGTTCTGCATGCAAGGAATTTCATATTTGCATCTCAGTAACCAGCTATGAAATTGATTTGAAACTTATTTAATTTGTTCAGTGGTATCATACTATAGAGACAATAAATTTTTGACTTAATATAATGCAGATTAGGCCCACTTTTTAACTTAGACTATTTGGTTAAAGTTTTGCATGCAAGCTACTATTCAGCTTATATCTCAGAAATTGTTTATGGTATTGACTGGAAAGTTTATGAGTGTGTTCAGGGGCATCAGAAAACAAAGGAAGATAATTCTTTGACAGAGTTTGATACAAATTATGGCCCTTTTCTAACTTGAATACTTTGGTTAAAGTTTTGCCTGCACAGTGTTATTATGCTTATGTCTCAGTAACAAGGCATAGAATTGATTTTAAATTTCATGAACATATTCAGGGGTGTCAGAGACTATCAAGGTATATCATTTTAAGGTATATCATTTTTGACTGTTTTTATATACATGGTTTGTGAAGTGCAAGAATTAAAATTTACAAACAAGCATTTCAAAAAGTGGAGTATGCTGTCCTCTGAAAGTTCTTGTTTAGCTTGCCAGGATAAAGTCCTCGAAGAGCTATTAGATTGGGGTTTGTAATTTGGCAGGGAAGTGGGCGGTGTCATACTTGAGTTTCGGCTCAATAACTCTGAAATGGGGTTAACAGATTTTTAGTACACATGTTTATCCAAATAAAAGGATGATCCAAGTCCAATTTCGGGAAAAATCCGTAAATTTTTGACACATTTATGACCCCTTTTCAACTAAGAATTTGCAAATGCGATAATTCCAAAATTTAGATAATTTTTGGTACACATGCACAATGTGCTCAAAGTGAGCTATTAGGATCATCCGCGTCATTTTCAATTTTTAGCTCAACTGAACACAATGCCCTCAAGGTGAGCTATTAGGATCATCCACCCCCCTCTGTTTCTTTTTTTTATAATTTTGACCTTATAATCTAACCTGTTTAATAGGTCTATTATTTAAATTAAATGGAGCAAAATTTAATACAAATTTACAAACATAAAGTAATGGATCTATAAAAACTAGTACTTAAAACATACTATACATATATAGCCCAAGAATTTCCAAAAATATTTTAAAATACTTATATAACTGCATTGTTTACTTTCATTTTTTTCAATTATGTATGTTATATTTTTATTTGATTTATTGTTATTTTGCTATTTTTTTTTTTATAAAGAAATTTGAAAAAGATTTTATAACAAAAATTAGAATAAAAAAGAAAGGAAAAAAAATGGTCCAGCTGGAATAGAACTCAGGACCCGTTAGGCCTTACATAAAAATATCTGGCTGTTCTCTGATTGAGTTAATTCCACATCTGAAGCACAAAGGTGCCTTTGAGGTTAACTGTATCACAACAGCAGCACTGCATAGTTTGACAGTTCACATTTCACAAATTAACTGCATTAACTACATTAACTATACCAAACTTTCAATTTTATGGTTTTATTTGCTATAAAACATGTAATTTTTTCATGCAATAAAATATTTGTAGTTGTAGTTGTAGGTGACATATTACAAAGATAAACATTACTTATCCCACATATCATGTTATAAACAAACAACCGTGTATTATTGCAAGCTCAATACTGTATTGCCCAGACCAAAAAGTGATGTGAAAAGTAGGTCATGACCTACATGTATAAACTGATCATTAAAATACAAACATCTACTGACTACATGTAGTAACTTTTTAAACATTATCAGTCACACACCAAACTATTTAAAACAAACACCAAACACATACTTGATACCCCTAAACAATCACCTAGAAAATTATCGTTCACTGAAAATTATTTCAATCACAGCTTTACATTCAACTGTAAAATCCATTTGCACATGCGCCACCAATTTTAATTGGACATACATGTATAAATATATATAGCACGTAATAACAGTAATATATAATTATACAGTACTGAATACCATCCAGAAAATTTGAAACTCCTAGGGGTGATTAAACAAGTCGGGTTTATATGGTATGATGATCATCAATGTCTGCATCATTCTTTTCTTCAATTTATTTCTGCTCGCTGAAAATTATTTCAATCACAGCTTTACATTCGACTGCAATATAAATTTGCACATGCACCACCCATTTTAATTGGACATATTAATATATATATAGAGAGAGAGTACTTAATTACAGTAATATATATACAGTACTGAATACCAACCAGAAGATTGGAAATTCCTAGGGGTGATTTAACAAGTTGGATTTAAATGTATGGTGATCATCAATGTCTGCATCATTTTTTTCTTCAATTTATTTTGCAAAATGAATATATGGAAATTGATATTTGCATCTGATGCAATTCTGTATCTTTTAGATTGGGAAATTATGCATATCAGTCTATGCATAAAATAAACGCTGGTATTGTTGTTGTTATCAAAAACAGACTGTTGCATATAAATGTTCAGGTAACCAGACACACTTTCTTGTACTTGTAGTTGTGCAGTATAAATTAGGTTCAAAGAGTACCGCTGTTGAATGGATGACAAAGTTTTACGACATTGATTTTAATTTAGCTAGAATAAGAAACATAACCAATATAATCACTGTTGTAATTTTGTGCTTTGGCAGTTTCTGATTAAATATTTGTAAGTGTTTTCAAATCTTGAATACAAAGAAACTTATCAGTCAATGAATCTGTCATAGGGAAAGTAAAATCCAAGTACAAGGTGAATGAAGTCAACTAGGTGCATGAATGCGCCAGAGAGGATTTGTTTTGTTCAGCTGTCCGTCTGTCTGTCTATCTATTTGTCACACTTTTTCTTTCACGCTTCAGCAGGTGACACATGTTTTTTTTAAAGAACACTCTTGTTTTTGTTTTTTTTGGCATAGCTGACTTACCTCATTTTTGACCCAATTAGAGATGATGACATAAGACAGTGTCAAGATTTTCATTGGTAGATATTCTTATATTCCTGGAAAAGAAGTAACTAGCTGAAACATAAACTTCGTATTCATGAAATTTTTATAAAATTTCTGACTGAACAACAGTTTCTTTGATAAGTATATATTTGTTTTATCAAAACACTTCTCTTTGATGCATATTGAGACTTGTTTCGGTCTGAACGTTATTAATACCTGCAGTCTGTTTCACAATTTCCTTATGACAAAGATTGTGAGCTTTTACTCTACTGATTTACTGTGGAAGGGATGCTTTATAGTTATTTATGCTTATTTTGACTTCCTAGGATGAAATGCTTCACAGATAATGATTTTACACAACATATAACCATTTCCTTTATTTTAATCCCATTCAAGGACGCGTATCTTTTTAAACGATATTTCTTGTTTTCTCTGTTTTTTGCTTTATCATCTATGTTCCATGGCGACATGATTTTTCCTGACACCTTTTCCGCCAACCTGACTTAGAGCTTATATTTATTTGTCTAATAAAAATACCTGAATGCTTCATTTTTTTAATTAAAACATATGTCCTATTAGTATTTAGCTTTTAATATTTCCTGATACAGGAATGGCGGAATGTTATACCTACCATACTAAAGATTTTAAGTAGTATAGCTGATTGAATTAGAGCTTGGTATAAATTTACTTTCCTGTACTTCGTGACTCTTTGATACGTGAATAAGAGCTTGGTATAAATTGACTTTCCTGTACTTCGTGACTCTTTGATACTGAATAAGAGCTTGGTATAAATTTACTTTCCTGTACTTCGTGACTCTTTGATACGTGAATAAGAGCTTGGTATAAATATACTTTCCTGTACTTCGTGACTCTTTGATACATGAATAAGAGCTTGGTATAAATTTACTTTCCTGTACTTCGTGACTCTTTGATGCATGAATAAGAGCTTGGTATAAATTTACTTTCCTGTACTTCGTGACTCTTTGATACATGAATAAGAGCTTGGTATAAATTTACTTTCCTGTACTTCGTGACTCTTTGATACATGAATAAGAGCTTGGTATAAATTTACTTTCCTGTACTTCGTGATTCTTTGATGCATGAATAAGAGCTTGGTATAAATTTACTTTCCTGTACTTCGTGACTCTTTGATACATGAATTAGAGCTTGGTATAAATTTACTTTCCTGTACTTCGTGACTCTTTGATACGTGAATAGAGCTTGGTATAAATTTACTTTCCTGTACTTCGTGACTCTTTGATACATGAATTAGAGCTTGGTATAAATTTACTTTCCTGTACTTCGTGACTCTTTGATACATGAATTAGAGCTTGGTATAAATTTACTTTCCTGTACTTCGTGACTCTTTGATACATGAATAAGAGCTTGGTATAAATTTACTTTCCTGTACTTCGTGACTCTTTGATGCATGAATAAGAGCTTGGTATAAATTTACTTTCCTGTACTTCGTGACTCTTTGATACATGAATTAGAGCTTGGTATAAATTTACTTTCCTGTACTTCGTGACTCTTTGATACGTGAATTAGAGCTTGGTATAAATTTACTTTCCTGTACTTCGTGACTCTTTGATACATGAATTAGAGCTTGGTATAAATTTACTTTCCTGTACTTCGTGACTCTTTGATACATGCATTAGAGCTTGGTATAAATTTACTTTCCTGTACTTCGTGACTCTTTGATACGTGAATAAGAGCTTGGTATAAATTTACTTTCCTGTACTTCGTGACTCTTTGATACATGAATTAGAGCTTGGTATAAATTTACTTTCCTGTACTTCATGACTCTTTGATACATGAATTAGAGCTTGGTATAAATTTACTTTCCTGTACTTCGTGACTTTGATACATGTTTGATGTCCATATCATGTCAGTTCAAGCATGATTTTATCGTAAATCTATGAATGATAATTACCTTCAGTTGCATCCATTGTGATAGCTATTGGGGTCATAAAACCCGTGGACATGACATGAAGGGTGGAGACACTAATTAAGGGAGGCAAGTAATCAATCTCACCTAGCCTGGCCATTACTGTGTGTAATTGTTTCTGGCATGGTAGAAAACATGTCTGTAGATTGGAAAACCAGTGTTCCTGGTTGTGACAGTTGAAAGTTAGGCATGTGGAAGACATGTATGTTGCATTTGCAGACCAAACTTACATATTGTTATATCTGACCATGGCGGTTTGAAAAGTTGGCATTCTCTTAAGAATGGCGTACGAAGTAATGAATCTATAGTTACTGTATTCTGCAAACTTTTTAGCCTTAATCTGGTAATCAAATGACTTATTAATTTTGTAAAGTACATTTTGTCATGTGAATCAGCATTTTGTAACAAATGTCATTTTGACATATGGATGCACTGACATATTTTTTGTAGCTGAATCTTGTAAAAAAGGAATCCAGTTATAATGTTCAAGTGTTCATTTTCTGTGAATCCAAGTCAACTAACCATCTGCTTGACCAAATACAACCACTTTTGTTGCTTTGAGAATTTGGAAGATTAAGATTATAATACTGATATTGACCTTGAAATCCTGACCTTTGTGATACAGAACAATCCAGTACTTGAAACCTGATATGATTATGTTCAAAAATGGCACCATCCAGGTGCTTAAGAGGAATAGGGCATGATCCAGCCTTGTGTTCAGCTAAGGGTAACGATTGCAACTGTTCAAGAGTTGGTTCCCTGCCTGTATTCTAGATACATTATGATTCCATAGGGATGCAAACTAATGCTAGTGACTAAATATTGGTAACTGAAACTAAAGACTGCCACCAAGCATATGAATGATTACTGACAATCAATGAGCACCCTGTTACTAAATGCACCTCTTGATGGTATGCATCCAGATAATAAAGTATCAGTACATGGTTATACTGCAGTTCACAGGCTAACAGAAAGCATTTAGTGCTTGACAGTGTGCAACCAACTCTTTCTGGTTGTATAAACATTTTAAAACTTAATGTATAGTGTATATTGGAGACTTATAATGGGCACTTATCATTTGATGAAATCTTAGCACTCTGATTGGTTAGATAGATGTTACCTGACCAGGCAATACTACTGATGAGCCTTATTATTTCCAAGAATTGTATGTGTCCTTGTTTATTGCTATGGTGCTATCACAAACATATGTCTTTTGTGACAATTAACTTGCATAACACTATAAAACAAATAAATGTTCTATCAAGTGTTAAATCAGGAAGATTTTCCATGTTGATAGCTTAAAACATTCAGTAAATGCAATGTTTGTCAATATGCCATTGCTTTTTAGCTCACCTGAACACAATGTGCTCATGGTGAACAATTATGATCGCCTTTTATCCAGTGTCCGTGCATGCATCCGGCGTCAACAATTTCCCTAAGATAACATCTGCTCCTAAACCACTGAATGGATTTTGACCAAACTTCACAGGATTCATCCTTATGATGCCCTCTATAAAGACTGTTCAGTTTATTTTGATTGGTTGAAAATGTAGGTCACAGACTCAGCTAAAATAGATTTTAAAAATGCAAACTTTGAAAATCTTCTTCTGCAGGGCTTAGAGCTTAGATATTTGGTGTATTATAGCAGTGTCTAGTAGACCTCTAACAAGTTTGTTCAAATCATGACCCTGGGGTCCAAAATAGCCCAGCCCCAGGTGTCATTTGATTTTACATAGGCTTATATATTTAAAAAAAACAACTAGAAAAATCTTCTTCTCTGAAACCACAAAGCCTGGAGTTGAGTTATATGGTGTGTAACATGGCCTTATGGTCATCTACCAGGTTTGTTCAAATCATAGCTCAGGGGTCAAAATTGGCCCCGCCCCAGGGGTCACTTGATTTTACATAGGCTTAAATAGGAATAAATTAGAAGAATCTTCTTGTCAGAAACCGCAACACCAGGAGTTTAGATATTTGATGTGTAGCATGGCCCAATGCACCACTACCATGTTTGTTCAAATAATGACCCTGGGGTCAAATTAGCTCTGCCCCAGGGGTCACTTGATTTTATATAGACCTACATAGGTAAGATTTTTAAAGAAATCACAAAATCATGGATTTAGATATTTAGTATGTAACATGGCCTTGTCGACCTGAACCTTGTTTTCAAATCATGGCCCTGGGGTCAAAATTGGTCCCACCCTAATGGTAACTTGGTTGTTTGGGACCACTTATACGGTTTTTGTGTGCAATTAAGATTATATAGCTGTTCTTCTTGATGGATTTTGTATTCAGTTTGACTGTTGTAAAAGGCAATGAAAGCATTATTTCTCAGGTGAGCGATTTGGGGCCATCTTAGCCCTCTTGTTATGTATCATACAACATGGATTAAATACAAAAATGTGTCAACTATCTTTATTTATCTCAAGTCTGAAGAAATAAACTTATTGACACTTAATGTATAGACACAGTTCCAAACACCTTTGCTGCAGGGGTTCAGGGTTGAAAGTTCAGTCCCTGGCCACATTATATCAAAATCTTGTGATAATGACAAATCTTCTTTGCTTGGCACTTATCATACAAGTAATTCAAGGACTGGCTTGCTAAAGAAGGTTAGGTGATTATAGTCTGTCTCTACCCCCCCCCCCTCCCCTTCCAATACTGGAATCAGCTTGTCTGTCTAGACAGTATATTTGTCTGCTCTTCATCTCCAAAACTCCTGTCTTGAATTTGATGAAACTCCACAGAATGGATTAGTGTCAAATCAAGTCAGCACATTTAGGTGGGATGAATAAACACACAGAGTTATTGCCCTTTGTATTTTTTCCCAAAAAATCTTGTCTGGACTTAGCTCCAAAACCCCTGGCTTGATTTTGAAGCAACTTTACAGGATTAATCAGTATCAAGTCTAGCTGTGCATGGCATAGGTATATTTGGATGGGTTGATTTATGTCAGAGTTATGGCCCTTGTATTTTAAGCTTTATTGCTATATAATGTGCATATATCTGATTTTTATTACCCCATTTCATAATTATCTTGTGATCTGACTTTTTGGTGATATAGCCTATGCTTTCTTTTCTGTGACAAAGCAATATGCAAGAGGTATTCCATCCCCTTCAGTACTAGTTCTAGTTTAAGACCACTTACCTACAGAGTGGTACCACAGAGAGGCAGCAATATGACTAGTTCCATAGTTGATGAGACAATTAAACCTAGGAAACAAACTATTTCAGAAGGTAGATATTTCTCCTTCATCTCTTTTAAGAAGAGCAGCTGAGTTATTGTTATTTAGGATAGGGAGTATTAAGGGGAGGTAATTTACTATGGCATTTAAGAATACCATACAACATGAATGCAAATCTATAAGCTTAGAACTGCAATTTAAAAAAAAATGTATTAATTTTCAATCTGGTCAAAGATTCATTTGACTAATTCACTGGTCAAAAATTTAATGTTATACTTTTATTATATTTGAAAAATAAAACACATGTCCCTGAAAAAGGTTTCTCGTTGTGATAAACAAGAAGTTTTAAGGAACTTTGTCTTCTGTTTTTGTTCAACTCTGATGAAATAATTGTCCCTCTGAATACAAAACACAAAATGGTACAAAATGTGTGTGCACCACTGCAAGGAGACAATTCATATTTTCCAAATCATCATTTTCTGTCTCTCTGAATTATAGAATGTGTTTGAGCTACGTGAAGCTTTAAATGGAATGGCTTCCTGCTCAGACTGAAATAAACACAGACGCATGTCTACGGAAGGAACCGTTTACAGCTCTATAAAAAGTCAGTACATCTACAGATTTCCAATACATTATCTTACACCTTGTCCTAGAGGTGGGGAATATATCTTGATAAAGCTGTTTTGCTGACATTGGCATTGAAAGGTTGGATATCTTATTCGTGTAATCAAGTCTTCCTTGTTAAGTTTGATATCATTTACATTATTTGAGAACACATAATTGTTGTTTACAATGATGCAGATATTGGGTTTCTGATGTTGATACTATATTTGTTACCTATATTTTTAGTGTTGCATCATTCCTGTCAAAATGAAGCAGAATTATCTAGCAGTATTTTAAACATGGTGCAAAATTGTTCTATTTTGGAATTTTATTTATAAAATATGAAGTAGGGAATGTGTTATAACCACTGCTTCTGCACCAATATAAGTTGCAGATTGCAGAACTCTGGAAAAATTGGTGTAACTGTATGTTGTTGATTTAATTACAAAGCAACTTCTAAAGATTAATCTTTAGCTTGAACTTATTTAATTCATTTATAATCTTTTGATAATCCTAGAGTCATTTCTGTTCATGGTACTGGCAAACATATTAGAAAATGGTAAAATTTTTGCTAACACATAGAGGCTTTCCCTTTTCACTGCTTCTCTGCAGTGTATTTTATGAAGATCATATTCCTGGAATCAGTAGCTAAGGTTTTACATTTTGTGATAGTTCAATCTTGCTGTCTATATGTACCCATAGCCAGTGTCTTTTTACCTTTCCTCTATTTCTTTTCCTTCAAGTCTGATCCAGACAACATACTGAAATTTCTCTCTTTTATTTGAAAAAAAAAAATCTAGAATTCCTGAGAAACTTTGTGATGAATGAAGTTCAACACCAGTTTCTAGCAATCTTAAATATCTCACTTAGTGTCTGTCTCCCTTTCTCTCTTTCTCCCCCTCTGTCTCTCTGACGTTTTCCCATTTGTCATTAACCTCAATCTTTTCCAGTCTCCTTCATCCCTTTTATATTTCTTCCTTCTGTCAATCTCTCTGTTCCAGCTGGCTTGCGGTAGGTCGGTGGTTCTACCCGGGTACCTCTGTGTACTCGGGGTCTTCCTCCACCTGTGATTAGCTGGACGTCGCTATATGATTGAAATACTATCGCAGCGACGGTAAACCCCAATACAACAACAACAATCTCTCTGTCTACCCCAGTATTCTCTATCTATATCTTTCCCATTACAAACATGATTTTATCTTTAAGCCAGTCTGCTCTCCCTGGCACCACCATGGGACCATACATGGTAATACTGTGGTACAGACTTTCTCCATTCCCAGACCAGTCTCAGTCCCCAACGGGGAGATATATTGCCCCAGGGGAGGCAATCAGTTATCCTAATCAATCTCATCAGACAGCAGCTGTGGCTGAAACAATAACCCATGGCCTCTCGGTTTTGATGCAGGAGATTTAATCTTATTCAAGGTTTCACATCAAGACAGGATATATTCAGTGATGAGATTTAAATCCTTTTCCATGTAGACAGCAAGATAATGACTGATGCAACCAGTATATAACCAGATCAGCAAGCACATAAATCACTTGTCGGTCAGGTTATTCCACTGGCCCTTAATGACCTCTACCTTTGTATTAGCCTGCCATTCATGGTAAGGGGACATGAAATATTTCCTATATCTGATTGTATGTACTTTCATTCATTTGTACATTCGGAGCTTATCTCGATTTTCTATATTTAGTCCTAGACGTACTGCTGGTATATTTTACATCTTCATTGCATACAATCTAAAAGCTCTGTGACCTTGACCTTGACCTCCATTTCTTACAAAGCATGTTTGGCCTTTTCTTGTATATAATCTAGATATACCTTGTTTACTACGTGAGTGCATCTTCCTAATAAGTATTGCCACGCATCCTTATCAGGTATTTCAAAATTATCCTCTGACTTAATTATTTAAAACAAATGTATATTATACTTATTGATTTAGTGTTATATCTTTCAAAACAGTAATTTAATTCATGAATTCAATGAAGTCATACAAGCATGCAAGATAAGGATGTTAATTCAAAATCAATTTTGTCTGAGTTATGTTTTTTCAGACTTGGATGAATGGCCTTAATCAAACTCTGTACTTCCTTTCACTGTTTCTATTGCTGTGAAACTTCACACAAATGCTGTTAGCAATAAGAAAAATATGCATGACATTAGGGCTATAGTTAACAATTGAATTTTAAATTAGAATGTCTTTTTATGCCCCCACCATATTTACCTCTAACCTGAAAAGCAATTGAAAAGGCCCATTATACGAGGGCTGATTTGTAAATTCGCACAATTCTCCTCTCAAGAAGTTATTTTTTCATCAAATCACATGAAAACTCGAATAGAAGTAAAACAACTTATTTTCTTTTTCATTATCAGATAGGTGAATAGATATTTAATACTTAAGATGAATAAATGGTATCCATAGCAACCACTGAATTTATTAAACAGGCTAGTACTTAGTCAAATTTAAAGCAAATTTGGCATGAATGCAACTGTCGTTAGCATAACATTTCGACGTCATTTCTTGAAAATTTGAAGAAGTCATGTTCGACGTTTATTTCACAGCAGACTGTTATGGACATGGCTTCAAAAATGGCGCATGACGTCAACAGATGGCATTGAAATGCGTGCAGTTGTCAAATTTTTTGAGGGACTCAAACTTTCAACTGTAGAGACACTTAAACAAATTAACAAAGTTAGATACATTACCAACCTGTGGGAAAACATTTGTCTACAATTGGCACAAGCAGTTAAGGCATGGTAGAACCTCAGTGTTTGATGACGAAAGACTAGGTCAGCTGACATCGACAGTCACTGTTGGAAGCACAGCATTAGTGAAGGAACTGTTAAATAATGACAGAGGGGTTATGGTGCAAGGTATTGCAGAGCAACTATCTCTCTCATATTACACAGTGCAACATATTCTTACAGACAAGCTAAATATGGCCGCAGGTGGTGATTAAAAGTTAACCGGACACCAGACTTTGATGTTTAAGTAACGTCAGCATGACCCAATGTTGACATCGGCATACTTCAAGCACTAAATAGTACTGTTGTTCAATGTTTCATGCAAGCTTTATTGTTCAATGTATCTAAATAATATTTGAGCTGTATGTCAGTCCAGATAAACATATCTTGTGAGGTATTTTTGTTTTTTTCTTTCCTATTCCAGGTTTCAGTAATAAAGCAATTCCGTGATTTATCAATCACCCCTCGTATTTCATAATGATACAATTTTCATCAAAAAGAAAACAAAAAATTATCTTGACATATTGTAGACTTACATAAATGGTGCATAATGCGCAAATATCTGCTGTAAAATAACAGTTAAACACATCGAAAATGTTGATCAAATTATGCAATTTAGTAATTTGGTTTGATGTCAAAATACTCTTATTGTTAACATTTTGCATTGGTGAGTATTCCCGAAGACAGTCTGTAATCAGAAATAATTTGAATTTGAAAAACCGTCACCAATTCACAATTTGTTTATCTGCAACATCGTCAATTTAAGCACTCGTAATTCGTTAACAGAGACATATGGAAGTTCTTTGGAAAACGTCAGAAATGTGACGAAGATATGCAGAATATGCAAATAAAGTATTTTTGTAAACAATTGGATGATCATCAGTAAAATGTTCTTGGTAAGAATGTTGTCATCAACAAATATGTACAGATTACATCTCTTAACAAATCTATAGCACAAATTTTGCTTTTCTGAACAAATAATATACACTGCTTTAAGAAGAATAATGGTCATTTAACATTCTCTGCCATTTTATTTTATGACTCTTCATGTCTCTGCATATCATTTCTGGCCTTTTTTGTTTGTTGCTTACTGTATCTGGTAATTTGGAAGTTAACTCCAGGCAATGGAAGCAGGAATTGTATGCTGGGAATTCCTCTAAGGAAAGGAATGGAACAAATGGCGCAAATAGGTACCTGTGCTTTACATCCTGATAATACATTAGCCAATGGGCAGGAAAGTGAAACACTTCATAATAGAGACATTCTTGTCCTGCTAATTGCCACATGCTCTGTGTCAAACCGGATTACATTCTACCATCAACATAATGAAGTAATCTTGTTCAGACTTTGATATGTCCTGGCTGGGGATCTAGCTTATGATCTCCTAATTCCAGGGTAGACACTCAAACCAGTTGGTCACCATGACTGGTCTTGCCTAAATATACAATATGGATAAAAAACATAGTTATAGAAAAACTGTCAGTTACACTAAAGTTCCTTACAAAACCTTATTCTATTTTGGTTTAAGGTGAGTTTTGTTGCAATTTTGGCATTTTTTTCCCTTTTCATTTGTAAATCTAAATGCAGCATGAAACTTGCCTGTTGAGAAAAATGCCACCAGTTAAGTTAATCCAAGCATTTGTCCCTCCATGAAGAGTACATGTAATTTAGTCAGTTTCATCATCAGCTTGTATACCCTGCAGGACCGTAAAAGATTTTCAACACACATTAAAATAATAAATTGATGCGGAAATGGATTTATAAACTAATCTATCTAGATAATCAATATTTTCCTCTAGAATCTCCTCTTTTACCAGTTGGACTGGGAATCTTTGTGACGCACCATTGTTTTGTTAGCCAAATAAAGTGATTTATTTATCTCTGCCTTTCTTTGTCCTACTTGAAGAGATTGTCTATGGTAATTCAGATATTTGTGTTTCTTCAAATCTTTGACTAATAGGAAAATAACATTTAGAGGATGTTAACATACACACTTCAACCAGCGGCTAATAATCGCCTATACCAGTACACATAGGATTTGACATGAATGGTTATTTCATATTAAATTTTACTAGACGACGACCTTAATAACATTTTCATGAATGGGTCAAATACAATTTGATATGAAATGACAATTCATGTCAGATTTTGTTATCATGTGACCTATACTGACAGTAAGACATGACTATAACAACAAACAAACAAAAGCATAATGAAAGGACTGTGAACTAAATTACTACATGTATTTGTAAACTAACACCAAGAAAATCAATTCCGATAATAACTGAAAATAATGATTTAACATTTGTGTTTCTCATACATTTTCAACATCATATAAATAATGCATCATTTTGATCAAAGTTAGTTTCATCAAAGCTGTTTGAGTTCAACAAACTATGCATATATATAGAATACACGCAGTGATGCGGAGTTATGTCTTTTGGCTTTTAAATTACATGTAACGTGTTATATAAAAGAAAATATGTGATGGTTATACAAAATTTGAGCATAATATCACATGATTAAATTGTATTTGTGATGGATGAGATGAGGGTCAAGGTCATTGAGAAAAGAAAACTTGCTCTGATAATCACCTACAGTGATAGAGGAAAATGGAAAATAGACATAATAAGTATAGGATTATCCTTTGACAATAGTCCATCATTATGTTGAGGTTTTATTTGCTTTATTTCAGCAACATGTTATTTTTTCTTGGCTCTGATGACACTTTCATTATCTGTTTGTGTCCATGGATGACATCAATAGTGTCCCTACTTATTAGTTTATCAGAGCGCAAAGTGCTCAGTGTGAGTTTCGTCTATCATCTATCTTTGTCCATCATACATCTTCCGTCTTCTACTATGAAACCAGTTGTCAGAATTTAATTTCATTTGGCACAAATGGTCACCTCATGACTGTCTACCATAATTGCTAAAATATAGTTGATCCCTTGAAAAATGAGGTCTCTAGGGGTCATCTAGTTTCCTTATATACTCTATAAAGAAAATTTCAAAGTTCTCCTATGAAATCAATGTTCTTTTGGCACAAATGAACTTACAGCTATCTACCATAATTGTTAAAATGAAACTGATCCCTTGGAAATTGTGGCCGAAATAGGGGGTCAGCTAGTGTCCTTATTTTACACTAAATAGAAAATTTAAAAAACTATCAGCAAGCTTTCGGTTAAAATCAAGGAAAATGGAAATTACATTTTTATTTTTCATTAATTTTTTTCCCAAAATATAACCAGGTGAATTTTGTAAACCCAAAATAAATAAAGAACATGGTATAATCATAAGACCCTGATATACTGTTTAACACAATTTCAGTTTATGTTAATAGTAAGGGTCAAAGTTAAAATCACATTTGCTAAAAGTAAAAAACTGCCAACGTGTGAATAACAACACAGCAGTTTTGATGGGGAATTTTATCGCCTTCATTGATAAATCTAGTTTACTGGTAAATTTAACCCATGTGATACCTTTTGTGACTTGGTCCCACTTTAAATCAAAGATCAGTTATTTTAGTATCATTACCTAAAATTTAGAAAGTTTAAGATTTATGAGAGTAATATAAATTTTGAACCTTCTTTTTTTCTTTCCAGAATTTATTCTTCATTTTTTGCAAGAAATTACAAGAGAAGATGTGATTTACTATGCATTTCCTATTTGCAGGATAAAGTTTTATATTTTACTGGTCTTTGTTGGCTTTGCTCACCTGATCATAATGTGATCTGGCTGAGTGTGATCAAACTTGGCGGCAATGTATACAGCCACAAGATCTCAGCCAGGTTTGATTATGAGGCATTCAGACAAGTTCAATCAAATTTGAATTTAATTGGGAAACAAAATCTTACACCTTAAACTAATCCCTCACGATTGTTGAAGTGAAAATTGGTACAAAAAATGGTTATTCCATCTGTTTGTTGTGAATATCCACCTTAGGAGTGGCAGGTTGTAGGTTGCCTACTGCATCTAATAATGGCTTTTAGCGCATGAGGAAAAGGAATCTGACATGGTTGGGTGTAACGATACTTGTCTGTGTTTGGATGGCAGCACTCTATCCCTTTCCCTCAAATAGACTCATTTTGACGCACTCAGTAGGTACCACATAAAGCCTGATCTGCAGAAAACCACAGTTAAACCTTACCAAATTAATTACAAAATCTCCGTTTCCAGACCACTGAAGAGCAGCGAACAGCATAAAACCTGATCAGGCCAGCCTGCGAGTAACTCGCAGGCTGGCCTGATCTGGTTTTATGATGTTCGCATAGGTCTTTTCATGGTGTCCTCTATGAGGGAAAGGGCTATACGGTTTATGTGATCTAAGTGAATGAATGAAATACTGTCAGTGAAAAATTAAGATGGAGGGAGATTTTCATAAGGCTTGGCCAAAATGCTGTAAAATTATGAATCAAAAGCTTTAACAGATGCTGTAGAATTGTTCACCTGTAATTGTAAATCAGAAGCTATGCAATATACTGTAAAATTGCTCACATGTAATTGTAAATCAAAAGCTATGCAATATACTGTAAAATTGCTCACATGTAATTGTAAATCAGAAGATATGCAAGATACTGTAGAATTGCTCACATGTAATTGTAAATCAGAAGCTATGCAAGATACTGTAGAATTGCTCACATGTAATTGTAAATCAAAAGCTATGCAATATACTGTAAAATTGCTCACATGTAATTGTAAATCAGAAGCTATGCAATATACTGTAAAATTGCTCACACGTAATTGTAAATCAGAAGCTATGCAAGATACTGTAGAATTGCTCACATGTAATTGTAAATCAAAAGCTATGCAATATACTGTAAAATTGCTCATTTGTATTTGTAAATCAGAAGCTATGCAAGATACTGTAGAATTGCTCACTTGTATTTGTAAATCAGAAGATATGTAAGATACTGTAGAATTGCTCATTTGTATTTGTAAATCAGAAGATATGTAAATTACTGTAGAATTGCTCACATGTAATTGTAAATCAAAAGCTATGCAAGATACTGTAGAATTGCTCACATGTAATTGTAAATTGGAAGCTATGCAATATACTGTAAAATTGCTCACATGTAATTGTAAATCAAAAGCTATGCAAGATACTGTAGAATTGCTCACTTGTATTTGTAAATCAGAAGATATGCAAGATACTGTAGAATTGCTCACATGTAATTGTAAATTGGAAGCTATGCAATATACTATAGAATTGCTCACATGTAATTGTAAATCGGAAGCTATGCAATATACTGTAGAATTGCTAACTTGTATTTGTAAATCAGAAGCTATGACAAGCTGTTAAGCAAAATTAGTGATCAGCAGTAGGTGTAGCTCCCCATCTCTCGTATCATTTTATTTTGAAATTGCCTGTTTTTTTAACCAAGCCAAGTTTCCCATTTTTCTGTTATTCTGGTCCCTTTAAAAAAATTAGTAATAAGTTTAAGAAACATCATTTGTCTTTGATTTATACACAGGCAAGGAAAGGGATTGTCACTTTCTCTAGACTTTCCTGTCTGGAATAATGTCAGTTTGCCTTTGCAATAATGTAAAACATTCAAGATTTCAGCCCTGTAAAATATTGAAGAATTCAATCTGTATAGAAGTCACTGTCTGACTGGTTGTATTGTCATATTTGTTATTATTGTATTGCAAATGTCGGTCGGTCTGTCTTCTGTCTGCTGGTCAGTCCGTCGATAGATCACTTCGTTTCCGATCATTAACTGAAGAACCCTTGGACACCCATTTCTCATTTCATAGGGTGATTGGTCATGACTAGTAGATGATCCCTATTGATTTTGGGATCACTTGGTCGAAGGTCAAGGTCGTAGTAACCTTGATGGAAGTGGGGGAGCAGGGGGGGTGGGGGCATATGTGTTATTCCGTTAACTCTTGTTTATTTTAGATTTATGTTTTTTGTTTGTTTTTGTTTTCATTGTTGTTTTCATCCAAAATTTCTACAACATATATCCTTTCGGTTTTACAATTAAACACAATTGTTATTAGCTCACCTGAGCAAAGCTCAGGTTGAGCTATTGTGATCCCGTGAGCGTCTGTCTTCCGTCGTGCGGCGTCAACAATTTTTTAGTGTTTACACTTTATCACCTTTATTTCTTAATCGATCATCTTCAAACTTTAAAGACAATGTTTATGACCATAATGTCTCAATTGAGTTCGATTATGGCTGAGATCTGTCTATTTGGTCAGGAGTTATGCCCCTTTTAATATTAAAAAAATGCCATATTTCACGTTGTTTACACTCTAGCATCTGCATCTTTTGGGCAATCATCTTCAAACTTTATGGCAATGCTTATGACCATAAGGTCTCAATTGAGTTCGATTATGGCTAAGATCCTTATTAGGTCAAGAGTTATGCCCCTTTTAATATTCAAAACAATGCCAGATTTCACTTTGTTTACACTCTAGCATCTTCATCTTTTAAGTAATCATCTTCAAACTTTATGACAATGTTTATGACCATATTGTCTCAATTGAGTTTGATTATGGCTAAGATCTGTTGATTAGGTCAGGAGTTATGCCCCTTTAAATATAAAACAATGCCAGGATTTCACTTTGATTACACTCTAGCATCTTCATTTTTTTAGCAATCTTTTTTAAACTTTAAGACAATGTTTATGCCCATAATTTCGCAATCGGGTTTAATTATAACTGATATTGACAAGTTAATTTAGGAGTTATGCCCTTTTCACCATAAAAAAGCCAGATTTCACTTTTTACACTCTTCTAAAGCAATCATCTTTCTCAGGTAAGCGATCAAGGGCCATCTTGGCCCTCTTGTAGGTAAAAGGATTTTAGAGACACAAATTGCATCAAATGATATTCTTTATAATATCCAATTTATTTCAAATATCCCATAAGTGCTATTTATTTTATATTGATTTTTTATAATCTCAGAGTGGGACTGCTGTTTCAGGAAGTTCTATAATTACTGCTTAATAGAAAGTGTATGATAACTGAGGCATTGCCTCTTATATCATAGCTACATCTTGTATGATTTAAATGTAAAGGGATATGTGTAGGAGACCATTTTTAGCTTGACTTTTCGAAGAATATGAGAGCTATTGTAGTCGCCCTTGCGTCAGGTTGATGTTGGTGTTGCAGCTTTTGGTTAAAGTTTTGCATGCAAGTTACTATCAAATTTATATCTCAATAACCATATATGGTATTGACATGAAGGTTTATAAATATGTTAAGGGGCATCAGACAACCAAGGTAGATAACTCTTGACTGATTTTAATATGAATTATGGCCCCTTTTTAATTTAGAAATTTTGGTTAAAGTTTTGCATGCAATAGAAAATATGGTTAAAGTTTTGCGTGCAAGCTACTATCCAGTTTGTATCTCAGTAACCATTCATGGTATTGACTTGAAAGTTTATGAATATGTCAATCAAGGTAGATAACTCTTGATGGAATATATTACAAATTATGGCCCCTTTTTTAACTTGGAAATTTTGGTTAAAGTTTTGCATACAAGGTACTTTCATGTTTATATCTCAGAGTCCAGGCATAGGATTGATTTGAAAAATCTTTATTATGTTTAGGGGTATCATACTATAAAGGAAAAAAAAACCCCCTTTTAACTTAGAATTTTGGTCAAATTTATGCATTCAAGCTACTATCCAGCTTATATCTCAGAAATTGCTTGTGGAATTGACTAGAAAGTTAAGGAGTGTCTTCAGGGGCATCAGAAAACCAAGGAGGATAACTTTTGGACTGAATTTTATGCAAATTATGGCCCTTTCTAACTTGCATTTTTGGTTAAAGTTTTGCATGCACAGTGTTATTATGCTTATGTCTCAGTAACTTGGCATAGGATTGATTTTAGACTTAGATATTAAGGGGTATCAGACTATTGAGGTATATTATTTTTAGCTCGACTTTTCAAAGAAAATGAGAGCTTATACTGTCACTCGGGCGTTGGCGTTGGCGTTGCAACACAAGGTTAAAGTTTTTTTCAAACATCAATTACTTAAATACTATCAAAGGTATTCCACCCAAACTTAAAATACTTATTCACCATCATCACTTCTACCTTACTTCTAAGGCCCACAACTCTGGCTACCCTATTTTTGGAGTTATGCCCCTTTCATACTTACAAAACAGCCAAAATCAAGGTTAAAGTTTTTAACAAAGTTGTATATCTTCAATACTATCTAAGGTATTCAACTGAAACTTCAAGTACATATTCACCATCATTACCTCTACCTTACTAACAAGGCCCATAACTCTTGCTGTACTACTTCTTAAGTTATGCCACTTTCATACTTAGAAAACAGCCAAAATCATGGTAATTTTTTTAATCACATGTATTTGACTGAAACTTCAAGTACTTATTCACCATTACTACCTCTGCCTTGCTAGCAAGGCCAATAACCCTGGCTGTACTACTTCTTGAATTATGCCCCTTTCATACTTAGAAAACAGCCGAAATCATGGTTAATTTTTTTACAAAGTTGTATATTTTCAATGATATCACAGGTATTCCACCATAACTTGGAATACTTATTTATTGTTTACCCACACTACCTCAACTTTACTGGCAGGGCCCATAATCCTATATGCAGTGTATTTTCAATTTTACCCTTTTATACTTAGATATTTTTTGGCTGTATTTACAAATAGCAAATAGGTTGGGCAACAACCTCTAATAACATCAAAGATTGGCCCTTTCTTTAATGACGTTAGTATGTTTTGTTTAAATTACGTAAGCAGACCACATTCTCAAATTGATTCTCCATGCTAATTTCACCAATTACAATTTCAGATTTTAGCACTGGAGTTGGCGGATCAGCACACCACATTCTCAAATTGATTCTGCATGCTAATTTCACCAATTAAAAATGTCATATTTGTTTATTGGAGGTGATAGAATAATTTCTACTATAACTAGAACATATCATCATTGATATGTACCATACTATTAAAATCCATAAAACTGTGTCTTAGCAACTGAGAAAAGTCGAGCCCCTGCTGTCTTATGGACAGCTCTTGTTGACTACTATTATGTACAGGGTATGTGAAGGGCAAGAATTGAAATAGATTTCATTTGAATTTAGTACACTTGGTTCGAATTTTTGTTAGTTTTTCTTATCCATTGTTCATATTTGTTATTCTCTACAGTTGTATATGAATAAAAAGAAAATTGATTTCCATTTACTGCATGGAATGTCCAATAGATGGCATTTCAGTTACATGTTTTGCATGTGCAGTTTTTTTTTGTTTTTTTTGGGGGGGGGGTTCATCAGTCACTGTCCAGATGCTAATGTGCATGCATTATATTACAGTTACTGAAATATGTAGTCGTGTTATATTTTCCCTTAGGACATAGAAGAAGTCAAGGAAAAAACTGTTGCTATTATATAGCTCATTCTGCTGCAGAAGGCAGTAAGTGGTCGGTTGGGTAAGGAGGATAATTGCTTAATTCCTATCGTCTGAGATGGTAATTGCAGTCAATCTAGAGTTACTCTCTCTCAACATAATGGACATCTTGCGAAATGGCTTTACATGGACCTTGCAATTTACTGGTAACAGTGCTGCCATCTGAAAGTTATATGACGTCGTTTGGCTGTCTCAAGGTAGCCATTACATCCCCGCTGCCACAAATGATGAAATGACCGTCCTTGGTGATACTGCAGATACAACTGGATGATTTTTTTGGGGGGAGGGGATGATTTTTAGAGCAGTTTGCCTATCTGCTCCCCATTGATTCAGGTTACAATATGGAACTAGCAATATGCTTTACAATACAGAAAAGAATAGTACATATTTGGTGGAAAAAATCAACAGTTTTATAGCAAAAGATTAGGCATAAAACAATTAGGCTAAATTAGGCATTTGCATTAAAACCTTAATTTCAAATGAAACAATTTCTTCAAATACTTTGACTCCATATAGAATGCCATCTTGAAAGCTGTAAATCAAATGTTTCTGAAAATGGACAATCTTTTTCAGAGTTAAGATTCACACCACTGTATAATTCTTGAGATAATGTGAGATAAAGATGAGCATTAAAATTTACTTGCCTCATTGTACTTCAGGTTGCCACAGTGGATTTGGGGATCATTATTTGGACAAATCTGGATCTCTCATCATTATTTATAGTCCATTTAATTGAGAAAGCTGTCACAAACTTTTTGAATCAGAATAAGAAGACAGACATCATGTACTATAATGACTTCTACATTAATAATCACAAGGGACTTGTGAATTTCTACATATTTATTGGACATTATCCTTTTGTCAGAGATCAGAGGTATTAACTACCAGTTGCAATGCTGAAACAAAGGTCATTAAGATGATTAGAGGTTTTAACTTCTCCTGGAGGCATACTGTTCCCTTTGAAGATGATTAATGCAGGAAGTATTGGCTGTGAAACATTGTGCAGATATCATCTAGTTATACCATTTCATGCTTGAAAGTATGATGCGAAAAAGAGTTCAAGATCAAGGTCTTATTTATAAATCAAAGGTTATGGTGTCCATGCTGTAACTTTGACCTTCACTAACTTCGCCTCAGTGAGATGAAGTGTCACTCTCAACAGTTGGAAGCCTAGCTCCAAGGTCAAGGCCATATTAAGATGAAGCTGTAACTTACTTGGGATCAAAAATTTACAATGATTTGCAAGTAAGATTTGTCTAAATAAGATGAGATGTCGTACTCAAGAGTTGGGTCCCTCGCTCCACAGTCAAGGTCACACTTAAAAATGAATGGTACACCTTAGGCTATGGGCTTGACATGCTGCCCTTGGGCATCAGTATTTCCATTTCCATACACGGGCATCATGCTTCATTGCGTTACTGGCAAACTCATATGGTCATGAAACATTTGTTTTAATGGAAAACAAAACATCTAGTTGATTAACAGATCAATTACTTTGATAAAAAAAAACTTAGCTGTGTTACTGATCAATTTGACAATTATAAGGTTTAGGAGGAATAAAACCTGCTATAAAGTGAGTTGAAATGTGCAGAAACACGAAGCCACCTCATGCAATCAGGGAGGAAGTGCAGCAGTAGCTTAACATAGAGCATCGTCTCTAATGGAATCATTGCAGTGATTCTGTTGATTTATAATATCAGGGAGCTAATTAGCTGCAGATAACACATGATTTGTAGGGAAACAAATTGCTAGAGGAATATGGAATTCTTTTTAGAAAATCAAGAATTTTTGTAACAGGTTCATAAAGTGTAGAATCAAGTTCATGAGTTTCATTTTGTAATGCAATGACTATACTGGCATGGCTAGGTGAGAGGTAACACTGTAAGCCAGGAGCCAGGAGTCATGGGTTGGCTTCCTGTATACAACATGGGTAGGTGAGTGGTTTCACTGTAAGCCAGGAGCCAGGGATCATGAGTTGGCTTCCTGTATACAACATGGTAAGTGATTGGTAACACTGTAAGCAGGAGGCAGGGGTCATAGGTTGGCTCCCTGTATACAACATGGTTAGAGGAATGGTAACACTGAAAGCCAGGAGGCAGGAGTCATGGGTTGGCTTCCTGTATACAACATGGTTAGATGAGTGGTAACACTGTAAGCCAGGAGCCAGGGGTCATGGGTTGGCTTCCTGTATACAACATAGATGAGTAGTAACACTGTAAGCCAGAAAGCAGGGGGCATGGTTTGGCTTCTTTATGTAACATGGTTAGTTGAGCAGGGGTCATGCTTTATAACATGTTAGTGATGGTACACTGTAAGCCAGGAGGCATGGTTACACTGTAAGCCAGGAGGCAGGGGTCATAGTATGGTTTCCTTTATACAACATGGTTAGGTGAGCAGGGGTCATGGGTTGGCTTCTTTATGTAACATGGTTAAGTGATTGGTTACACTGTAAGCCAGGAGGCAGGGGTCATAGTATGGTTTCCTTTATACAACATGGTTAGGTGAGCAGGGGTCGGGGGGGTTCCTTTTAATTTTAAAAAAATATGTTATTAAATTAATGTATTGTGTTTATTCCAAGACTCATTCTGCATCATGTTATATAACTATGCATAACTTAAACAACTTAGGTTATACTTCACTGCAGCGCAGAAATGTTGAGGGAACCAGTAGAAAGTATAGCATGTAAGTAAGAAGTCAAAAACTTACTAGTTTGATCCATGATCTGCATATAAGGGTAGTTCCAGGACTATTTGGCCTGATGTCAGGATAGTTGTATCATGCTACTTAAGTGGCAGCACTATATCTTGTCTCATGTAGATGAAAGTCCCTAAGTAACTAAAATACTGTTATTAGGATGTTAAATAAAAAAACAATACAATGCAGGGGGATTCATCACTGATTACTCTAGTTTTGCTCTGGTTGGATGTTTCAAATGCATCAAAAGAAACTTTTGATGTGTTTTTTCAAGAATTCTTTAGCATAGCCTGATGAAGGTAAATTCTAAAATAAATACATTTTTTTTTTAGTCATTTATAATTGTACTTTGGAAAAAACTAAGTCCTACAAGAGGCAATTGAAAGGGACCAGTTAACACATAAAGAAAAGCAAGTAAAGGTTAAGGTTTTGTGTCACCTGCTTTCAGCAAAGGTGACACACAGGGATCACTTTTCCACTGTCTGTCTGTCCTGTTTGTCTTTCTGTCACACTTTTCCGTCATGCCTCAGTAGGTGACACATGAGTTCCAGAGAACACTCTTGTTGTTACATACATTGCAATGCCTCAATGCTGAGGGTACAATGACTTCTACTTCATCACAAGTACAGTAAAACTGAATGGACAGGATGTTTCCATTCCACATCAGTTCACCCTAGCATTATTGAATTAGTAGTCTGTTAAATTGCTCTCTTATCAGACCCATTTGAGAAAGGTCAACAAATTCCACTTCCTTGATTTTCTTCAATTTTGACTTTATCTGAATTAAAGTAAATTAGACTGCTTCTATTTGTTGGCTCATTAGTGAGACTCATCTTGATAACACTTAAATGAGGATATTCCAGGATAATAAAGATTCTATCTAAAGTGATCTCATTTCATCCAATTTTGATTATAAAACCATGTCTCATCATTTGTTGCTGTGTGCGAAGCAGGTTGAACATTGCCTTTCTCAGACCATTTGAAATCTTGAAATGAAGAAACTTAAATCTTTCCACCATTGTTCAAAGTGGGTGGAGTCTGAATGTGCCAATATGTTTACAGGCATTCCTGCTCTCTCAGTACTATTTGAGCTTTGATTTGTATTCATGCTGTACCTTATCTACAACAGTCTCTATTTATATTTATGCAAATTTTCTGCACAGGTCAGAGGCTCCCAACTCATTTTTGAAAGTAGATATACAGGTTTCAGTCATTTTTTTAGAGCAAGAAATAACCCTTGGAGATACCTGAGGTCGATAGATTGATGTGATTTTTAGCTCGACTATTCGTAGAATATGAGAGCTATTGTAGTCACCCTGGCGTCGGCGTCGGCGTAGGCGTTGCAGCTTTTGGTTAAAGTTTTGCGTGCAAGTTACTATCAACCTTATATCTCAATAACCATTTATGGTATTGACTTGAAAGTTTATAAATATGTTCAGGGGCATCATACAACCAAGTTAGATAACTCTTGACTGAATTTAATATGAATTTTGGCCCCTTTTTAACTTAGAAATTTTGGTTAAAGTTTTGCGTGCAAGCTACCATCTAGTTTGTATCTCAATAACCATTCATGGTATTGACTTGAAAGTTTATAAATATGTTCAGGGGCATCAGACAACCAAGGAAGATAACTCTTGACTGAATTTAATATGAATTATGGCCCCTTTTTAACAAATTTTGAACCATTCATGGTATTGACTTGAAAGGTAGATAACTCTTGACTGAATTTAATATGAATTATGGCCCCTTTTTAACTTAGAAATTTTGGTTAAAGTTTTGCATGCAATAGAAATTTTGGTTAAAGTTTTGCGTGCAAGCTACTGTCTAGTTTGTATCTCAATAACCATTCATGGTATTGACTTGAAAGTTTACAAATATGTTCAGGGGCATCAGACAACCAAGGTAGATAACTCTTGATGGAATATATTACAAATTATGGCCCCTTTTTACCTTAGAAATTTTGGTTAAAGTTTTGCATGCAAGATACTCTCATGCTTATATCTCAGTATCCAGGCATGCGATTGATTTGAAACATCTTTGATATGTTAAGGGGTATCATACTTTCATGGTAGATAACTCTTGATAGAATTTGTTTCAAATTATGGCCCCTTTTTAACTTAGAAATTTTGTTTAAAGTTTTGCATGCAAGTTACTTTCATGCTTATATCTCAGTATCCAGGCATGGAATTGATTTGAAATATCTTTAATATGCTTAGGGGTATCATACTATAAAGGAAGATAACACTTGATGGAATAAATTGAAAATTATGACCCCCTTTTAACTTAGAGTTATGGTTAAATTTTTGCATTCAAGCTACTATCCAGCTTATATCTCAGAAATTGCTTGTGGAATTGACTAGAAAGTTAAGGTGTGTTTTCAAGGGCATCAGAAAACAGGAGGATAACTTTTGGACTGATGCAAATTATGGCCCTTTTCTAACATGGATTTTTGGTTTAAGTTTTGCATGCACAGTGTTATTGTGCTTATGTCTCAGTAACTAGGCATGGGATTGATTTTAGACATCATAAATATATTAAGGGGTATCAGACTATCAAGGTATATCATTTTTTACTATTACTATGAAGGGCAAGAATTTAAATAGATTTCATTTGATTTACCAACAAGCATTTTGAATAGTCGAGCGTGCTGTCCTCTGACAGCTCTTGTTAATATGTTACAATGATTTGTTTTGGATTTCACATGGGTTTATGTAACAGCCTTAAATGACCGAACGCTGCACATTAACTATCAAATTTATTTGTGAGCCACCTTTGCATCGAAACAAACTATATTCATACGCATGGTAAAGTGATCACATGATAAAAAAAAAAAAATTACATCATTCAAGCATAGAAAAATAAGCCCTATGATGTTTTCATGTCACAGGCGATTTTAGTAGCCTGTAAGTATATATTTTTGACACAGCATTGATTTTTCAGCATTTTGCTTAATTCTGGTATACTTATATGTTGTAGAGATATATACAATTGTTCGATCATATTTACACAATTGAGAGATTATTCGGTTTTAAATCTAGGAGAACCTGGGTTTAAAACGTAGTACTATAGTTGGTGTGACTGACTTAATACACAACTAAAAACAAAATCATCCTTATGTTTTCTTCCATCCAATGAAAGTTTGTTATGGCTCATGTGATATGCTAGTGAGTTCATAAGGTTATATTTACATTTGTTACAAATTAGAGCATCGTTAAAAATGCAGTTGAGATGTTAATATTTCAATTCATGACACACTTTATTTTTAATTGTGAATATTAAAGTATAAAAGAAGTGTTCTGATGTAGCAAATGTTGCCTAACCTGGAAAATTTGGTTTAATTTGGAGTTTGCAGTTACCGGTTGAAGAAAATGTTCATATTCCTTGTTTATTGGCCTTGTGAGTGGATAAGTTGTATGTTGTTTCTTCAGTAGCTTCAAAGTTTAATGATACAGAGATTATTTATTTAAAGAGTCTTGATTTAATACATTTTGTGGCTAGACTGCCTTTCATCTTAACTTTCTGTAACCATGGTAATAACAGACCACAGACTGACAGGTCTTCATTTGTAGTCAGTAAACAACATAGTCTCAGAGAACACAGGAACTAAACAATGACGTATATAACAAAATGGATTGAGGTTTTGTGTGTGTGTTTTAATTGAAACAAACTTAAGTTTATTTTTAGATAATTCTGAAATTTATAGGCTTAGGATCATTATCAGTCACTATAATGATTTGATTTGGAGTTATGGGCCTTTATTGAAGAAAATGCCAAACGTAACTTTGTGTGCACTCTTGTGGCAACATTGAAATAATCTTGGAATCAAACTTGGAATCAAAGTATACGGCAGTAACTTGATTATGGTCATATTTGTTCAGCTGATATTGAAACAAAATTTTATTATTGTCTTGAGAGAAAAGCTGTAAAATCCTGAACTCAGTGACAACCTGTGTCCATGATTGCCTGAACTCAGTGACAACCTGTGTCCGTGACTGCCTGAAATCAGTGACAACCTGTGTCCATGACTGCCTGAAATCAGTGACAACCTGTGTCCATGACTGCCTGAAATCAGTGACAACCTGTGTCCATGACTGCCTGAAATCAGTGACCACCTATCTGTGTCCATGACTGCCTGAACTCAGTGACAACTTGTGTCCATAAATGCCTGTGCTCAGTGACAATAAGTGTCCATAACTGCCTGTGCTCAGTGACAATATGTGTCCATGACTACCTGAACTCAGTGACCACTTGTGTCCATGAATGCCTGAAACAGTGACAACATGTGTCCATTATTGCCTAAAATCAGTGATCTGTGTCCATGACTGCCTGAACTCAGTGACAATGTGTCCATAAATGCCTGTGCTCAGTGACAACCTGTGTCCATGACTGCCTGAAATCAGTGACAACCTGTGTCCATGACTGCCTGAAATCAGTGACAACCTGTGTCTATGACTGCCTGTGCTCAGTGACAACTTGTGTCTGTGACTTCCAGAACTCAGTTACAACCTGCGGGGACCTCCGTGGCCAAGAGGGTAAAGTTGCTGACTTTAACATTCACTCAGCCCATTACCATTAGGGTTAGAATCCCGGCAGGGTCATTCAGATTTTCATGTGAGGAAGCCTTCCAGTTGGCTTGCGGTAGGTCAGTGGTTCTACTTGGATGCCTCTGTGCATTCAGGGTCTTACTCCACCTGTAATTAGCTGGACGTCGCTATATGACTGAAATACTGACAAAGCGACAGTAAACTCAAGTAGTCAAGTCGAGTTAGTTACAACCTGTCCATGAATGCCTGTGCTCAGTAACAACTTGTGTCCATGACTGCCTGAACTCAGTTACAACCTGTGTCCATGACTGCTTGTGCTGAATGACTAAGTGTGTCCATGACTGCCTGAACTCAGTGACAACCTGTGTCCATGACTGCCTGATCTCAGTGACAACCTGTGTCCATGAATGCCTGATCTCAGTGACCACCTGTGTCCATGAATGCCTGATCTCAGTGACCACCTGTGACCATGAATGCCTGATTTCAGTGACCACCTGTGTCCATGAACGCCTGATCTCAGTGACAATAAGTGTCCATGAACACACATGCTCACATGAATGCCAATACCTACTTAACAATATTAGACTTCTGGTTAACATTCACCTAGGAAGGAACAGTAACCATTTCACGGAATCCAATGACTGGCTGTCTCAGGTTTGACTCTCAGTGTTTCCGCGAGAGCGCGTTTCTTATGTCTTTGATGCAATAATTTCAGTGTTGGCGCAGTAAAATTCTCCTTGTGCGTTTTTTCTGACACAACTAAAATGTCTCAGATAAATCTAAACTTTTGTCTCACAGTCTGTAACATCTGACATAAAATACCAGCAGATACATTATTTAAAAAATCCGAGTCTAACTGCGTAAGTGCAATGTTTACTTGACAGCCGACACTCTTCGGGTGAAAATGCATGTTTAAATTGCGGCATAATGAAGGGGAAATAATTGCGTGGATCCGCATTTTAGACTTGCACGGTCTCTATATACACAATTATGGCAGACGATCCAAAACAGAAAAAACAGAAACGGATTGGAGATTTCTTTGCGGTTCCTTCCACGAGTGTGGATAACACCGCCAATAATGTGGAAAAAACTACAGATCTGCAACAAATGCTTCAAAATGCTAGTCGTATAAAAAGATCGGAATCGGGGGAGATACAGGAAAAAGAAAAACCGAAACCCGTAAAACGTGAGTTTAACGATTCCTGGTTAAAAAAATTTCCCTGGCTTCGTTATGAAAACCATAAAATGACATGTGAAATATGTATTTGTGAAGGGAAAGACAATCCTTTTACATCAGGATGCACAAACTTTAGACATTCTACCCTTCTCAGACACGTTTCATCCAACCAGCATAGAGCATCCCTTGAAAGCAAGTCACTTCGATCAGGCATGGTGAAACAAACAATCGAGCTTATGTCAAAAAAGAATGAAGCTGTCACTGGGGCAATGCGTTGTGTGTACTGGTTAGGGAAAGAGCAGCTTCCAACCATTAAGTACAAGTCCCTGATAGAACTTCACAGATCACAAGGTTGCACATTCCCAGATGAGTTACAAGTGAGTTACAAAATGAGCAATTAAAAAAAAATACGGCATTAAATAAAAATTATATTATCCTGGTGGGTTGTATTACTGTGGTATTTAGCTTTCAGAAATAAGTTACAAATAGAAGAAGAAGCACACACATGAAAATTTATATTTCAGTAATCCTCAACATTTCATTGATAAAATAATTGATTGTCACTTCTCTACAACAATTTCTCCTTGATAAAAATATTGACAATGTAAACACTACGTAATATATTTCTGAAATTTCTTGGAAGGGTATTACCAATGCATTTATAAACTTCACCTCTAGTAATCTTTTTAGATCAAATATCATCATAATAATTTTTCTGTGACGTTCATTATGCTGTCCTGCAACATTTAGAATGATTTTTAATTATGTAGTATACATTTATTTTTTAATTATTGTTTCAAAATAAGTCCAGTAGAAAATATGTTATATTTCCATGGAATTTTGGTTGTTAAAAGTGCATTTTAGAAGAAATGCAAAATCTCAATTGGAAATAGCTCATACCTAAGGTTTTAAAGTTTTGACAGATAGCACATAGTATGTGTTTACCTTTAGTATACAAATGATATTGAGGCAGAATTCATGAAACCAATATTCTTCTTATTTCTGAATACCCCGGTAATATACGACCACCGGTAATACCCTATCCGAGTATACATCTACAGACTGCCACAGTAGAAAGGGGCTTTAGCATTCAAAACCATATTAAGGTTATCTCAAGGAATAGGCTGTCCTCTAACAGTTAGAC
>CM037786.1:40087962-40114680 GCA_021229015.1 Solen grandis | reverse complement strand
GGGGGGGAAAAAATATTCAAATTAGAATTCTTCAGTACCTAAACTGTTACAAAAGAAGGACAACAGAATAACTTAAGAAAATTTCTAACCCTTCAACATAAGAAAAGTTTTTAACCTTTTATCATTAATCCTATCATTAACTGACATACAATGTATTTGGTAAAACTTAAAAGGACTGCCTCCAAAAGGGACTGCTATCAAAATTACCGTAAAAAATATATAGACTCATTTTCAGACGTAAATGTTATTAATTATGGTATAAATTCTACCAACGGCCAGAAAAAATAATGATTTTCTTATTATAATCAAATAAAATTTCCGATCTTATCCAATTTGGGGAGTTTCCCGTTTATAAATGAAACTTTGATTTCTTTATACGGACACTTCATGTAGATCACGTGATTGATAAATGCATTGTCAGTGAGAGTAGGGATTGAATTTGAATGGAACAAAACAGTTTTTGGGTTAAGTGTTGATTTCCAAACATAAATACATCAATACTGATCAATATCTACATAAAGGTTAAATCTCTTAGCTGTCGCCAAGTTGTTTTAAAGTATTAAGCTGTTATCGTTACAAATTCCAATAACATGTGCATGCCTATGAGAAAGTCCCTAGTTTTGGAAAAATACACTTACTTGTCTATCAACAATTTGGGAACCAGGCTGTCGCTGTCGATTGTGTTCTTTATGTCGTCCCATTGCGTTACTAGTTGGCCAATATTTACAAGTTTTTGTCTTTAGTGTTTCTGTCTTGCAGTAGGTGTATGCTTTTTGGCGCTCACTGTTTTTTTCGGCCACATTGTAGTGCTTGAAATAGCTTGTTTGATTAGATGCGTATGTGGGAATGGGCACTTGCGCTGGCACGTGATTTTTCAGAAGTCTAATTTTAAAACTTAGGGCCTGCGTTTGTAACGCAGTAAAATTTGCGTTAGAAAAAAATGCGAAAACATCAATATCTGGGGATTTCTTGGGTAATGTAAGTTATCATTGATCAAATTTCAATGCCTCACATACAATTATAACATTGATTTTCTTGAAATTAGAAGTTTTATTATTTTTTTTCGTCAGTTAAGCATCTGTGGGGCAGTCCCTTTAAGAACCATATCAGTCAATAAGTAACTCGGATTTTCTTCAAAATAAGTGTTTAGTGGGGCAGTCCCTTTAAGAACCATCAAAAAGATAAATCCAAGATATCTAGCCCCAAGGGTAATGAAACGGGTTTTTAAATGTGGGACAGTCAAAATTTTTTATGGTGGGGTTTTGAAGTAGGCAAAATTTTTTTTACTAAAAATAGAATAGTTCCCAAATGCGTTTTAAAATACTTTTTGTGGGTTTTTAAAACCTTTACCCAAAACAAGTAAGCAAACATCTTACAGTTTTTTGGAAGCGATCACATGTTATGAATTGTGCATCTGTAAAAAAAGGGGAAATTTATTCATGTTTTTAAAGATTTTAACATTAACTGGGAGGATGCCCTAAAACGGCTTTTTCTGTGACCCAAACACCCTGTGTAACCCGCCCCTGCTGGGGAATTTTTTCCCAAAAAGGTTCACAGGGTATCATGGAACCAAAAAGGATTTTTCCCATAGCTGCCTCGTATCCTTATTTTCAGTCGTTGAATATACCGGTAGTTGACACGGGGGAACTGAAAAATGTTCTTTTGGCAAAGAAAACCTTTAAAATTTTTTTTTTTAAATTTAAAAAAAAGGGTTTTAAAGGGAAATTATCTTTATTTTTTTTAAAGGATGTTCTTTTATTTTGTCAATCATTATAAATATATACAAAGTTTCCCTTTTTCCCTGTTCGGGGTTTAATTTAAATTTTTATCATTTGCATGAAAATTTCATAAAGTCATAAAATAAAAAACATTTTATATTGATATGTTTTAACATTTTGAGCAGAAAAAATACAGGTAGCAAAAAAACCTTTAAAGAAAACACATTTATTTTCCTTTCTTTTTTTTGAATGTTGCTGTCAACATTATTATTACTTAAAGAAACAATATGCTTTTTTCAAAATACCATTTTTCTAAATGATAGAGTTTGGGAAAATTGATAAAAATTTTTGGGGGTAGAAAAGCACCATTTTTTAAATTTTGTGAAAGAAAAACCCTTTTAGTAGTAGCATTTGGGGAAAAACGGGCATAAATTTTTAAGAAATTTTGAGAAAAGGAAAAAACCGACTAACACCCCTTGAAAAAGGAAAGGGGGGAAAAAAACCCCTAAAATTAAATGCTTTTTTTAAGAATATAAGACCTTGCCCTATATGAATATGGTCACATGGAGATGGGGAAACGGTGTACTCACAAAGGGGCCCTTGTGCACGGGGAACCTGGACAGGCCAAATTATCAAGGAGGAAAGCCCCAAACTTTAGAGCCCCCCCACTGTTCATGTGTATCCATTCCATCCAAAAAATCCAGCCTTTTGTTGGGGGAAACTTCAAGGGGTATGAAATCATTTTAATTTAAAAATCAACCCGGGCCCTTTTACAAGACCTCTAAAATTTAAAGATTCCCAAAAACCAAGAATCCTAAATAATGAAATAACCAAAAATATGAAGATTTTTGAAGACCATTTCCATAAACATGCTTTTAAAAGTATGAAATAAAATATAGTAAAAAAAAATAAAATGAAAAAATTGTTCTTTAAAGGTTCGTTTTCCTCATAGCCCGGTTTAAATTTGGACATCTCTAAAAATTTTAAATTTTTTTCTTTATAACCTATTTTATCTCCCAAGTTGATACGGGAAAATTTGCTCCCATGTTTTTTTATTTTTTTTTATCTCACACTTATTTAATATCCCCAAATAGTGTCATACATGTAACCCAAAAAGCATTCTTACAGCCCTTTTTTAAAAACCCAAACTTTGCGGGCCCTTCTTTCCTACCCCAAAAGTTGAGGGGGGATTTTTTCAGAAAATTTATTTGTTTTTATTATCAAAAGAATTTTAAAATTCTTTTTTTACTTAAAAAAAAACTTTACCTTTTTTTGGGCTTGATCCCCTATATAACAGCAGCTCGGGAAAATGGAATCTTTTCTTAAAAAAAAAAACCCCTTTTCCCTCTTTAAGGGAAACACCATGAAAAACCTATGCGAACAGCATAAAACCAATCGCCTGCGAGAAACTGCAGGCTGATCAGGTTTTATGCTGTTCGCTGTTTCCTTTTGGCTGGAAAGGGGATTTTGAAATTTAAAAATTTGGTAATTTTTAAAACTGTGGTGTTCTGCAGATCGGGTTTATTATCCCTATGGAGGGCTTTCAAAAGGGGGATATATGGGGGAAAAGGGTTTAAGGGGACAAGAGGTCAAATTGGAAATTAATGGGAAAAAAGGTTTCCCAGACACAATACAACTGTTTTTGAGGACTTTACACTTTGTTGTAGGTGGGGTGATTTGGGGGCCCTTAGTGGGGAAAATTTACATGTTGCTAGCAACGTCAGGATTTGGGGGACGATCCCCACCAGGAACCCGCTCCGGGTAGCTTTGGATCCTGATGCAAAAGGCAAGAAAATATATTGAGTACTCCCAAAGGGCCCTTTTAATTATATCTCTACTCCATGGTTCAATATTTCCCCCAAAATTCCTGTTTGAAAATGTTTTGAAATTTTGTGCAGATAACCAATAACCCTTTTTAAAGAAAGAATTAGTAAAAATTCTTTCTTTTTTTAAAGCTCACCGTGCACATGTACTCAGGATGAGCTTTTTGGGATCGATAAATGTCCTTTAAATTGTCAGCTGTCCAAAATTTAAAATTTTTTGCACTCTAGCATTTTCCCTTTTTGTAAGCAGTCATTTTAAAAACTTTTTTCCCAATTTTTAATTTGGCCAAAAATTTTTAAAAATTTTTAAATTAAATTAAAAAAATGCCAGATTTTACTGTTTTACCCCCTAGAATAAATTTTTTCCTTAAAACATTTTTTTTTAAATTTTTTTTCTTGACAATTTTTATAGAAAACCCGGGGAATCCCTCTTTCAATTTTGATTTAAAATTTTGACCCCGGGTACCTTCTTTTTGGAATTTAAAAAATTTAAATTTTATTACCCTTTAAAGTACAACTAGGCTAAAAGGGAAAAACTTTTCAGAAAATTTTTTTTTGGGTGAGAAATTTAAAAGCCATTTTGGGCCCCTCTTGTTTTTTTCCTATTTTTTTTTTGGCTGCCCTCTCTGTTTTTTTGCTTTTTTTGTAAATACTATAAATATTCCCTTATATTTTTTCAACCTTCTATTTTCCTGAAAAAGTTGTTAGACCCTTTTTCCCCCACAAAGTGTGATTTTTAAATTTCAAAAACTGTTTATTTTTGGGCAATTAGCTTTTAAAAATTTGCCCCAAAGGGAACCCTTTTTTTTAAAATTACTTTTTTGCAAAATTTTATGTATGATTTACATTGTTCATCTTTTTATACCTTCTTGAACTTCGCAAGAATATCTTGAGCACAGCCCATCTTACTTTAAAAATTCTGTTTGCTGAAAATTTTCTTGTTTCTTTTTAAATTTGGGTTACACAAAGTGTGATGGAAAAATTTTGGCAGTGGAAAAATTCGACAGAAAAGCACAAAAACGTCCTAAAAGAGGGGTTTAAGTTTCTCCATTCGTTTCTTTGGAAATTTTAATTTAGAAATTTTAAAAGAAAAAAAAGGGGAATTTGGGGATTTTTTTTTTGGGTGTTGGTGGACCATCTCACTGTGGGGGTTTCAGGGTTAAAATTTTTTAATTCAGATTTTTTGTGTAAGCTGTATTTTTTATGCCAGTTTTTTCCGCTTTGTTTTTAAGGACATGCAAAGAAAAAGCCCGGGTCAATTTGGTTCCCCAACCCCTGCATTTGGCAGATTGGGGGTTTGGGGTTTTTAAGTCCTTTGGGAAAAACACCCTCTCTTATCTTAAAAGTCCCAAAGGGAAACATTTTAGGGGGAAAATTAAAATTTTGTAGAATGTTTTTCCAAAAATAAAAGCAATAACTTAATGATGTCGTTTTCCCCATAGATTATGTGATGCCCGAGTCCCTGCCGCGGGGGAAAGGAAGGTAAAAGGTTTTGCAAAGGAAAAAGGGAGGTGGGGGTCACGAGTATCCGTAAAACCTGTAAAAGGCAAGGACATGTTCCTTGGGGGGTCAGGGGCCGGCGCCATCTTCAATTGCCCCCAAACCCATAAAACCGGGGACCCCCTGCTGGCGAAAGCCCTTATAAAGTTTACATCCTTCATGCTGCTATTGAACCCCGCTTAACAAGGGGGTTGGGGGTTTTTACATTTAAGGGTTAAAAGAATCCATTTGTTGCCCTCATCCCCTTGGTTCTTGTCCTACCTTTTGTTCGAAAAAAGACAAGAGAGAAATTTTCAAACGGGTTTAGTTTTGAAGGGCTGTAAAAAGAGGCTTTTATCTTTTTTTTATAGTTCAAATTTTTTATTAATAAAAAAAACTTCACAGGAATGGAGTTCCCCATTCACAAAATATCCCTTACCTGAAAGGGTTACCGGGTTAAAAAAGCCCTTTTACAATCTGAGGGCCCAAAAATTTTTGGGAAATTAAAAATTTACAAAAACTAAAAGCTTTTTAAAAGGGAGAAAAAAATAAATGCCACCTTAAAAGCCTTTTATTCAAAAACATAAAAATTTTAGGGAACTTTTTGTTAAACACTTTTTTTTAAAACCCCAAAAAGTTTTTTTGGGAAATTTTTCCCAGTTAGTCCAAAAACTTCATTTGGGGAAAAGGGGCGGGGATATAAAAAAAAAGTTTCTTTTTGCCTTGGTGCAAGCTTCTAAGCACAACATGCCCCAAGGAGAGCTTTGCGATCCCCTTTGTCATTTTTAACCCATTGTCAGAAAATTGCTTTTAAAGACATTCCTCTTAAACTGAAAAAAAACAAATTTGCTAAAAAAGGGTTGACCCCTTGAAGAATGGGGGCCCCTATTTCCTTATATACTCTATAAAAATTTTATTTCAGCAATAATTTATGGCCCTTGATTTAAGCTTTAAGGGTGGGGGGAAAATTTTCTAATATATCTGTATAAAAACTTTAAAAATTTTTGTATATGAAATTTGAATCAGGCTGCGTTAAAAGATAAAAAAGGGTTAAGATAAAGTACCGGTTTTTGTTTTAATAAAAATTTATGGTACTCTGGGGGATGTTTAGGCCTTTGGGCCTGTTTGTTTTTTTATAAAAAAAAAACTTGTTAATTTTTTTACGGTCCTTTGTATCATCAGTGCCCTGTTTCCCCTGTTAACCCTTCAAAATTCCAAAATCATGGCCCCGTGAATGTGTAGATTGTTCACCCTTCCACGGGAAGCTTTTGTCATTTGGCCCGGCATGGATCAGTGTATCGGGATTTTTCACACCCTTCGGGGTACGGCTCTTTTTTTTAAATAAATTTTCCAGTTCTCTCAGAAATTTAAATTTGCTAAAATTTAATATTTTCATAACTGGGGTTTTTTTTCGCTATATTCCCATTTTTTAAATATCCACGGGTTTCCGGGGCCCCGGGTGGCGGAGGGGTTAGAGCGTCTCCCCTGGAATCGGGAGGTGGGGGTTCGACCCCCGGGCCAATGACATCCCAAATTTGGGTTTAAAATGGTACTGGTATAGCCCCCTTGTTTGGGGCCCCAAGTTTTAAAAGGGTAGTTCCGGACTGGTTGGCCAGGTTTTGTCACGAAAATTGTAAAGGGGGTTTTATTTTTTCATCCAAAGGGGTGATTTTTGATACGCAGTGTAGCAGCACTATATCTGTCAAAAACAACAGTCCCAAATGACGAAATACTTTCCAGTGGGTTTTAAACCAAATAAACAAAAAAGAAAAATATCCACAATTCATTCAACAGAAAACCCGGGAAATTTATCTTAATGCTTAATTTTTTTAATATTTACGGGTAACTAAATTGTGGGGAATAAAGAATTTTAGAAATACAAACTTTTTTTTAAAAAAATGTGAAATAAGGCACCCCTTTAAATCAAACCCATATACAGTTTTGGAAATTCCCAAAACTTTTTGATATTGAAAAAAGAAGGAAAATTAAAAAAAAAAAAGAAGATATCTTAATTAATCTCCCCAAACCCCCATTTAAATCAGGGTTTTTATGATTTGATGTCTGCCCAAAAAAACCCAATGAAAATCAAAACTTTACCTAAAAACCTTAAAAACCCCAAAAAAAAGAACTAAAAAGGTCTTAAAAAACCCCTTGAATATAAAATTTCAACATTGATCAAAAAAAAAGGGTTAAAAAGGGTTGTTAAAAAAGGGAAAGGGGAACATATACTTTTGGGCGTAAAAAAGCAAATTTTTAAAAAGTTTTGTAAGTTTTTTTAAATTTTAATTTTTTAAGGGCCCTTAAAAAAAAAACTTGAAAAACCTTTTTTTTTGCTCCAAAAATTTTTTGAAATAAAAACTTTTTTTAATGCAAAAATTAAAATTTAAAGTGTCTCCCAGAATTTCGTTGTTAAAAAAAAGTCAAATGTTACATATGCCATCTAAAAATAAAAGTTCATATAAAGTAAATTTTTTTTAAAAATAAATTGTAAATAAGAAATTTTCCCCAATATTTTAACAAGGTCTTTACTTACTCCTTTTTTTGGGGGTCCGGGACCCCAAGGTTATATAAAAAGGCCCCCTTAAAACTTCAGAAACATCTTATATCAAAAAATGGGAAAATTTTTCTAACTTATTCGAAATCTTTTTTAAAGGGACTAAGGGGAAAACCCTTTAAAATTTTAATTTGGGATTACGGGAATCCCCTTTGGGCCCAATTTAAACCCAAAGGTATTAAAAAAAACCGGTTATTAAAAGGGGGAAAGTCAATGGGCGGGAGGGGGGGACTTCAAACATTTTTTTTAAAACCCCACACAAAAAAAATTTTGGGGGGGGTAAAAGGATTCCCCCCTGTTTTGGGGGTCGGTCCGGGGGGTTTCCGGGGGTTTGGGGTCAAACAAAAAAATTGTCCGGACATTTCCCCAAAAAAAACTACTGTCCCTTATTTTGATGAAACTTCATAGGTAAAATAGCCTTGATGGGGAGGAATGCAGTGCTTAAGAACCAAAACTCTGCATGTATTTTAAAAGGGAGTTATTGCCCTTTGCTTTTTTAAAATCTTTTGTTTTTGTCCGGAGCATAACTCCAATACTAAAGTACTGGGTTTTGAGAAACTTCATATGAAATTGTTTCTGTGAGAGGAATTTCGGGTTGCATAAAAACCATAACCCCGCATGTTTTTTGAAAGGAGTTTATTCCCCTTTGTTTTTTTTTAAAAATCTTTTAAATTTTGCCCCGGACAAAAAACCAATACAAAAAGTAGCTAGGTTGATGAAAATTCATATGTAAAATTAAATTTGATGAGAGGAAGTGCAGGCACAAAAACCCAAAAACTCTGCATGTTTTTTAAAAGGAGTTTTGCCCTTTGTCTTTTTTTTAATCTTTTGATTTTGCCCCGGAGCTTTAACTCCAATACAAAGAAAGTAGGTTAAAGGAAACTTAAATTTTGAAAATTTGATCTTATGGGGGGAACCGGAAGTGAAGTGATAAGAACCAAAAACTCTACATTTTTTTTTAAAGGAGTTTTTCCCCTTTTTTAATTTTTTTGTCTTGATTTTGCCCCGGAAACTTTTCCCCAAAAAACCCCTTGTATTAGGGTTGATAAAACTTCTATGTAAAAACCCCCCAATGTAGTTTTCCCTTCCAAGGTAAGTGCAGTGCCAAAAAAACCATAACTCTGCATGTATTTTGAAAGGAGTTATTCCCCTTTGTCTTTTTTAATCTTTTTTTTTGTCCGGACCTAAACCCCAATACAAAAAAAGCTAGGTTGATAAATTTCAATTTAGTTTGATTTTGAGGGAGAGGGAAATGCGGGTGCCCCAAAAACCCAAATTTGGGAAAGATTTTAAAAAGGATTTAAATTGCCTTTGTCTTTTTTAATTTTTTATTTTGCCCGGAGCTAACTTCCAATACAAAAGTAGCTGGTTGATGAAATTCAAGTGAAGGTCTTGATGAGAGGGAAGGCTGTGCAAAAAAAAAACCAAATGAAAAATTTTTTAAAGACGGGTTTTTTTGCAAAAATAAATATGGATGTGAAACCAAAAATTAACTGCTTTTTTATTCCCCTCAGCTACGATGGGGGGTTTGGAAAATTTTGTTTTTTCTGTGGGTTTTTAATGTGTGTCTCTCTGCTTTTGTCTGTCTGTCAAAACTTTTTTTTTTTGTCCAAAACTTTTAAAACCATTGCTCACACTAATTTTAAACCTTACATACTTTAGTTTTTCACTCAGGGCAAAATTTTAAAACTGAAATTCCTAAACATACGGGGAACCCGGTGAGGGTATTGATAAACCTTTAGTGAAAATTATTTTTTTTTGGTATGCTTATAACCCCAAATCCTAGTTGAAATTCGTTTTAGTTTCTTTTAATAAATCTTTGTAAAAGTTGGGGGGGGGGTATGAATCCCCTTCATGATAGTTCTAGTTTCTGTCGAAAAATCCTTGTTTTTTTAGAGATAAAATTTTTTCATACTTGTTAAGAAAATACCTTAGGGGAAAAAGAAAAGGGTTTGGATAAATTTTTTCGGATGTTTGGGAAAATGTCGGGGGCCACTTTTGAAAAAAAAAATAGATTTTTTGTTTCCCTTTTGTCAAAAAAGTTTTCTTTTAGGGGAGAGGTTGAAATAGGTCCCTTTAAGGGAAAAGGAAAAAATTTTGGGGATTGTTTTTCAGGTCATAGGATAAAGGGTCACTGTTTTTAAAAAAGATTTCTTCCCTTTGGGGTGACTTTTTGAAAAGCGGGTTTTTTGGGGTATTTGATGTGTTTCTTGTTTATTTTTTGATGTGGGGGTTTATGTGTTTCGGCCCACCATTTGTTGAAAAGAGCCGGGGGGGGATATATTAACAGCGTACCGGGTCCCTTTTCCTTTCGTCCGTGTTTGTTGCCACCCCCCCGTGGGGCCATCTTCCATTTTGCCCAAAAGCAGGGCCAAACTGTCCCCCTAACAACTTCAGGGCCAGTCACAGAAACACCGGTCAATGCTGCCATTTCAACCATAAACAGAAAATGTAAAAGAATTTTGATACATGTTTCTTTCCCCCTCCCTTATTATTCAGTCTTCTAGAAAATTCCTCTCCGTTTTTTTTAATTTGTTTTTTTGCATCACGCTTTCACTTTTTTGTCTTTGTATGATAAATTTACAGAATATATTTTTTGTATTTTCTTTTTTTTTTATGTACCCTGTACAAAATTTTTTGTTTTGTAAGTGTTTTTTTGGTTTAAAAATTTAAGTAAATTTTTCCCAATTTATATCCTGGGTTGGGAAAGAATTTTGTCAATGCGAAAAATTTGGTTTTTAAATTTTGCTTTTTCAAAAAAATTATATGATATTAATTATTTTATATGACTTTCCTGTAAAATTTTTTTTCAGTTTAAGTATGTTAGGGGAAACGGGCCCTTTTCCCTTTCTTTTGTCACTAGATTCATCAGGTGAAGTTTTTAAAATTTTTAAATTTGATTTTGCTAAAGGGTATCATTATTTTAAAAATTCAGACAAGGCCGAGATACGTTTTCCGGTGTTTTTTTTAAGCTCAATTAGTTTTAAATTTTTACTCCCAGGTTCCTTTCTGCACAACTATAGATACATATTTATCGTCTTTTTTTCGGGTTAGCTCTTATGTATTTAAAAAAACACCAATAAATTAACCATATATATGAGATTCTGTCGGGTCTGTTGGTCCTTTTGAAACCCCCTTTAAGCCCCAAGACAAAAGTTTTGGGTTTAAACCACAATACTTGCCTTCATATTTGTTTTGTCCCAATAAAGGGGCTTGATTTTATGCTCCAAAAACCCTTTAAAAAAAAATATAGCCCTTTTGTTATTTTTCTTTGCTTTTCAAAAAAAGGGGGATTTGGTTCCAATTTAAACCAGGTACATTTCCCTTTTTACATACAGTTTTGGGCATAAAGGGACATTTATGCTTGTTTTTTGTTTCTGGATATAAAGCCCTTTGGTTTACTTTTCCTATACAAGGGGATTTCATGTTCCTTTTCAAACAAACTTTTTTTGCAGGGGGTTTTTTTTAAAAAAATTTCCCCCTTTACTTATTGTTCTTTTTGATAAATTCCAAAAAATCTTAATCAAGGCCCTTTTTATTATGTTTAGGAAAAAAAAAATTTGTTTTTTGGTTTTCCAAAACCCAAACCCCCTTTTTTTTGCGGGCGGACCCTTAAGGTTTTTTTTTACATTTTCCACCCTTTAAAAAAAACTTTCCCTTTTTTTTTTTACCCTTTAAGCATCATTCGGATTTGGAAAAAAAAAACTCTACCCTTTCCTACTTATTTTTTTTTTGGAGACCAGAAACAGATTTTTTTTTTTTCCTTAAAGCAATATTTACCCCAAAAATTCAAATATTGGGACCACAACATACAAAAAGGGTTTTTTCACATTGAAGTTTCTTTGAGTGGGAATTTTGCCATAAAAAGGGGGTGTTTGTTATAATGATTTTGTGTGATAAAACCCAAAGTTTTTTCTAAACCCCCCCGGACAAACCTATTGGCCAAAAGGGGGCGGGGAAAGGGTTTTACAAATTTCAAACTTAAACCCCGGGGTCCGGGTTTACACAGGGAAAGGGCCAGAATTCATCACCAAACCCGGTCACGTCACTCAGGAATAATCAGTGGTCCCAGTATATAAAATTTAAGGTCTGACAAAGAGCAGGGCCCAACTCTCAAAAAAATACTTAAAAAATTAAATTTGAAAGAAAAAATGCCAAATATTTTTTGACTCTTGGTTTTAAAGGGAAAAAAAAGTGAAAAGGAAACTTTTGTTTTGGAAAATAAAATATATATAAATTTCCGTTGATTAAAAAATAAATAAAGACAAAAGAAAAGCTTTTAGAAAAAATTTTTATCCATTTATAATGAAGTAAATTGATAATATAATTTTTTCTTCTTCCCTCCAGGTTTTCAATGGGTTTTTACTTTTACTTGAAAAAAGTTTCTTCCCCTTTTTTTTTTTTTTTTTGAGAACACGGGCCTTTTTTATATGTGGATCAGATAAAACCAGGGGGCTTTTTTTTGGGCACTTTGGAATTAATTTTTTGGGCCAGATTCAGTTTCTTGTAAAACAAAATTTAAATCTCTTCTTTTTTATAAAATTTTAACAACAATACAAATGTGGTTTTTTAAAGAAATTTAAATTAATTGTCTTCAGTGTTTTTTAGGACCCTTGCCGGGTATTTTCAGTTTGTTTTTACGACCAATTTCATTTCTGAAAAAAATGAAATAATTTTTTATATGAAACTGGTTAAGAGTAATTTTCTGGGGCATTTCCATATTCTGTTAACTGTTTTAAACACACTAAAAATAATAATAAAAAATTTCCCTTTTTTTTGTGGAAGGGAAAAATGAACTGTAAATTTTTACTTTAAAACCCGGTATGTTTTATGAAAATGTATAAGGTAAATTTTAAAAGAAGAAAGATAATTAAAAATTTTTATTAAAAATTGACAATTTTAAAAATTCATTGTTTTGGGAAATTTACCCACAGCATTTTTAAGCCCCTTTTTTAAAGGAAAAAAAAAAATTTTATACTAGTAATTTTAGAAAGAATGGATGCAGAACTATTTAATAGTTTTTGAATTTTCTTTTTTTCATTTAAATTAATTAAGCAATTATCTTATTGGGATTTTCGGAAAAAAATTTCTTGTTTTTTATTTTCTGTATGGGGTGGGGATTTGTTCCCGCCTTGGGAAAGAAAACAAAAATGTGATATTTTACTTTTAATACCTATTTAATACTTGAAGCATGGGAAAAGTAAACATTAAATTTAAATATTGAAATTGGCTTGTGTTAAATTGTTCATGTGGGCCCCAATATAAAAAAAATGAAAAAAGAAAAATAGATACAAAAATAAATTTAAAATTACCCCAGAATTGTTTGTTATATCTAATCATGGCCCAGTATACCAAAAATACAAAGTTTGGAACCTTATAAGCTTTTCATTGGGCTTGCATGGTATTTAACATAAGTTTGAGTTAAGATAATTATTTTTGTGGCCCCTAAAAACACATAGCCCAAAATACACATTGGTTTTAACATTTTTCCCCCCTTTTATTGTTTGTTCTTTTAAATCATCCAATATAGTGTGGTATCCGACCTTTAAAATAAATTAGTGTTATAAATGGAGCTGGGATTTTAAAAAGAAATGGGGCCCCAAATAGAGTGTTAAAAAATGTTTCTTATCCGACTTTTCCAAAAATTTTAATGTTTAAAAATGAGCTGTTTCATATTACCACACATGTTCATCTGGGCATATTAAAGAATTTGCTCGAGTTTTGGGTTAATTCTTTTAAAGGGGCGGGGTTTTTATCAGTGCAACTTTGGTTTTAAGGGCCTTTGCTAATTTTCCCTTTGGGTTTCCATCAGATTATAAATTTTTAATATCATTTTTTTTATTGTTTGGGGTGAAAACCCCCCTTTTCGAAATATTCTGGGGCGTTGTACCCTAGGAAATAGTTTTTTAAAAATTTAAAGTCTTTTAAATTGATGCTTTGGGCCCTTTTTAGATGGTTTTTAAAAATCAACTGTTTTTTAAATTTGCGCTTTTTTGTTTTTTGTGTTTATTTCTGGTACATATAACAATGATTTCCCTTTTGTTTTTTTTGGAAATATATGCCCGAGTGGAAAAGAATAAACAGAAAAGATTTTAAAGGGTTTTCACTGTGAGATTTGTGGTTTTAAAATGTTTTACATGTTTGTAAACTTCAGTAAACAAAAAGTTCAACGGGATGAGGGAAAATTTTTTTTGGGCCTCCCTTTTCTGGGGACAGGTTTAAAAAAGAGAATATAGACCACAATTAAACAGGGAAAAAAATTTTGGGTTTCCCCAGTGTATTTCAAAAAATTCTGGATTTCTTTAGAATTTAAAAAAAGGGGAAAAAAAAAAACCCGGGGCCCAAAACCCCGTTTTAATGGGGTCCGCAATGTAAACTGTTCCTAGAGTACGAAATGAAAATAAGTCCGAATGCTCGTAAAAACAAGCAAGTTTGGGGGAGTTCCCCACTTTTAAATAATGCTGCCATGGGTGTCAGGGGGAAATTTAATAAAAAAAAAATTGTTTTAAAATGCGGAATTTATAATTTTGTCTTTTTTCCCAAATTTTTTTTTACATTCAACCCTAACTTCATTTAAAAATCTACTCCCAAAAATTTTTTGTTTTTGAAGTCACCCGGGATTTTTTTAGAGCTCGATTTTTGATAAAAAGATGTTTTTTTGATAAAAAAAAGTAGGGTTTTAAGCTTTTTAGGGTTTCAAGGGGCCAAAAAATGGTTTTTTTTAATATTTGTGGAAATTTTTATTTTTTATTTAAGAATACACTGTAATTTTAAAGACAAAAAGCCTAGCATCAACATTGACATGTCAAGGTCATGGGAACCATGTGGTTAGGGGCCAAATTTATACAGTTTTGGGAAAAGGGGTAAAAAGGTCCGTTTTTTTTAGATTTGCTTTTTTCGAAATATTTTTATGGGAAAGGGAATCAAAGGGATTGGGGCACATGAAATGGTGGCACGTAATGTTTTTAACTCACTACTGAGATCCGCTCCCGGGTTTTAAAACAATTTTTTTTTTTTTTTTTCGTATTGGCCTTTAGCTGGAAGCATTAAGTAAATTTTTTTGTATGTAATGTAATGTAACAAACTCTAATGTTTCCCTTTTTAACATTCCCCCTTTTAAAAAAAAAAAGTTATTATTTTTTTTAAAACACGTAGGAATTTAACAATTATTGACGCTGCATCAAGGGCTAAGAAAATCATATTAAAGATTTATTTACAAAAATTTGGGGGGTTGGCAGTTTTCATTTTATTTTTTTTTGGCTAAAAACTTTTTCATGCATTTAAAGGTTTTTTAAAAATTTTTTTGTGTATTTTTTTTCATCAAGGGCTTGACAAAATTTTCAGGTGCAAAATTGGCCCTTCATAGCTCCCAAAAAATTTAAAGGGCCCACCCAAAATTCAAAGGGGGGGAAAATGTGTAAAATAGCCCTTTTCTTAAATTTTTAAATTTCACTGAAGAATTTTAAATAATTTTTTGAACCATTTATACCTTTTTAAACCCTCCTTTTTTATGAAAGGGTAGTTTGCAAACTTAACCCAGATCCTTTTTTCAAAACTCGAGGTTAAATGGGGGACATTTTTTACAAAACACCCCAACAACAACACTTTTAGATAAACCCGTTTTTGTTTTTTGAATTTCCACCTCTTCTTTACCCCTTTTTTTTTTTTGGGGGACATGTACAATGCTGTGTAAGTGCAGTGAAGAGGTAAAAATTTAAGGGGGTTTGAATCCATTCAAGAACGGGGTTCAGTTATACAATAAGGTTCAAACTTTCCCCTTTCTTTTGGAGATTTGGGGGATTTGAGGGGAAAAACCCCCTCATACTTTGGTATCTAATGAAAGTTTTTTAAAAAAAGAACAATATATACTCCTTGGGGTTTACAGTTATAAAAACACCAAAAGTTTCAATCCATTAAAATTTTAGAGCTGGGTGCATTTTAAAAACGGGCAGAATATAGTTTTTAGTGTGCCCTTTTGTAATAAATTTAAAGTCATTGTCAAGCAAAGGAAAAAATTTGTCATATTCCTTTTAAAAATTTTTAAGGAAATCTTTTTGAACTTTGAATGGGGGGCAATTTGGGGCTGAAACCCTAATATAAAAAAACCCCCAAAATATCAGAAAAAATTTTGTAATTTTTTGTGTAATTACTGTTAAAAGCAGGGGTTACCGTTTTTAAGGGTTCAAGAAATCCTAGAAAAATTTTAAAAGTTTATTTGAAAAATAGGCTTTATATAGGGCGGGAGCAATATTTCCAGTGTTAAATGTGGTTTAGTATAAAAAGGGTTTTTTTTAAACTGTTTGACCTTATCCCGGTGTTCTTAAAATAAAAAAAAATATATTAACATTTTTTCCCTTTCTCGATTCAAACAAAGCCCATTAATTTTTGGGAGGGATCGGGAGTATGTACTCAAATTTGAGGGCTGGAAATTTATGTAAATTTTTTTTGAGCACACGGGGCCCGGTGTCAGGATGATAAGTTTATTTTAGTTCATGCTTTTCAATTTCGTGAGGTATTTTTATGTCCCCTTTAAGTAAAGTCCCCGGGAAAGGCTGCAAAAAACCCCAATCGGACATTAAATCCAAACAAAAAAAATTGATATTGTTTAAAAGTGTAAAAAACACAGCATACAATGAAACTTGTCTTTTTCAGGGGAAAATTGAAAAATGTTCACATGACTTCAGGACCGGGCCCCGGGGCAAAAAAACCCCGGGGGTCAGTGGGCCTCATTGGGTGCAGTCAGGACGACATGGGGGAAATGGGGTGGAAAAATTCTGACACATCTTTACCAAAAGGGTTCCAGAAAATTAAAAAAAACTAACCAATTTAGATCAAAGAACGGGAATTCCCTTTATTTTTGAAATGAAAAAACCAAGAACTTCAAGTCGGGGGTATTGTGGGCCAAAAACTACAGTTTTCCCCGGCTCCTAAAGAAAATATAAGGGGGAGACTTTGTGGGTTTTCAAATTTAAAAAATTCATTTTTCCTTTTTGGGGAAAGAGACGATATCAAAGGAAACTTTTGTACTTTATTTGGTAGTTTAATGATATCTCTTAACACCAAGCAAGGGAAAAAGGCCTTGTTTTTTAGGGGAAACTCTTTAAACCCAAAGATAAGGGAACAAAGCATTCTTTTATTTCAAGTAAAGCATTGGATTAAATTTGTGCAAAATTTTGTAACTATCTACTTTTTAAAAAAAGAAGAAGTTTCAATGTTTTGAACCAAGGGCCCCTTTTTTTTTATCAAAGTATTTTTTTTTTTTTTAGCTTTTGAAAAGAAAAATCTCCCCAATTTTTTTTGGGCTTTTAAAAAAGGGTTTTTTTGTTTCAAACATTTAGTCGGGGTGAAAAAAAAATACATTTATTAAAGTACTCATAAAAAGGTAATTTTTCTTTTTGAATTTTTATGCCGTGGGTTTTTTTAACTTAAACATGATGGAATAATTTTAAAAAATTTTTAGGGTATTTAGGGGGTTTTTTATTTTGGAATTAAATTTCCAAACAAAATTGTTGACATTTTAGCAAAAATTATTAGGGTATTAAAATTGGATTGTTTCTTTTTAATAAGGCTTCTTGGGGTAGCAATAAAAAAAGATTGTGTTATTAAAATGTTCCCTTTTTTTTCAAATTTTTAAATTTTTTATTTTTAAAATTAAACAAATTTTTTTTCCCCCTCCCTTTTTCTTTATTGTATAAAAAAAAAATATTTAGAAAGATTTTTTTGATATTTCCCTTCAAACCATTTTTCATTTTAGTTTTTGTTTTAAAATTGACCCTTTCCAAAATGATTCCGTCTTTTAAATTCCCTTTCATTCTGAATGAAAACAGGTTTTATTTACCTATTTAAAATAGTTTTTATCTCCCACAATTGCCTATTTTGTTAAAAAATTTTCAAAAAATTTTGGGAGAAAAAAGGTCCCTCTTGATCCGACGTCAGTTTTGGGTTTTATTCCAAGAACCATGCTTACCTAACTTTTTTCATTAAAAGGTTTTCTATCCCAAATTTTTATTTATGAAGGGGTCTTTTTGGTCCCCAACTTAAGGGTTTTTCCCCGCGCCTATACAACTTTCATTGAAGCTGTATCTAGACTATAAATTAAAACCCTATTTTCTTTGGAAAAACATTTAAAGGGGAACCATTTAAAAAATGGGTAAAAAAATTCCCTTCTTTTATGTCAAGAATTTGAAAATATCTTTTCAAATGAATGCTTCCCAGGGAAAAAAAGCTCCGTGGGTTTTTTTCCCCCGGGTTGTTTCCCGATAAAACATCGGGGAAAAACATTTGGGGAAAAAAACCAATGCAAGCAATGAAATCGGGGGCCCATTGGTTAGAACGTCCCCCCGGAATAGGGGGTCCCTAGGGTTTTGATCCCCCCCCGGCATACCAAAATCGTTAAAAAAGGAAGGCCCTAAATTTCCCCTTTCTTTTTAAGGCATATTAGAATAAATTTTCCCGGACTTTTGGGTTTTCCTTTTCCCGGATAATTTTTACTGGGGTGGTTTCATGCCCCAAACCTACGGGTGATTTCTACAGTGTGGCAGCACTGTATCTGTTTTCAAGTAGGCATCGTCTCCAAAATTTTGAAATACTGTCGGGGGGACGTTTAAAACCAATAAACAAACAACAAACAGACCGAGTCCAAAAATAAATAACCCGGGGGGATGGGGGGGGGGCAGACTGGGGGCACGTTTTTGTATAAAAAGAAAGGGGCCTTACCATTCCGGTAAAGGGGGATATGGTAAAAATACGGGTTTCTCGGCATTTCAATCAAACTGGCTAAAATAAAGTGTTTTCGGAACCCCCCCCCCCCCATAAAACAAATCCCCAAAAGAAAAAAAGGGGATTTTTGTCCGGGTATCAATTAGTGAAGCATTGAATTAAAACATCAGTTTTTGGGCTCAACAGTGGAAAAAAAGTTTTGTTTGACTGAGAAAAAAATCAAATTTTTACTCCCTTTTAAAAATATTTATCCCAAAAAAGTTTGGGAAAGGAAAAAATTCTGGGGTTAGGTTTCGACTATTTTATTTTTCAATTTTTGAAGCAGGGCTAAAAAAACCTTTCTTTCCCCGTCTACACACTTCTTCCCATCTACAACATACTTCCCCAAACTACACACAAAACTTCCCAGTCTACACCCCCATACTTCCCAGAAAAAAAATTTAGGGGCCAAAAAAGGGTCGGACGGGTTTGGGAAAGGGGGGGGGGCCCTTTCCCCGGGGTCGATTTTTTTTTTCTTTTTTTGTTTTGAACATTTTTTTTTTAAAAATTTAAAAAAAACCTGATTATTTATTAAAAAACAAAAATTGAACATATAACACCCACTTTTGTTTTTTACGGAAAAAAATTTGATTTTAAGAAATTAATAAAATTTGTTGTTAAAAGAGAATTTAATTGTTTCTAAAAAAATTTTTAAAAAAATATGAAAATAGAAAAAGTATGACATTTAAAACCAACTATTTGTTTAATTTTAAAAATTTCAGGTAGCGGGGGGATCATCGATTTACTCTGCAGAATACGTCCTAAAAATTTTTTTTCTGTCTTTTAACTTTCAAAAAAATAATTTAATAGGTTCTACCTGAAAAAAAAACCCCACTGTTAATGCAAGATTTAAAATTTTATACACGTAGAAAAAAGAAAGTGAATTAAACAAGAAATATCCTTTAAAAAAGATATTCGGCGTAGGATGAAAGAAAAACGAGATTTCCAGTCTTCTAGAACTTTCCGAGGAAAAGCGCGGGGAAAGACCGACGCACAACAAATTTAGTACGCTTAGAAATAGTTCAGTATTTTTTTTTATGAAATATACTTATTTATAGACGGTAATACAAAAAATTATATCTGTAAATAGGCTTGTTTGATATTTGTTCATATCATTATTGCATATGACAATTATGATATAAAAGCGTTATTAGTTGTTTTGGTTTTGGCGAATTAATTTTCATTGAGAACATCTCGGCAGGCTGGAAGAATTCAATATACATAGTAATTAAGGGGTTTCATGTCATAACACGGTGGATTCTTTTTTGTTGTTTTAAATCATTTTCACAAAGTAGCATTCCTCAGTTGATGGAAAAGGATTGTATTTAATTTACTGAAATCACTTTCATGTTTACATCAAAAAGAAAAGTAATAATACCAAGCTGAATGATATACAAGCTGCACCCCTTATTTACAGTAATTTTTATAGTCCATAATGATGCGTTAACCAATAACAGGAGTCCTTTTATTCAGCTTAGAATTATTTACCGCTGTTAGCGTACATTTGATTGGTTTAAGATGCGAGTTGAAATCGAAATTATACAGCTACGCCGAAAAATTCATTGAGTAGATTTAGTCAAAGTTATGTTTGCCGTGTGTGTGTGTGTGTGCTTTCATCATTTTCTTTGGGCTGTAGTGAAAATGTTTCGTTGTTAAATTACATTTTAATCTCCAATTTAGTTTTTGTTTTTAGACGCTAATTTTTATGTTTTTCTATTTTAATGCTATTTCTAAAACTGCATCTGTCTAGAATATTTTATAGTTTTTTAACTGATTCAAACTTTTGTTAGATCTAATTGCCTATTTTCCCGCTCGGCAGACATGTAAATGTCTCTCAATCAGTGAACGTGTCATAGGAAATTGCTTACGCAGTACCGTAATCTCATGCTTATCATACAGCCATGGACGGCTGTCGATTCGGATAACTTACACATTAACAGCAGGGGGGCATAAGACAATAAGAGTCTGGCTGGTTAGTGGTTCAGTATGGGGGCCCACGATGGGGATTTCCTCTAGATAGCACAAGCATATTCAATGGATCTTATAGCCTAGAAAAATGTATGACCAGGGTAGCTTGGTGGGTGGGTGTCCAATCCCCCCCCCCCCCCCCCCCCGTGAATCAGGGTCTGAGTCTCTTCACACTATATATACAGAGACCATGCCGGTATAACTAAGGCGGAGAAGGTATCGATTTATACCGTACCATTAGCTGAATATAACTTCCGGTTGTTTGTCAACATAGAATGACGTTTGTTACGTAGATTGCCTTTCATTTTCGGCAACGATGAGTGCCCAAGGTTCATCAGACGACATTGCGGACGGAGATCTGGGTCTTGGTGATGGTTTAAAACCAGGTGGTATTCCAAATTTTAATGATATGTCGCAGGAATCTGGAAAACCTACTTCGTGTTCAACAAAAACAAACGATTCGAATAATGGCCCGAATGGGTATCAGGTTACAGCTTCAGATATGTCAAGCAACTCAGGGTTTACAACTCCAGCAGATTCAGATGATGAGTTCGAAATTTCGTTGATGCCGATCTCAACCATACAAGAACTGAAATCCCAGTATTCGTTCCTAAATAACCAGTCAAAACGGTGCCAAGAAACTCTACCTCCATTACTGAAGGAGGAGGATCACATTTATGATCAGAGATATTTTGATAGCAGTGGCAAGTCATATGATAAAGAGAAGCAAAAGGAGACAAATGGTGATATTCAAGATGAGTCACAGTCTGCCAACTTCCCAGTGTATGCTGATGTACCATATGGTACATCAATCCGTCAACAGAAAGAATTATTTAAGCATAGTATAGAAGGTTTAAAAAAGAAAATGAAAGATACTATTTCAGGACAAAATGGCAAAACATCAAAGAGAGAATCATCAATAAGTAAAAGTAAGTTTCAGAAGTTGCAAGAAGAAAACATACCCTACAAGATAGAGTAACAGAATCTTAAGACATTTTAACCATAGCTTTTTGGTACACTTACACAGATGAAAAATGAAATCCATGATAAAACATAATTATGAATCTGTATATAAAAGTTCATGAAGATTAAATCCATTTGTGTGCCTCCAAAATATGATCATTTTGAAGTTTGTATCAACTGTTAAATACTACTATGATAAGACTTTAAGACTGTTGTGGTTTACTTCAATACTTGTGGTTTAATTTTTTATTTTCAAATTCAATAGAATTAATGTGGTATACACCTTCCTATGATACCGCGTGTTCTATGATACCGCATTGTTTTTATTTTCTGAAACTGCTTGTAAAAGCGACACCAGTCAGTGATAGTATCTTTATAAATGGCATTCTAAATTGCATCGCACTGGCCGATAAAGTTAATTCTGTGAGAAATAAATAATTCTTGTTAAATAAAACGATTTAATGAGTCTTTATGAAAATCGTCATATTTTAATACCATCACCATACCTTATTGTATATATGATCAGTAATGATTGAGAAATATTTTAATACCTACTGGAATAACTTTTCAAGGCTTATACAAGTGTATAATAGACAGTTTCACAAATTGTCATATGTTTTTACGATATTTAGCACATCAATCCAACAATATTTTTCAATGTAGAGATTGCCGTGGTACCATAGAAATCTCCCTTGGCATTCACCCAAAATGGCAGCAATTGTAAATAGGTCATATTAGTGTTTTTGATTTGATCTGTCACGATAAATTTTGGACAACTGTCATTGGAAGGGGATCATTTGTCATAAAAAAGATAATTTTTATTCAGGTATGATGTTTATACGTAAGTATCTTTTATATAACGTTAAGTACCGCGGTACCGTCCGTAGAACCCCGGGCTACATATAAGTTTCGTTCATCATCAAATCTCATTAAAAAGAATTTAATAGTCATTTGTACATGTAATGTTGTTTAATAATGTGCATTATATTTCATAACAGAATATAAAGACCCAAGCAAAAAATTGTCCAGTGAACAAATTGCCATGAGTTTAGCTGAAACATTGCAGGTATGAAACAGTTTTTATTATTTTAAATAATATCACCAAATATATCAACCCTGCAAATTTTTTATCAGCTTACCTATGTACAACATGCTCATGGTGAGATATTATGATGGCCATATATCTGGTGTCAGTGCATGCATAAGTTTTTCAGCAATTCCAACATCACCTACTAAACTGCTGAATAGATTTTGACTACAATGGATTGTTCCTCATGAAGACCTCTTTCAAAATTGGTTTGATCAGTTGAAAAAGTATGTCAAAGGTTTAAAAAAATGCAAAATTTGAAAATCCTCTTCTGTGGAACTTCAAGGCTGAGAGCTTAGATAAGTTAGTTATTTTGTGTGTAGCATTGCCTTGTGGACCTTAACCAAGTTTGTTCAGATCAATACTCTCCCTGCCCCAGTCATTTAAAGCTTTCACAAGCAGCATCTTTTGTCATGATCTGCAGGAGAAACTTTTATATGTTGCAATTTTATTGGGATATAGCATATGCTAAGTGGAAAATTGTACCCTATTCTGGTCCTGTGGTCAGATGTCCAGTATTTCCAAACATTCCAGAAAACCTTCAGATATTGTCACAGAAAGAACATCACTTAAAATGTTTCCCAAATAAACGTTAGAAATTGCTGTATATAAGACCAAAAAATATAAATGGGGCCTAATTGAAGGGCACAATTTTCCTCTTCACATGCACTATATCCCATTAGAATTGATAGCTTGTAAAAGCTAAAAATGAAGTAGCATACCATGTAGTGTGGCCACCCTGTCACCTTAATGTTTTCACAGTTTCAAAATTGAATTGTAGTTTAAAATTTAACATTTTGACACCTGTATGTAATTCATAACAGTACTGTCTGTTGTCTAAAAGATCAATATGCCTTGATATTCATGTCACGATGTGTATGATTTAAAAAGTTTATATCATATGTTTATGTGTTCAGGAGGTGGATGATCTTAAGGCTGAGCTGGAGACATGTGAACAAAGACTGGAGTCTAAATACAAAGCCATAGACATCTTACGAAAACAGGTTTGTAATTATCCACAGACAATCGCATACAACATTCTGGACATTTTTTAGCTCATCACTTGAATTTTTTTCATTTACCCCTGTCCCATCATCCATGTTTTGTCAGGAATCTGTCCCATCAGACTTAACCCTTTACCTCATATTTACTTTTTCTTGATCTGGTCTGTTTGCTCATACAATAGTGTAACTCAGATTCTTATTGTGTTTAACCCTTTCCCTCATATATTTCCAAACAGCATAAAACCTGATCAGCTGCGAGTTACTCGCAGGCTGATCTGGTTTTATGTTGTTCGCATAGGTCTTTTCATGGTGTCCTCTGTGAGGGAAAGAGTTAAATTTTGTGAGAAATTGCTATGTACAAAATGCCTGCTGTAAATGGTATAAGAAGTACCAGTATTTATACGCTTTCATTTTGCAGAATGTAATAGTAACTATCAAACCATGTGTACCATACCAAAGACCATATATACTGAGTTTTGTACTGTACCAAAATGGTTCTGTACTGCTAATGAACCATCAAGTTTGCTGTTCAGTCCATACTTAATGTTTTGTATAACAGAGAAACCTTGTAATTTGTAGGCTGAAGAGGCTCAGCTTCAACTTAAGTCCAGTGAGAAGCTGACCAAAGAAACCACCATGAAACTTGCTCAGGTATTTGACGAGAAGTACCCTTCTATATTTTCAGCACCCACATGGGAAACGTGTTTTAGACAAACTGTACATGTATGAGGGGTGATCATTATATTTTAAAACTGTTATTACATAATTATCAATTTCAACCACAGGTAAAGTAAACTTTACTGCTTTACAAAGTAAACACCATGTGACCTAATGCACTTGTTACATCTCTCCAAACAAGAATCAAAGGTGTGACATAAGCCATCCTATGACATCTCTCACAAAGTCGCTGTAAAAGCACTACCAAGCTCTTCCCAAGACTCGAATCTATGACCCCACAACTGATTTTTAACATTTGGAAGGAGAAAGAAATCACAGACAGCCATTTCAGGACTATATGGTGGGTGTTTAATTCTGTCATTGCGGCCCTTAAAACATGGCTGAGATGTACTGGGTTTTTTAAGTGGTTCAAGATGAAACTCTACTTGGCACATTCTGGGTGCTTTTCTTTACTAGCCTAACAGAGTTTGGTTTAGAGTGTGATGGAGTAATGCTCACCATTGATTGTATTTTTCTCTGGTTCAATATGATTAAGAACTATAGGTACCCAAATGGCTTTACTGGCTAACTTAGAAAGACATGCTTTTACAAGAGATGGAGACAAATTATGCTTTTAAGCCGAACTCTGTTGCTTATTTTCCAGCTCAAAGAAGTGGAGCCCGGTTTCATGACATGTAATTATCTTATTAAGAAACATTTCACCTTTCTCAGAAAAACGACTAAAAAAAATCTTGGCATTTACTTGGTCCTGTTTTTGCTTTGTTTGAAAAGGGTTTCGCTTTACTTTAAATGTGTTAGATCTGATCTTTATGGACTGACAAAGAAAATATAGCAAAAGTTCTGCAAAAGTTCTGGAATATAATTATAAAGATTACCCCTCATATTTATAAATTTTTTCATCTTGAAAAGCTTTTCATAGTGATCAAATGCAAATTAACATTTATCTACTAGGAACAGTAGTATATTTATATTATGATGACTTTAATCATCAAGGATTTTTTTCACTGGTTTCTGTAATGGGTTTATGACCTTACCCTTCAAAGTTGGTTGATGTTCGAAATTTGGAAAAACTGTAAAAGAAAATAACATAACGGCAATCAATGGGAATGAAAATAAAAAAAATGTATTGACCAGTTTATTAACAATTAGTTATGATATCTCAAGAATGACAGTAAATCTCTTATTTTGTCTTGCTTTGGCTATTTTGGATAAAGTTTTTTATTCTGAAGAATCTTTTGGAAATTTAGCTTTCAAATTGAAAAAATATATACTTTCTGGCTCTGGGAATATATAGCCAGGATACCAGTTATAAAAACAGCTGAAAAAAATCCTGATTGTTGTGCATTATGTTTGAAATGATACAGTCTGCACTCATTATCTCGGAAGTGCATCAGACTCGATAAAAAACCTTCAAAATGCAAATACCAGGTAATTTCATCCTCAACCATTTTGAGTGTTCGTAAAATACCTTCTCATGAGATTTAATAATTTGATTTTTTTTCTCTTTGTGCCCTTAATAATGGATTATCCAGATATTAATTTAAATAGTAGTAAGTCAAAGCTGGGCATTATTATAGCAGATTAAATGGGTTATTGCTTTGATAGGGAAAGATCACATCTTGGCAAACTGTTAAGTAACTTTGTTAAGATGGGAATAACCTGTTAGTGACAGGAAAAAAATCCAGATAGAGAAAAAGTCGACATTGAAGAATTCAATATCTATATAGATACCAAATTTACCTAGACAAAGTAGGTAAAAGGTTCTGACTATGTAAGAAAGTTAACCAAGATGAAAATTCAACACAACCAGAGTCAAACTAAATGGGTGCAAAATGTACTTGCATGCTGTCTTTAAAGTGTGTGCAGTTTTGAGACAGTTTCCCAGCTTTTGGTTCAATACTAAATTTTAACTTGCATGGATGGTATCAGCATAAAAATAACAAAACAGAAGACTAGTGCAGATTTATAACATAGTTTTACTGGCTGCTTTTGACTTATATGTGTGGTCCAGGATCCTTTTCTCTTTGATTGTTTTATGTTTTTATATGCCATGGTGCAAGTGTGTGTCATTGTGTCACTTGCTTTAAGCATAGGTGAAACATACTCATAGGGATCACTTTTCCATCGTCTGTGTGTCTGTCACATTTTTTTCTGCCACGCTTCAGCAGGTGACACACGTGTTCCAAAGGACATTCTTGTTTTTTCACACATACACATGTTTTTGTTTCAGACTTTATTTGTACTAGTCATGTCTGTTTCCATAACTGCTCTCAGTTTCAGTGACAAATCATTCTCCATAACATGATAACATTTTTCATATCATTACAATTTCCATGTCTTAGTCAGGAATGTTTTCATATTAAGTTTGTTTCCGTCCATTCTCTTTGTTCCTGCTATACAGTGTAATGCTGCAACACTGCTATATCGCGGTCCTTGGGGTCCATAGAAGTACATACCTATATATGATTTCAGTCTTTAGGTCTTCATATATGTGCATCCCAATTTTTTTATGTCGCCATGTTTTATACAATCCAAAGTCCTCTCAAGTCTGAACTTTTTTGTTGGTCCTGTGGGTGTCTGGATTGGAATGTATCTACTGCTTTTTCATGCTCATGTGAGTTTCCTGTCATGTTTGTTTCCCAGCTTTGTTCATCATCATGTCAAATCCATACCATGTATGATGATG
>CM037786.1:40037862-40087862 GCA_021229015.1 Solen grandis | reverse complement strand
GAGATTGCTGAAAGCATACAGCAGAATAGTAATTATATTATGATATTTGCATTCCTTTATTTATTTTTAACGGTTCAAATATGTTTGTACATAAAGTACAACTTGGAATAACCACTGTGTTTGTTATTCCGGAGTAAGTTTATTTATGTCAAGCATTATTAATTTTGTGATGGTGTGCATTACGTTCATAACTCCATTTTAACACTCCATCAATGTCGGGTAACAATGAGTATATCCCAGAATTCATTTATAATGTAAAACCCAGTAGTTCGCTTTGAAAGTATGTATTTCTAACAGAATAGAAAATTATCTTGTATCAACTTACACCAATTTACAAGGTATATGAATATACATGTACTACAATGTATTGACTATATACAATGCAAACATACAAACACACATAATATGTCTAGTTTATATTACAAGTAAGATTGTTTCTTACGGGATGTTCCGTGTAGTTATAATTTCAAGCACTTATTTGATTAACGGTCTGAATATCGTTCCATGCCTCATTCCAATGCGCGCGCATCCCGTTATACTTTGCAAGTAAAAATATGGACGACTGCACACTTTTCAGGAGGTCTTGTGACCTCAGGAGGTGGTATGAATGACCGTTCTCCATGTCCATATGCCTGACCCCGGCCTTCAGGGCGAGAAAACCCGTAACTAGAACATCATCTATCCAGAAAAACTTCACAGTTTTTGACGCTTCGTAAAGCTTTTTTGTGACATCGAAGGACATGACGTAAGCAAACCCTTCACAGTACTGAGGGTACTTGTTATACGGGTAGTCATGTTTTGTTATAAACCATTTATCTCTAGGATTACGAACGGGTCCTTGGTTTTTAAACGAGGAGCAATACAGAAAATCCTCGAGATCTCCGTCCGGGGATTTCTGAAACAGAAACTTCACTAAATGATAAATATCAACTAGTGTATCGTCATCTGTTTTAAGAACAAATTTTGTGTGGTTACAGAATTCTTGTAGCCAATGTAAACCCATTATATTTTTATATGTTAGATTCTTGTAACTATCGACAAAATTACCCTGGATTATGTCCCTGTATGTGGAACTTTCCGACTCAAGGTCTTTCTGAACTTTTGGATCTCTATCTCCAATCTGAGCCGTGAGAAACAAAGGGGCAATAACTGCGCCAAGGTGGTAACGAACGGAGCCCCAGGTGTCTCGGATTTGATCCCTTTCGGCTCTCTTTTCTGGTGCACTATGAATCAGAGCTACCAAAAGGACTTTACCATTGCACGCGTAAACATTGTTCAGAGTATATTCAAACTCGTGCTTGTTGAAGAATTTATCCTGAAGAATTTCGTCATATGTTTCCTGCAAGTAACCCACATAATCATGGGATTCCATCAGTTTCATATTGTCTTGCACAAAGTCCATGTCTTCAGATTTGTATTTGACATTTTCAGTTTCAAATGATTTCCGTATAGTATCGATATGTTTAACCTTGACCTCCGTTGGCGTCGCGACGTCATCATGGTGTGTAATGTTTCTATCGTTGTGTGCTGCTTTGACCGATAAAAGATCAACCTTTCTGCTTAGTTCAACTGTTGTTTCTTGTTCAGTTTTCCAAGTTCCGATGAAGTATTTGTCCACTACTAGAAAGGCAACTAAACAGAGCAGTATAACGCCATATTTAGGCCTAAAACCAAATGTTCGTCTGACTGAAAAAGAAGGAGAGAGAGAATACAGTGGAAACATCCCTGAATCGATAAAATGTCCGCTTTAACGTGAACTTTGGATTATACAGAGTATTCCTGTTTCCAGACCCTGCTATGTTTGCACTGTTTCCGTAGTTGCAGTATTCATTTTATGGTACAAGAAATTTTAGAAATCTATACAAATGTGCATGCGAGAAGCTGCTGTTTGGATATATTACCACTTTAACATCGTAATTTTATAGAACTTCTTAATTTTATTGATAAATGTCAATGATTTGTTTACATAATAGTAGGGTGACAGTCAGGATCTTCAAAATGATGGACCGGGACAGGCATTGCAACAAGTAATGGTATATACCACAATATTTTACAGAGTTTGTAGTTTATGAAACTGCCGCATAAATTGGCTTAAATGGTGGCGTTCCAAGATATCCAAAATGGCCGCCAAATACGAAAGGAAAACTAATATATGTAGAAAAATGAGAAAAATACCATTCTGATCTAAAACTTTATTACATTTTTTATAGAAATTGATTTCAAGGGAAACATGTTATCGAAAATTAACATCTTTAAAGCATTTTTAAATAAACCTGAACCTATTTATTGAATACCTCGACATTTTTATAAAGTATTAGTACATGTACATAATGGTAGGGTAATTAGGGGCGAAAAAAGTGATCAATATAAGGGTATGTGTGACATTAAAAGTCACAGTTATTGAAATAAGCAGTGTTGTATATCAAATTGTTTGGCTTGATTTGTAGTCTGTGAAACCACTTTTATAAATTGGCATTATTGGTGATATTTCATAAATTCAAGATGGTCGCCAAGATGGCAGCCATAATGGAAAAACGAAGGTAATATGTATCGATATTTGTCTTCTCACGCAATTTTATGTAAGAATATGTAAGCAAAATATAAATATGCAAAAATTCTTTGAAAGAAAAAAGAAAGCTTTTTTTCATGATAACATTCGTTTATTTGTCATATTTAATGTCAAATTCAAGGTCAAATGTCAAAACTGCAAGCAAAGTGTAATTTTGACACCAAATGGTTGGTTTTTTGTGTGCAAAATTTCAAGAAGTTGATTTCATAGATCATTTTGTAAGAAAATGAGCATTTTCATAACATGTTATATTATATATTGTAAGAAAATGAGCATTTTCATAACATGTTATATTGTTTATAAAACTATAATTTCAATAAAGGTATATTTAACGGAAGCTACAAATGCTGTATACCGTCCCCAGTGGCCGAGTGGTCAGAGCGTCCGCCTCGGGAGCGGGAGGTCGTGGGTTCGATCCCCGGCCACGACATACCAAAGTCGTGAAAAATGGTACTGTTATAGCTCCCTTGCATTGCGCTCAGCATATAATGGTAGTTGCAAGACAAGTTGGTCCGATGTCAGGATAATGTGACTGGGTGTGGTATCTGCGTGTAGAGATACTACAGTGTGGCAGCACCATATCTGTCTCAAGTAGACATCGTCTGCAAATGACTGAAATACTGTCGGTGGGACGTTAAACCTAACAAACAGACAAATGCTGTGTATTTTGATAGTAAAGCAAAATAAATGTTTATGCGCAGAAATATCACCAATAGTAAAAATCATTATGAAAAAGCATTGTTTTGCATATCATGAAAAGCATATATCATATAGACAAAAGTCATGGTCAAATAGTATACCTTAAGTGTAATATTAAAGTAAGGACCTTGCTGGTTAAGAAATCATATTGCTACCCAAGTTTGTACAGATGCTGACTTAAAGACTCCCTATACACTGTCAGGACGACCATTGTTTTCACATGTATGATCATTGGTGTAACACATGCCTCAAAAGCAAATTAAATCGTTCAAAAGTTCAATTTGTTAGGCACTAAGAAACACAGTACAAATGTTTTTGTTATAGCGTTTTATTGGGAAGAATCAGATGAATTCAAAAGAAAATTTTGATTTTGTTGCCTGAGACACTGATCTTTCATGATAATACACAAGAAATACTGACTACTGATTTTTGACATCGCTTAAAATACATCATTAAATATCTTATTAGCTCCGCTTGGCGTCGGTGTTAGTGAAGATTTCATTCATGCCCATTTCTCTAAAACCGTCAAACATTCTCTTCAAACGTATAATGGAATCCATATCAAAAGAGCAAGTAATCCTAAAGTAAAGTTTGGAAAAGTTATCCTAGAATGTTCTAGGTTGGTTATTTTTTTTACTAGCAATACTTGTTCACTTTCAGAAATCGAACCCCTTTTCAACTTTGAATTTTCTGTGTGAATTAAGTTTTTTGTTAATGTCAATTTCAAAGAAAAAATGCCAAACATTGAAATAATCGATCACTTCCAAAGTGGGAAATGATCTCAAAAGGGCAAGTAACACTTAAATTCATTTTTTACACAGTTATGCCCCTTTTCAACTTAGTGTTTTCTTTGTTGTCCACTTAAATATGAAGTCAAATTCTCTGAAGTTTTGAATAATGTTTTTTTCCATGCAAGTTCTTATCTCAATTAGAACTAAAGCTGGGGGATTGAAATTTCCCACATGTGTTTGGGCTAAATACCATATATTTATGTAAACACTACAAATAGGGTAACAGCTACATTTTTATCCAGCTTTAAGAAAATAGGAACAATAAGAATAGGAATTCATTTATTGTGTACTTCATTACAAAATGTGCCATCAAATATATCATATGATAAAAGGCGAACCGAAAAGGGTGATATTTCGGTTACATCATGAAAACTCATCAGACAGTCCAAATACATGTAGCGAAGCCTAAATTTAAGAGGAAATTGCGCGTGAATTAACAAAACTGTTCAGGGTTGTTGTAAGTCATTCATTAATGGTTCCATTTTGATGTCAATGACAACATGACTGTAAGTATGTTGATACCAAAGTAAACCTGATTATATAAAACGCAGATATCAATGAATTGCTCTCCGTTTGCTTCATATGACTTGAATATGTCTTGTAATGTCCCTGTAAGTATTTTTCTACCAGTTTTGCAATAAATGAAGTTCATCTTAGAAAAAGGAGAAACAAGAAAGATAGAAATACAGAAATATGGGGACTGACAGCATCAACATTACTTCTACACCATCTAACACAGCATGTGCAACTTTCTGACCAGACACTTAACTTTGGACACATTTTTACATAATTATATACTCATATAAATAATCAGAAACATTCTCAAACCTTCAGCTACATCAACAATAAGATTATTGAAGCTTTAAGTCAGGTGTCTGGTATCAGTATACGCTTCATCATTACTTTCTTTTGTAGACACCAACTGCACAAAATACTATGTTGGGTTGAATAGCAATAATTCCAAAGTATACATTGTTGCAGCAATGCCTGTTGATGGATCCTTAGGTTCCCACAAACATCTGTCCAGTGTGATTTATGCCTGAAAAGTCCTATGTTTATAATTTTGCTAAAACCATATGTTGTGACAATGTGTTGAATATTTAGACTAGATCATATTATCTATAACCACGTATTTGAAAAGAAAACAATAAACACCACTGGAAACAGAATTTTATTTCAATTTTCTGAAGATAACGTCTTGTGACCTTAACCCTTTCCCTCATATAGACTCATTTTAACGCACTCAATAGGTACCACATAAAGCCTGATCTGCATAAAACCACAGTTAACCTTACAAAATTTAATTACAAAATCCTCATTTCCAGACCACTGAGGAGCAGCGAACAGCATAAAACCTGATCAGCCTGCGAGTTACTCTCAGGCTGATCTGGTTTTATGCTGTTCAAATAGGTCTTTTCATGGTTTCCTCTATGAGGTAAAGGGTTAAGACAAACATCATATATATCAAGTGTGAATTTATCAAGTGTGAATTTTGTTAAGTTGCGTTTTCTTAAATGAACCAAAAATGCTTCTTTTGGCTTTGATTGTATCCACCATTGAAGTTAAACCAAGAATTCCAGATTTAGGAAAGGTGTCAATTTCATACCTTCTTGTCTAGATTACTATTTAGTGAGTGATTGCCTGTAATGACAGTCTTACACTGTAATCTCAACATCAGCTGGCATCTCAACTACATTTGATATGGTGAAAATGAAAGTGAAAGAGAAGAAATGGTCATAAATGATTTACATTTACGTAAATATATTTTGGTTTTATTTGAGGGATTTTATCCCAGCAGTCTTAGTCATGTTTAATGTCCTTGCAGTATTATTACAATAGGCGCGAAGGAAGTCTTGTGATCTCACATCCATCATAAGCACATATGCAATTTTGAACTAAGTGACCATTATTTTGATAATAGTATCACAGGACAAGATTATTTGGTTCTAACACGAAATAACACATGAATGGGTCATGTCCTTGATTTCATTCATAAGTTGCATATTGGAAATTATGACATTATTTCAGTACTCAGTGTTTTTAGCTGATTAAATTAGTACTTAGTTAAAATTTTGGAGGAATTTTAAAGGAAATTATTGGAATTGTATGTCAGTTTGGTTTCTGGTTGAACTATGTTTTGGGTTGATGAGTAAGTCATGACATACTTTGCAGTCACGTGTCTAGCAGGAAGTGAGTGTACTGCCTTTATATGATAAGGACTTTGGTGTTAAAGTTTCTGTGATTGTCTAAACCATTTCTTTGACAAGCAACTTCTCTTAATTGTTAATATGAATCTGAAAGACGCATGGATATCTAATTGATTACATGCCATTTAAAATATGAATCAAGATGTTCAAACTTCTCTTAATGATTTTCGTTTTATCGGCTTAGTTTATTCGGTTAATATAGGAAGTGATTTTGAAGACAAAAAATCAACACTTTATCGACCTACCATTGTTAAAAAATGTAAATGCTCTGCATATAAATTATTTGCTTGAAGAAATGCAAACATCTGACTCAACTTAGTACTCACTTACGGCTTTAGACGACAATAAGTCACGATATATGTACAGTAAAACTCGTTTATAGCAAATTTGTCGGGATCATGACTTTTTGTTCGCTATATTCGAGGTTCCTTGTAACCAATATGAGGAATAATTATCTCATAAACGACCTAAACATAGCGAACAGATTTCCATAGCGAACAGTTTAAATGCTCGACGAGTGGATAGATAGAATTGTGATTTATTCTTATTATTATTAATTAATTATTAAATCCTAAGATTAAACTGACAAATTCTGAATTTTGTTTGAAGATTCTGACGATTTATTACATATTTATCATAATTTCATACATATTTTTAAAAGCCCTTCATGTAATTATCTACTGTAAAAAAAACAACAACAAAAAAACAACACTTTTTTCACTTTTGCCGTAAAACGGTATGCATCAATCCACGTTTTGACCGAACTGTTACAATATTAAGCTAGCGATCAAATACGGACAGAAAAAAATATGCCGAATGAAGTTATTCCTTTAGACAATGTGGACAGAAATTCGACAATCAGAATAGGTTTATAAGTTGCATTGAACAGTTATTATTATTTATGGAATGAGTTCACTCAGCGGTTTTGTATAACTCCGTGTACATGTCTACACACGCAGGTGCACACACTCAAATGTACTACATGTAAAATACAAATTATGTCCTTTGAAAATAACAATGGAGACTTCAATTCTTCAGACACGTAAAAGAACTGAATATTATTATTGGATTTGAGCATTAATGACGTGTATTATGTGTCAATCGAGCTTGTCAAATAGACAGGTGAGGTGTGAAAGGCGAGGATGGAATCGATTTTCACAGTTTGCTTAAAACATCTTAATTACATTTGAAAATGCAGGTTTGGGACCAGAAAAGATGTTCCTATTAACCGAAGTTATAACCAAGTACGCTATAAACAAAGATTTTAATTGAAGATAAAGAAAGGGAAAATCGGACCTAGCGGAAGTGTTCCTTAAGTTCAATTCAATTCAATACAAATTCCATTATTTCTCTCAATCCATTTGACAGTAATGGATAAATGAGCTATTAGCAAATATGATATATAAGCTCTAACAAACATACAAGTAAGGTAAGAAGTCACACAATATATGAAAGTTGTTTTATAAATAAATAACACAAATTAATTCAAAATCTTGAAACAAATCAATATTTTATATAGACGGAGTGTCATTGTTTTACATTTGACATTTGAAAGTGATCACTTTAAACAATGTCATGTAAGTCAGATTGTCTTATTAAGCAAATTTCGTTCGCTTTATTCGAGTTCGCTATATGCGAGGTCCACTGTATAGCTAATCGCATAGCGAACGCTAATTTAATTATTCACCAACTAATGTAGTAGCTCTATGGAAGATATGAAACACGGACTGCATATGTATTATAAACTGACAATATTTTGCATTTACTTTTATGACTCACTACAGCCTTTGCGGAACTCTGCATGATTTGTCGCATTGCCAACATTGAATATTAGAATTCATATTTTCAACATTTTAAGATCATATATTTTATGCCACCAAATCAGGCCCTAATCAGGCTTGAATTCTGAATGTTAAGTGTACATTATTTTTTCTATACACAGTTACATATTGTTTGAAAAGTCTATAGTAAAACAATATCAGCCTCAAAATTTTCAAGTATTTATGCATTGTGTTCTGATTGAAAATAGCATAGGCCTAATTCAATATACAATATGTATTTATTTCCTGACAAAATATAGAAACATACAAAACTACTTTTGGAATTAATATTTCTACCTTGACCTTGTTAAATATATGTACATACTAATATACTATAGTATCAATACCAACCAATACTTTATATGAATTAACAAGTTCTATATATAATTTAAATAATACATAATTATATACAAACTTTTATCTATATATATCTTTTGACATTATATATATATGATACTATTGTGTATTTTATCAAGAAAATTAATAAATTTTCCTTAAAATTGACCTTGAATTGAATTTTTTTCAAAAAAGTTTTAATTATTTCTTTTTCCCTGTCATTAAAATGTGTAAAAGACAACTATTAACATATTTTAGCTTCAATTTTTCATTTGACGGTCATCTTGGCGGCCATTTTAGATTTCACGGAACGCCACCACTTATGCCAATTTATGCCGGCAGTTTCAAAAACTACAAACTCTAGCATATAACACTGCTTGTTGCAATATGTTAGATATAGAGATTAATTGATATAAGATCTATATATTACTTTATGTATTTATTGTTTGATTATTTTTTCTATTAATGCAATTGCAGGTGTCCAAAGAGATAGCCCCTCACCGCTGTGGGTTCGAATCCCGGTAGGGACTTCGGATTTTTCATGTGAGGAAGCCTTCCAGCTGGCTTGCGGTAGGTCGGTGGTTCTACCCGGGTACCTCTGTGTACTCGGGGTCTTCCTCCACCTGTAATTAGCTGGACGTCGCTATATGATTGAAATACTATCGCAGCGACAGAAAACTCCAATACAACAACAACAACAACAAAGAGATACACAACGGGCCGTAATGTCCGGACCTGAAAGTCAGATTTGTTTTGAAATCTCGTGGTCTAGGAATTAAATTTTACATTTCACTGTACTGAACATATGCCCCGGTAGACGAGTGGTAAGAGCGTCCGCCCTTATCCAGGTTGTCGTGGGCTGGATCCCCGGCTGAAATTGTTTTTGGTATATCTCTCTTACTTGGCGTTCAGCATATACAGAAAGTTCCAGGGCTTATTGGAACAGTGTCAGGGTTATGTTACTCGGTGTGATTTCATGTCGCATGTCTATATTTGTGTACACTAAGTTTCCCAAAATTACTGAAATAGTGTTGGTGGGACATCTAACCCCCATAAATAAATCAAACTGCGTGGAAGATTAGTTGATGGTGTCCGATTAAATAGCAACTCGTTGTTTGAAAATACAAAGTAAACAAAAAAGTAAATGAAATTTTTGAAAAGTACAGAAGACTATTAACTGGTGCAATATTTTATACAGAAAACCCTCGCTCTAAAACCACCTCGCCATTAAGACCACTCATTACTGGAACCAAATGATTTTAAGCAGAAATGTCCCACAATTAAGACCACCTCGCTATTCCACTAAAAGACCATCCAGTGGACAAAATACCTTATTTCACTATAAATTTTAACCTACTAATAAGACCACCAAATATTAGCCAGAGAGACTCCTGTTTGTATATTAATTGGTCTTACTAGCGAGCTTTTACTGCATAACATATTGACGTAATATGTAATTTGGACATGGGTGTTTCATGGTAAATAGATAAGTTTGAAAATGTATACACCTAGAGAAGATATTTTTTCTCATTATCCCAAATGTATGTTACTTAAAATGAGCTCCATTTATTTTCTGTCATTTTATCAGAAAAACAACAACAACAAACAAACAAATGAAACAATGTTCAACACATAATCAGAATACTGTTAATTCATTATTAATTTTCGTGTTACACATATTTTCGTTGATTTCGTGGAGGGTTTTATCCACGAATGTTAAATCCTTCCGAAATTTGTTTAATTATGGACAATTGTTCCAAGAATAAAATAAATGTACCCTCAAATTCCTTACAGTATATAATCAACCATTTTACTGTCGGCGAAAAAATAATGATCTTGAAGTATATTAACATTTGCCTATACAACATATATATATATTTACCTGCCATATCTGTGGTAGGAATTCGCATTACTTGTCCTCCAATGAGAAATCCATATTTATGATTCTTCTTGCTTACTATGTAAATATTCCACGATCTACGTCAGACCTTACTGTATGAGATGTCAATACACTGAACACTGAATACAAACCACTGATTTAAAGACGGACGTCTCAAAGATGCTATTATTGGCCTGGATCTCGACAGATGGCACGAGCTAGTGCCTTTGTAACCTTTGTTACGAGTTCTTTGATAAGGTGAGCTATACAGTACAGCCCATGCGGTTTTACCACTTTTCTTCACTGTACTATTTGATATTTATTGGATGGTATTCTTCCGAAGAAAAAGAACAACTGAATTTGATAAGCTTTCTATCAAAATGATATGTATATTTAAGTCACACTTTTATGTATCAAGATAGTGTTGTTGTTTTTATTTAAAAATAGTTTCACTATGAAAAAAACAACAACAACAATGATAATCATACAAAAATGACAACAATGATGATGATGATGATGATGATGATGATTACATGTTTTAATATTATTAGCAAAAAACGGCATTCCTACTTCTGCGAGTCGAAATGTTTTTATTGATTGACGGCGTCGTATTGACTGACCAGTGTTAGAAGTGAAGGTGGGCAGCAGATAAGGAAAAAGAAACGCAGGGTAATTAGAATCTCTAGTAGCCAGACTCAAGTTTTTACCTCCTAACCTTGCAATAAATCTCATATGATAGACCCCATCTCATTCTAAAGCACTTAATATTTTATTTGAAAAAAAAAATCTTTATTATAATATTTTAAACTGTAATACCGTCGAATACTTCCTATTTAAAACTGACACAAAAGTTTACCCTGCTTTTCTTTTTCCTTTTAGTATATGTACATGTAACAGTTTTAACCCTTTATCTCATCTAGTCTTTTTGACGCCATGGCAACCAGAGCAGACCCAGATCTCCTTCCATGAGTGTCTGATCATGGTCTACCCAGTGTGCTCACAAAATACTGTAGCTCAGATTATGCACAGTTTGTACAGCAAAGAAAATACATTTTTCATATTTTTTTTTGGTTTGATTATTAATGTAGTGTATATTTACTTTAATTGGCAACCAAAGCTTGTTTGAATTTGATTAAAGTTAACCTTTTTCCTGAAATGAGAACGAGATATATTATCGGACTGTCTGAATTTAAAGTTTTTGTAATGGTTCTGTTACATTTCGGACCTCATGACATTTCACGGTGATAACGAAGGATTCCTAATGTTTCATTAGGTCACCTAGGGTATCTTGGTAGAGGTTAAGTGGTCCAAGACATAGCGGAACAAATACAGGGATTCTACCGTAAACTGTACTGTATATGCGTACAACCCTATCTTCGAATGAGCTTGCGTGACGCTCTCCGTGAAATTAAATATAGATGAGTACCATGAGCCAAGAATATATATTGACGTGTTTGATACCTTTGTCATGAAATTTTAACTCAAAAGTATGCAGTGTTGACTAACGCGAGTCACTGTACTGAACCGAAGCGTGAGAATATAGCTGCCACTTTGCGATCATCGCATATGCTTTAAATATATTGTCATTTGATGATAGTGATAAATGAATATATACAGCGGGATTTCGACGACGACTTCAATTCTTAAAAAAAAAAAAAAAAAAAAAAAAAAAAAAATTACATGGCCCGTCCTGATAGAGACGTCAACGAATATGAATATTGCTGCTGTGAGACATCAGTCAAAATTGCATCTTTTGTCTGGCATTGCATCGAGGACTCATGATACCGGTGTCCTTATCAGTTTGGTTTTAAAACGGTTTTTGTCCTATGAGTGCCTTTATATTGCCAAAATTTGCAAATATGAGAAAGAAATCCTCAAATTTTATAACAAATCCCCAAAATGTATATAATCGCACGTTACAGCTCTTAACAGGAGATAAGTACTGGATATATTTCGTAAGCCACTGCGATTTTAATCCCTGTATTTAGACATGCAGGGTGTCCCAGAATTCTTTTAAAATACAGGCAAGTCAGATATTCATTGATTTTCATTTCATCCAGTTCGTTCAATACACTTTGCTTCTTATTTACAGAAGTGTTAATAACGGACTATATAGTGGGATTTCGACGATGACTTCAAATGAGAAGTCTGCAGTATCCGAACAAGTAATTGCAACAAAAGTGAAAAATAGTTTTGTATTATCTATTTATATTAACACTTAATGAGTATTGCACAAACTCCAACACTGAAAGACAGGAAAGTCTATCACTGGAATGTTTTATAGACTTCGTACTGATTGATACTAAAAACTGCGAAAAAGAACGAGTTTTCGTGGTCTTCTGTTGATTGACATTGCTGCGGCTCTTAAAAGTAAAATCGTTTAAAGTTTCTGAGACTTAAAAGTTGTGGGAGGAGGCAAAAGCGGTAAATTTTTTTTTTTTTTTTCACTAAATAAATTAATGGAAAACAATTTCTATTTGTTTTGTAGTGATAATAAGAAATGAGAAGACACTAAGGTCAAATGATCAAATTTGTTCGCTGGACGGTAAGTGAAGCGGGTCCCAGATCTAAGTCCTTGAAATATTTTTACTATTTTAAATGCAGTTCCTCTCTTGTGTGAAAATAAATCATCGAATAAAGCACTTTCAGTTACCCAAGAAACGTAGCGCGTAAAGTGACCACTAACGGTCGCTCACTTTAGCTAAGGTTGCGAGTTTGTACCCTGCTTACATTCTATACACTGCGATATTATAGGACATAATAGCAAGTCTTAAGTTTGCTGAATGCAGGACTGTACTGTACGGAAGTCTACTTTGAAACGTTCACCGCTACGGAAAGGGGAAGGGGTCAAGGTCATATGCTTTGAAGAGATGTTTGTTTGTTGGGTTTAACGTCCCACCGACAATATTTCAGTTTTTTGGAGACGATGTCTCCTTGAGACAGATGCAGTGCTGCCACACTGCAGTATCACGCCTTACACATTTGGCATGATACCACACCCAGTAACATTATCCTGACACCGAGCCAACCAATCCTGGAACTACCCTGATATGCTGAGCGCCAAGCAAGGGAGCTTTAACTGTACCATTTTTACGACTTTGGTATGTCGCGGCCGGGAATCAAACCCACGACCTCCCGCCTCCGAGGCGGACGCTCTAACCATTCGGCCACCGGGGACTAAGTTTAAAATATATGCTGGGATTGTGTTCCAAATTCCAACATTACAAATATTGTCATTTTTGTTTTCGAATATAAGAAACATTTTATGAATACTAAAATAATAAGATACTTTTAACCGAATAACTGTTAGACATAGCCAATTCAAAACATGAATAATCATTAAGCAGAAATCGGCAATTTACGACTCACACCAATTCATTATATTTGGACTAGTTAGAAATGTATTTTTTTCGGCGTAGCTGTATAATTTCGATTTCAACTCGCATCTTAAACCAATCAAATGTACGCTAACAGCGGTAAATAATACTAAGCTGAATAAAAGGACTCCTGTTATTGGTTAACGCATCGTTATGGACTATAAAATTACTGTAAATAAGGGGTGCAGCTTGTATATATCATTCAGCTTGGTGTTATTACTTTTCTTTTTGATGTAAACATGAAAGTGATTTCAGTAAGTTAAATACAATCCTTTTCCATCAATTGAGGAATGCTACTTTGTGAAAATGATTTAAAACAACAAAAAAGAATCCACCGTGTTATGACATGAAACCCCTTAATTACTATGTATATTGAATTCTTCCAGCCTGCCGAGATGCTCTCATTGAAAATTAATTCGCCAAAACCAAAACAACTAATAACGCTTTTATATCATAATTATCATATGCAATAATGATTTGAACAAATATCAAACAAGCCTATTTACAGATATAATTTTTTGTATTACCGTCTATAAATAAGTATATTTCATAGAAAAAATACTGAACTATTTCTAGAGCGTACTAAATTTGTTGTGCGTCGGTCTTTCGCGCGCTTTTCCTCGGAATGTTCTAGAAGACTGGAAGAATAATATTTACGAAGCGGAAAAACGTCTACAAAATTTTTGTTTTGAATATACATGTATATAGACATTATTTTAAAATTGTACTTTTTTTTGTTACATTCCTGTTGTTGTACACATCTCGTGGACTATTTTCTTATTTGCAAAATAAACCTTGTTAAAAACACTGCCATTCATTATTGTTCACTACCAAAATTAGACATGTTTTTTACAATTATTTACAACAATGCTTTTATAACCTATCATAACATTAGAGTCTTTGAAATGTGTTTTGCATATATTTCCATTTATAAGTTTCTTAATTAAAGTATATTTATGCATGAATGAAAATCTCGTTTTTCTTTCATCCTACGCCGAATATCTTTTTTAAAGATATTTCTTGTTTTTATTGTATTTGATAATTATTCATACATTTCTATTTGTTTCTGTTAAGCTCCGATGCCAAAACTAACGATCAATGCATGATCCATGTCGCCCTAAAGATATTTTGAATGCTAGAGAACCAGGCTCCAGGTTCACGAAAATAGGAAATAATTTTCATCCTTAAAGTAATGTTCATTAGATAATATAGAGATATGAGTTTACGCCCGAAACCATACCTAAATATTTTCAAGAATAGGGACCAGGACCACATGTCGAGCCTGCAAGCAACTATGATTGTGAATATTTGGGCCAATTAAGTTATGTGAAGATTCTTCCATCTATTTCAACCAAGATTCTGTTTGCATTATTGCCTGAGACCTTGACCTCTCAGGCGAGACCTGGAAATTGTATGCGACTGTTGGCGCCTGGTGGTAGACATTGAAAAGCCCTATATCTACTCCAAGGTTATTTAGTGCTTGGACAAGCTTATGTTAAAATTTGACCTTTAACCTCTGTCTGTGACATTGACCTTTGATGGCATCAGTGTGTAAACCTTTATGCAAAAGTATATAAACATTGATTTATAATTAGTACCAAGACAAGCTTTTCCCCATTTCTGATATTTGACCTCTGCCTGTGTCCTTTACCTTTGAGACCTAAATGTAACACCTGGAAAGGCTTCTGTCCACATATAAGGATGGAACAGAAAAATACATTGCTTTTGAAAATCTTGTTTGCAATATAATGCTGGTGTGCACATGGTCATTGGTGGAGGAGGAGACCATCATAACAGAGAATACATAGTTCCCGCTGACGTCATAGGCACTGATAATATACTTTTTGGCAGCCATCTTGAGAGGTTTAAGTTATGCAAGCCAAAAGTTGAGCATACTTGCTGTTTTTAAATCACCAGTGTTTTTATTTGTCAGGCTATCTTACTGAAATTTATGTAAAATTGAACTGCTTTAATTAATCATTCAAAATATGAAAATAATATTTTGATGAATTGTAAGATAAAAACTTTATAACCAAAAAAGTAACACTGTTTTATTTTGTTTAAGGATGAACCCATACTTTTTTCATTTGCACTTATATAAATAAAAGAAATATTTATCCTAAAGATATGAATTTCAAGAGCTTTTTATACTGTATAATTTTGATTTTTGGAGCAGAAATAATGAAATAAGAATATGAAATATCTGCTTCTATGTTATTCATATAAAAATCTCTTGAATTTGCCTTTCAAGATGGTTGCAAAGAGTAGAGATATTCACTGATGTGGGAACTATGTTTGAAGACAGAGGGAGCAACCAAATGACTTTTATATGTGTCCACATTTGACATTTGATCTGTCTGTGACCTTGACCTTTGAAGCATAAGATACCTGCGAGTTGTAATTTTTGCAACACATGAGCATTTGATTGAACATTTGAAAATCTCTCATCTATGGCAAAGTAAGAGCCCAGACAAGCTATTACAGAAACATTTAATAACTTTCAATCAGTGGTGTTTATGTTAATAAAGTTGAAATCCCAAATGCAAGCTCAACAGGGACTGAGAAAGTGTGCTGCTTTACTGCATCATCCTAAGTGATTTAAGACAAATGATATTATACCATACCAAGTCAATTATCAGGCACTGGGTCAAGGATGACACCCAGGTTTCTGCCTATTTGGGGAAGGGGACCCTTGCTCCAAATCGGGAAAATATTATACTTAGGGAATTTTTAAGAAGCTGTTTTTTAAAATATTGTTAAAAAAGAGATTAGTAATCCTACCATCGGACTACCAGGTCCAGGAATGTTTGTTTAATACCAAGCAATTAAGCTAAACCAGTACCATCCTCACCACCAGATTATAACAAAAGGGCCAAGATGGCCCTAAATCGCCCACCTGAGAAACATCGCCTTCATTGCCAATTATTGTATTAAGAGTCATATTGAATACATAATACATATAGAAAAAAACCCTCCAAATTTTAAACATCATAGCTCTAATAATAAGTATATATAATATCAAGTGACCCCTGGGGTGTGTTCAATTTTGACAGATTTAGTTGAGGTCCAGTAGTAAACATATTAACTTCAGGCCTTGTAGTTTCTGACAAGAAGATTTTTAGCTCACCTGAGCACTTGTGCTCGGGTGAGCTTTTGTGATCGCCTTTTGTCCGTCGTGCGTCGTGCGTCGTCCGTCGTCAACAATTGCTTGTGAACACTCTAGAGGCCACAGTTTTGGCCCAATCTTCATGAAACTAGGTCAGGATGTTTGTCTACATGATATCTCGGATGAGTTCGATATTGGGTCATGTGGGGTCAAAAAGTAGGTCACTAGGTCAAATCCTTGAAAAACCTTGTGAACACTCTACAGGCCACAAATTTGGCCCAATCTTCATGAAACTTAGTCAGGATGTTTGTCTACATGATATCTCAGATGAGTTCGAAATTGGGTCATGTGGGGTCAAAAACTGGGTCACCAGGTCAAATCTTAGAAAAACCTTGTGAACACTCTAGAGGCCACAGTTTTGGCCCAATCCTCATGAAACTTGGTCAGGATGTTTGTCTACATGATATCTCGGATGAGTTCGAAATTGGGTCATGTGGGGTCAAAAACTAGGTCACCAGGTCAAATCTTAGAAAAACCTTGTGAACTCTCTACAGGCCACAGTTATGGCCCAATGTTCACAAAACTTGGTCAGGATGTTTGTCTACATGATATCTCGGATGAGTTCGAAATTGGGTCATGTGGGGTCAAAAACTAGGTCACTAGGTCAAATCTTAGAAAAACCTTGTGAACACTCAAGAGGCCACAAATTTGGCCCAATCTTCATCAAACTTAATCAGGATGTTTGTCTACATGATATCTCGGATGAGTTCGAAATTGGGTCACATGGGGTCAAAAACTAGGTCACCAGGTCAAATCTTAGAAAAACCATGCGAACACTCTAGAGGCCACAGTTTTAGCCCAATCTTCATGAAAAATGGTCAGGGTGTTTGTCTACATGATATCTTGGATGAGTTCAAAAATGGGTAATGTGGGGTAAAAAACTAGGTCACCAGGTCAAATCTTAGAAAAACCTTGTGAACACCCTACAGGCCACAGTTTTGGCCTAATCTTCATAAATTTTGGTCAGGATGTTTGTCTACATGCTATCTTGCATGAGTTTGAAATTGGGTCATGTGGGATCAAAAACTAGGTCACCAGGTCAAATCTAAGAAAAACCTTGTGAACACTCTAGAGGCCTACATTTTTGTCCCAGTCTTCATTAAACTTAATATGAATGATGACTGCATGAATTCCCAGTTGAGTGCAAATTCAGGTAGGATCAATATGTAGGTCACTTAGTCAAATGTTAGAAAAACACTTTTAGATGCCAGATTTTTTGTCATTATACCTAACACAGCCATCTTACTCAGGTGAGCGACACAGGGCCATCTTGGCCCTCTTGTTAAAGTTTTCATCATTTTATCATTATATTGATGCTTGCTGGGGATGCAGTCACCAAGGCGGAGAAAAATTAGCATTAACATACATTTTTTATCAATCCAAAGAAAGATCAGTGGAATAAGATGTACATTATAAAAAACAGGAAATGTTTTGATAAAAGCAGATGCAGATGCTCATCTGATTTTTTTTTTGTCACTGTATAATAATTCAGATGTAAAAAGTCATATTTCAGTTTAAAATGCATGTAATTGAGAAAAATACTCCACTCTGAATGTTGACTTGAAAATAATTTATATTCTTATGGAACATGGAATCACTTATAACATATTGTATTACAGTAATATACTGACATATTGCATGTACATTAAACAAATACGAAACAGTTTCACTGTCAGCCCTGAAAATGATGAATCAAGTGCAGTAAGCATTAATCAAACTGGACTTCCGAGTCACACATGCTGGTAAGTCCACAGCAGACAAAAACGATTTTGCATAAAGTAGCGCGCTTGCCTTCAGGCGTCTGAAGAAAGTCATGGGGAATCCTGGAGGAAAGGATTGAATACTTTTTCTGGACAATGCCAATGACCTGACTTACATTAATTTTACTTCCTGCTAATCTTCTCATCTCATCCACATTTTTGTCACCAAGTTGTGGTGTTCCTTTTATATAGGTTGGTTCATAGACCTGAGTACCCATTGCATTACCACATTCTCCTATATCAAACCCACTGTCGGCTAGGACAATGTCACCAGGAATCAGATTGCTTAGAATTCCACATGATTCTGAGATTGATTTGTCACTTTCTGTTCCCCAAGAACCTTCTGAAACAAATGATATGATGCCTGGATATGTAAATCCAATGAGGTACTTAACAGTATTATAACAGTTGGATGAATGGTCTCCTTGTTCCTTACAATCTGGCTGTCTTTCTATAGTTAGTTCAAAACAATCCACAATAAATGCTATTGTTGTTCCAAAATGTTTTCTGAAGCACAATGGCATTGCTACATGAAGTTGCTCTCTGTCAGGCCAGTAAATAAGTGGTTTCAATGAGCTATGGAGAACATCTATGACTCTGAAAAATATTCTAGATGCATCTGTGTCAGAAATTCCAAATCGAACAGCTAACTCCTGGTTTGAACAGTTCAGTCTCAATTTCATAAGCACAAGAAGTAACTGCTGAAATTTGTTTAGTGTACTTTCAGCTATACTGGACATGCCAGCTTCTACATGATTGTACAGATTCTTCATCACTTCAAATGTAGTCAAACCTGTGTAGTACTTAACGCTTGTGTCATCATTAGTGAAAAAATGCATATCTAACACCTGTTTTTTTAATTTTTTTCTAAGAGCTTCATTTTCCTGACAAAGTTTCTGGATGTCATTCTCCATGGATTTCATCAATGATACATCAATGTCTGTTTGAGAGGCTATTCCAGTTTTAGGCTCCGGATAGTCAGGTAGAAATTCTGTAGTTAAACCTTTCAACTCCAGTAGGGCAGAGGCAGCATCAGACATCATCTTCTTTGTTGATGGTTTTTTGGTTCGTGTCTTTGCTAAGGCTGTTCCCATATTCACTGATGGTGCCCAGTCAGGGTTGAACTCATCATAAAGGGCTGCTGGTTTTTCTGTCAAAGAGAAGGGTAAAACTGTTGTAATATATATATAAATAACCCTTATAATGCTGTGACTGCCTTTACGACCAGTGCAGACCAAGAGCAGCCTGCACCTCTGTGCAATAATTTTAAGCAAGCACCCCCATAAACAACTAATGGTACAGAAAGGATAAAAGTTCAATTAAGAAATATTAAGAAAGGTAAGGGTGTATGAACTATATGGACTGAAACAGAGTTTCAATCAAACTTTTTAAAAGGTTAAAGCCTTCAGATTTTGATGAACTTTAATGTTCAATAGTCATTATGGGACATTTAAGTGCTATGATGAACCATATTTGTTTTAACAAAATAAATCTATCTAACCCAAAACTCAAGAAAATGGTGCTTTTATGCTCTGAAATATGGTAATTAAAGCCCCTCCCCCTAGAATGTCATGGCAGGAAGAGTTCTGCATGGATCAAGTTTATTTTAGCAATTTTTGTAAAGTCCCACCCATGGATTCTATATACTGTTTTACAGAATCCCTGGCCCACCCAAGGATGATTCATGCCAAATTTCATCAATTTCTACTCTGAGGAGATCTCTTTTTAAAAAGCAAATCGTTGGTAACGGACGACGTTATGATAGGCCACTTGACTATATTTGTGGGTAAGTTCTTCTGTACACATGTTTATATTTCAGAGACTGAAACTTAGATAAAAACAAAACATCATACTCAAAAAATGATCAGAGCAAACGCGTATGTTTTCGTAGCTGGTAGGTTTGATGTCTGCACGACCTATGTTGGCGATCCATTTTTCACGTCGTGCTTTTGAAAGCTCCATTGTACGATCTCCTTGATGCATGATTACTTTTGGAAGTCTGTAATATGATTTGTTTCTATCCCTATTGTGTCTATTTGAACAACCAATCACAGCACAAAATGACGGCATCTTGAAACGAAAAACGCCAAATACAAAAATTGTCTACCAAAATGGTCGCGACAGGTGTCTGTGACGTCATATAGTATTTTATAGCAAAAAAGTAAGCAATGCAAATTTTCGATACAGAGCAATTCAAGATTGTGTGCAATTGAGTAAAATGAATGAAAATGTAAGGTATGAATACAAAGTTTCAAATATTTGAGATATTTTAAACGATTCTCGGGTGTTTACGTATCACAACCGGTTATCCGAAGATTCCCGAAGAAGCTCGAGTCTATGGAAGGGAAGTAACTCGTATCATAAACTTCCGGAAAGCCAGACGCCATCTTGGTTTGCGGCGACGACCATGGAACATCAAAAAACATAACACGCTTTTAATAACATGAATGAAATGCCATAATACAACATTACCAAGACATAGACAAATCCAGTAATACTTCTTCTTGATTTTTGCTTAAAATACGTTGATAATTGATTTTGATTTGAAATACAGTAGCAAGAATAAACTTGCTTTTGATAAAATGTTTTAACGCTGCATGCTTCCACACTTTCCAATTTGTATTCATTGTATGTGTATATTTTCTGATTCGTAAGGAACAGAACAGTACTGCACTTTAATTTGTTCTTCTTAATTTATACTGTACTCCCTCACCACTGTGGTTCATGTGAAGGCGCTGGTTCAGTAAAAGACGGCCAGTAAAAATATTTGTGATTTCATACGTTGGCACATGATATAGTTGATTGACCGATTCCGGATCACTAACGAAATTTTCACTGACCATCGTAAAAATATTTAAAGATTTTGTGTATGCTCAGTATTTTCTGGAAGACTATTGTCTAATGTAAATATTCATCTAAAAATAATGTTGATAAATCTTTATTTATCGGGAATTGTAGACGGTGTTTGTATACGCATCGGTTGGAGCATTTGCGGATCACTTTGAGCATTTCCGGATCATTCGCTACATTTTGGACAAATACGTTAAAACAATACTAGGGGGCGTCTAAAAAGTAAGAAGAAAAACAAATATACGATATTATTCAACAATTTTATTGTTGCAAGAAAAATAAAGATAAATTTCATGATTAATACCTTTGGTAACATTATTAAAATCATAAATAACTGCATCACGGTCAACAGTGCATTTTTCTGATTAAAGCACTGAGACGATCTATCATAAAGACACTGTGTGTATATATTAACATGTCATAACACAGTGACTTAAACGGCTAAAACTGAAGTCATTTAGTGAAAAAAAAGCAGCACATCAGCTCAGCTAATTATGAAAGAAATAATCAATATAAATTTAGAGAACATTTAAAACAGTATCAGTCTGACTATGAAAATCTTGTATCAATTCCCAAATGCCTCAACCCAAAAGAGATTTTTAGCTATTGACAGAATACATGGGACAAAAATAAACACAGTGGAACATGCGTTGAATGCCATCAATAACAGACCAACTAGAATGACACCATCTAAAGAGACACCAACGGAGGAACTTATCAAAATCATCTACCACTTCATCAAGTAGCACTAACACCATATTACAAGTCGAAATAACCAAGGAGACCCTGTACTCAAGAAGACAAGTCCAACATTAGATTCAATCCCAAATATAGTGTATATAAATAAATAAGATGGCATTTTAGAAAGAAATTATCTTTTATTGATATGCAGTTATCATACGACATCCCAATTGTTTAATATATGTGACTGGAATTTTGTATGTGTATAAAAAATTTAATTTTTTTTTTTTATTTCCTTAAATTTTCTGACTGAAACTAATTTGATAAACTTACCTCTGTTTGTGTGTCTTGTTTAATTTACACAGGCAGATTGCATTATCAACCTAAAACAATGTGGAAACTCTCATGGGACATTTCTTTTATTTGACAGACATAATACTTTTATTTATCTAGTGGTATGAGGAGGTTGTTGCATTCCCCCATACCTTACAATAAATATATATTATCAGGGTCTCTTCAATTATCAATTATCAAGCATGAATTGTCAAACAATTTCCTTTTTCAAGTATAACATACAATTGTTATTTTATAAATCCATAAAAATAAGATATTTTACATAAAAAGCATAGCAAAAATGATAAAAAAGAGACTGCAATTGAAATAAAAAAAAATAATTTCTTGACCTGGTTTTAAATGTAGTAAGAAAACTTAACAATTGCCCAACCATCTTTTTCAGCATCAATTAAATTTGTTGATTAATAAATGTCCCATGCTAGACATTATAAAACTAAGCTTTTCTTTATACCAATCATAGATGCTATCTTTTTTTTTCTCTCCTTTTTTTTTTTATGTTCAGTAGGCAAACTGGCAATATCAGTTAACTTTAGCTGTCTTTTTTCATGATTGGTCATAATTATCATGCAGTGATGAGTCACATGCTGAATAATGAGGCAGCCATTTATCAAGACGGCAAACATTTATATTTGGTCTACAGCTAGTATTCTGGCGGTCTTCTGTGCAGGACTTCAGAGATCTAATGTGGTTTTCTTCAGCCTAATTACTTCCTAAAATAGAAACAAAGCTTTTTGGACATACAATTATAAATCAAAAACAGTAGTGATTGATTTTCTGTTATAAATTCTGTATTTCTCAGTAATTTCATATTGGGATATCAAATGAACCATTAAGTGTTGAATGTTAGAGCTTTTCTGTTATTAAACATATCAGTTTATTATATTTGAGCATGTTATTACTGATTTATAATAATGTATGACCTTTTTCTTTTCATTATTCAACACAATACATGTAAAATTTTCTATCCAATGAACGGATATTAAAATTTTCGAAACGACCCTCGTTTTGCGTTAGTGATCCGGAATGCCTCAGTGACATAGGCAGATTTACAAACAAATAAGTCTTAAAACTAGATTGATTTCGATGACGGCATTTTTGCACAAGTTCCTTGGGATAATGAATGCAATATCCATATCAAAATATTTAATTTACCTCTAAAGGTTCATCAGTTGTTCGCCGTTATTTCCAACCTTCGTACTTTGCGCCGCTGTTTAAACGTGAGATTTACTGACTATGGTAATCGGTAAGCAACCATTTGAGGTACGTTTTCGACGAATACGACTGTCATATTTTGGTGAAATCATGTTAATGAATTGATTTTTGAAAATATCATATTGAGTTATGGTTACATCCGCGGAAAAGATATGAAAACATAACTAGAACTGATAACTGATCCGGAACTACTCATGATCCGGAACCGGTCAATCAACTGTATTCGAGTGATATGGTAAAATTATGTCCAGAAATTGAAATATTTAGAAGGAAAAATATGTGAATCATAGTATGCATTCCAGGATTTTATATTTGCCTTTTTTATAAACTAATTGTTTCTAGAAGAGAATATTTTAAGCTATTCTTCCGTTCCCATCCAATCCCATTATTTTAATGTTGTATACTATGTTCTTTCATCTTCTTTCTTTGTTTTTAACGATTGTCTCACATTGGGAAGATTATTTTTCGCAAATTTATGTTTTATTATAGGATGGGAATAAATATGGTTAAACTAAACTAGGGTCTCTACTGATTGATCTCTACATTAATCTCAACTGAGATCCGCTCTGGTTATTTTTTTCATGTTGGCCTCAGCTGGATCTCTACTCAGGCCTTATATAAAAGCTTTGGGAAATTTACACCGATACCCCAACCTCGTTTCGGTCGTTCAAATCGATTGTATTAGGATGCACACCTAAAAATCTATGCATGTCTAGTAAGAAGACATATTTTTCTCTCCCATTCTTCATATTGGGGAAAAAGATTTTGCAACAAATTTCAGGAATGAAACCAAGGAACACATTCATCTTTTTCATCAGCAATTGCAATTTACAAGATGTCTTGGTTGGGAAAAGAATATGAATTTTCAGCAAGATTGAACTTTTTTTTTCCTGAAGATGCTTTGAGAATTCTCACATTCAAATTTAAGAAAAAAAATACCTTAAGCAGGGATCATTTGTATGGGATTTGAAATTATTGAAAGATTCCTTTCTTAACAATAACAAGAAAAATGTATAAAAAATGACCTCTGACAAGTTAATTCATGACAGATTTTATTAAGAAAGATAGCTATTTCCTTCATGGTGTTTTAATTTACCATTGTTTCCTGTGTTTGGTTGCCTGGTACACATCATTCTACACTGTATATTATATTTATATGCTGTATGCAGGTAAAAAAAAATCATTAACAAGGCAGAGTTGGTCTCCTGTTAGACTTGTGTCATTTTATCCAATCAATACATGTTCCAATGCTTTCTAATTATGCAAAGATGTGGAATACTCAGATATCATTGATTATGTTGGTAGCTTAAAATTTGTTAACATTTATCTAGCTCTCTGACTAATGCAAATTTTTATCCCATTTAATGATTTATGGTGCCATTTATTGTAAAAAAAAATAATGCAAGAATATTGTAAAATCACGGCCCAAAATAATATTTGCTTAAGTTTCTAGCATGTCAAATATAGCCAAATACCAACTTTAAAAAACCAGCAGGAAAAAAACATTTAGTTGAAAAAGCATCAGATTTGTTACCTGACAGGCCACATACAGGTTAACCCTGTGATTATTAGCTCACCTGCAGGGTTTTCGTTTACTATCCTTTGCTGATCAACATAATTGTTTAAAATAGCATAAAAATTTGTTGTTTTTGGCAATATATGAAATTTTGAACATCTGATTTCCACCTTAGCACTTGGCCAAATCTTTTGTTTTTCATAAAAGTCTGTTGTTAAATCTTTTCATGAAAAGTTGAGAACCCTGCATCTGTCTGCTGAGTTACACCTTCATCCAATGTGACTTATTATAATAGTAGTAGTCTGAAGAATTCTAACTCTAAATGACCTATAGGCTATACTATTTCTAAAGGCTGATTGTGCTCCTATGATCGTTATATACTTTTGTGGTTTTCATTTTGAAAGAAGGTTGGAAAACTGCCAGATGCTTTGATGCTAGGATAATATTGACCACCCTAAACTAATCAGAGGTGTTGAAAAAATAGAATCAATCTAACATGTATGTAATGTATTTCAGTTGGACAACGTGAAAATGAATCCCCACTATCCAGCAGGGCTTATGCCCATGATGATGCACCAACAGATTGGTGGTCAGCAGTATATGATGGCCGTCCGTCTCCCATCAGCGGGAATCCCACCCCCTAGTCCACATGCTCAGCAATACTTGGCTGGTGCAGGTGTCCAGGGAGTACAAGGTTTACAGGTACTGTTCCTTTTTTTTTTCTTTAAAAAATGTATATGGGAGAGATTAAAAAGTCTTAAGTATGCCAGTCTAGAATTTTGATTTGACGAAAAAAAATAAAATAAAAAAAATACATGCTTTTTATTGTTTACAATAATTTACTAATCAATGTGCAATTGTCATTCTTAATTGTGAACTTTAGGATGAATGATTTTGATTCTAAAACAGAATCATATCTTAATGACCAATTTATTTTACAAGACACTGTACTTTTCTGCTACAGGGTTTACCAGTAACACTAGGTCAGCCCCAGATGATTCCTGCAGGTCACCTGGCTGCATCTCCCAGTCCCCAGGCAGCTTTAGCCGTACACTCGGCTGCTCCAACAACATCTACTCCCACAGCGTCGGCAGTCACAATGACCCCGCCAACTTTGATGACAGTCCCCACATCTCTATCCACATCCATGTCACAGATGGGCGCAGCTACTGCAGGTAAAGTCCTCTCTTTGTTTTCTTTTAATATATTTATTTGTGGACACCCACACATATTAAATACTAAAGTAAACAGCCTAATTTTCAACCAGTCTATAAATGGACATGATTGAATTATCAGCATTCGGGGAATGACTGTTGAAATAAATTGATCAGACTAGTTTGGTAGTTTCTTCTGGTAACTCAGTGTATTTAAATGTAAAGAAAATTAATACGTTCTTCTCTTAAAGCATACCTGAACACATGTACTCAGAAAATGATTAAAATTCTTCATTATTTATCATGTATTTCTTGTATGTTTTGTGTGTGCAGGTATCCCAGCCAGCATGTTGGCTGCCTCACCATATGCAATGTCAGGCCTGCCTGGGCTCTCTGGTGTGTCCTTGGCAGGGGCAGGTATACCAGGCATGGGAGGTATGGCTGGAATGGGTGGTCTAGTGTCTGCACCCAGTCACATGACTGCAGGGCAGGTTGGCATGGCAGCTGCACAGTACCCTGGGCTCTCAGGTAAGTTTCTGTTAAAATGATTGTTTTAGATTATCTATCTTAAAAATAGAATTTTTGATACCATTCCCACAAAGTATTTAGTAACCTAAAATAACAACAGAATAAGGAATTTTCTGAAGTTATGACTTGATGCAACAGAGCAGCCTTGTTCATTTTGAAGTTTTCATAAGCTGAAATTATTACCGTATGATTGTATTTCTAGCATATTAAATCTTTACATCAGGGGCTCAGGTTGCTACATTGTCGGGAGCACAGGCTGCCCAGATGGCTGGGCTCCCACCCAGTGCCTACAGTCAGCAGGTGGCCAATCTTGCCAATGCCCAGTTAGCGGGCCTACAGGCCCAGCAGATGGCAGCAGGGATCCCCAGTTCCCATATGGCCCAATATGGCAGCCAGTTACAGGCCAGTGGTCTGGCGGGGCTGCAGATGGCTATGCCCCAGATAGGTCAGACCCAGGCCTCCCCTCCGCCTGCCTCAACCACTCCGGACTCGAAGAAGAAAGTACAGCAAGAGGCAGCTGCTCAGGCAGCCGCAGCGGCAGCAGCAGCTGCTGCAGCACAGGGATTACAAGTACAGAAGTGAGTGCTGTGTTTAACCACTTAGTTGCTCCTTTGGCAGTTTCACCTGATATTTCTCTGTTATCAGCATATTATAGTTGTCAATATCTAGAAGCTTTCATTGATTTCCTTTTTCTTTTTCTCTAAAGCTACAATAATATATTACATTTACAGGGCTCACTCTGGCTGTAAAAATGTTTGCGCCAACACATTCGCCAAATGAGAAAAATTAGAGCCAAATTTAAGAAGTTGGAGCCAAACTTAATGCAAGTGGCTCCAATATGTTTTCGGAAAACTTTATTGTCTTTATATACTGGTATGATATATGCATTTGTTATACTTGAACTGTCAAAGACATACTCAATTGGTGCATAATATTTAAAAATAAAAAGAATTAAAAAATATATATGGAAATAAAAACAATACAAATACTGTCATATAATTCTAAATGATAATTAAATGAATTTAATTCACATTTAGTTTTACAAATAATTATTAAAAAAATATTTCATTTATTTGTCAAAAAAAATATTTCAATCAAAATATAAAAGTATCAGTAATAAAGAATTTTACATGAGAATAGGTATATTAATAGTTATATTAATATTTTGATACATCAATAACCAAACATCAATAAAAGACAAAAAAGAGTGTTCATGTACAAAAAAATATATATTTTCCAACAAAATCATAAATAATAACCTGATTAAAGATATTATATGAAAATATCAAGTGAAATTAAAAAAAAAAGAATAATAATAATAAAACTTGGGTACGTTATATGTTGGGTACGTTTTGGTTTGGATACGTTTTGTCTCACTGCATTAGCGATTAGTATCGGGTCATTTATATACATCGGTACATCTGTGCTATTTACCAGTTGGAATCTAGCTAGGTAAACCAATTAATCAATTTAAATGATTAAAAGAAACGGTAGTAATGAAACTGCTGATGTTTTTCGCAAATGTCCTCCATTATGATGATTGCGCAATTTCATAACAGTTCCTAATGCAGGTATAAACAAAAGTCGGTAGAGAATGTGACAAATGTTAACAAGTTATATGCTGCCAATACCATCCGAGTATTCCACATCTTTGCATAATTAGGAAGCCTTAGAATGCGTGTTGATTGGATAATCTCACAGCAGGTGCTGGTTACTTTAAGTAGTATACAGTGTAGAGCGACCTGTATTTTTGTGCATTACGGAACATAAACAAAAGCGGTACTAATTTACCGATTTCTTCTTCGTATGCGCCAAACACATTCGCCAATTAGAAAAATCTTGCGCCAGTTTCATATTATTGTCGCATTTGGCAACCGACAGCGTGAGCCCTGATTTACCATTTCTGCAGGAGCTGCTTCATCGTTATTTCAGATAGCAAATATTTTAATCTTTTGATTATGAATTTTATTTTTACCTTTTTTCTTTGAATACTTAAAGGAAATCACAGTCATAGAAATTGATTATCAAATCATATATACTCCATATTTATATGTGATAAGATGCTTATATTTCTTAAGTCATGTGCACATACTTTTTTTGTGTCACCTGAAAGCAGGGATCAATTCTCTGTCGTCTGTCCATTCGTCTGTCTGTCCGTCACACTTCAGCAGGTGACACGTGTTCCAAAGAACACTCTTGTCAACATATTAGATGAAAAAAATAGTAATGTTTGTGCTGCATTTTACATTCACAATAAATACTTTAATTAAAAATGTTTTAATTACAATTAAGATAAGAAAGTTGAAAATACAATTTATTCTTGGCATTTTGTTACATGATAATTTTTATGTACTTTACCATAAAATGCCATGTATTGTGCACCCATGTATAGTGCGCAGCCCGAGTTTGAGGCTTGAAACCTTGGAAAAAAGTATTTCCCTTCAATAATGCGCATATCTTTTTCGTATGACAAAGAGGCAGCCATCTTGTTTACTTACGGCTGTTTTGCTGATGTTCGATTGCACAACAGATGGAAATATTCTACTGCTTTTGCAAGTCTGGTGTAATGCAGCGATTATTTTCACGCCTTTAGTATCAACATGCATTTGCATTGTTACCTTGCTAAAAGCTGATAGTTTGAGTAATAATCTGAAACTACCGACACCTTCTTGTTTGTTTTTTGCAAGCCTCTTAATAAAGGGTATTTGAAGAACACAATTATTTTGAACCAAACAGCTCTGTCCAATATGAAACTAACTTTCGTAGAATTGAAATTAATAAAATACTGTTTATTTTTGCGCGGTCACAGTAATGACGATGCAAACATCGCATCTGTTTGTATGCCGTCAATTTATTATTATGTAAAGTACAGTACAGTACGGGATTTCTGATTGAAGCTTAAGAAAATGTAAACACCAATATGAAAAAGAGAACAATGATTTCATAAGCATTTATTGTACAAAACCATGATAGAAATCACAAACAGACAACATTTTACAGGCAAGTACATATGATCCAGCTTTAATATCAATTTCAGAAACTAAATGTAAGTTTAAAAAAAAGCACAATATATGGCATTTTACAGTAACATTTTTTATTCAGATATTCAGATTAGTAATAATTTGTTTGAGAAAAATAGGTGTATGTGTGTGTTTTTATGCTCACCGAAGGTGACGCATATAGTCGCCGCTTCGTCCGTCCGTCCGTCCGTCTCACTTTCCTTGTCCGGACTATTTCTCAGGAACTAACGGCTTGAATTCAACGAAACTTTATGGGAAGCTTTATTACCAAGAGGAGATGCGCATATCGTCAGCATGACCCGATTCCTAAATTTTTCAAGGAGTTAAGGCCCCTTGACTTTTTGGCCTATAGTACATATTGCATGATTCTTGTCCGGGCTGTTTCTCAGGAACTAATGGCTTGAATTCAACGAAACTTTATGGGAAGCTTTATTACCAAGAGGAGATGCACATATCGTCAGCATGACCCGATTCCTAAATTTTTCAAGGAGTTAAGGCCCCTTGACTTTTCGGCCTATAGTACATATTGCAGGATTCTTGTCCGGGCTATTTCTCAGGAACTAATGGCTTGAATTCAACAAAACTTTATGGGAAGCTTTATTACCAAGAGGAGATGCGCATATCGTCAGCATGACCCGATTCCTAAATTTTTCAAGGAGTTAAGGCCCCTTGACTTTTTGGTCTATAGTACATATTGCATGATTCTTGTCCGGGCTGTTTCTCAGGAACTAATGGCTTGAATTCAACGAAACTTTATGGGAAGCTTTATTACCAAGAGGAGATGCACATATCGTCAGCATGACCCGATTCCTAAATTTTTCAAGGAGTTAAGGCCCCTTGACTTTTCGGCCTATAGTACATATTGCAGGATTCTTGTCCGGGCTATTTCTCAGGAACTAATGGCTTGAATTCAACAAAACTTTATGGGAAGCTTTATCACCAAGAGTAGATACGCATATCGTCGGCGTGACCTGGTTCCTCAATTTTTCACAGAGTTATGGCCCCTTGACTTTTTGGCCTATAGTTCATGTTGCATGATTCTTGTCAGGGCTATTTCTCAGGAACTAATGGCTTGAATTCAACGAAACTTTATGGGAAGCTTTATTACCAAGAGTAGATACGCATATCGTTGACTTGACCTGGTTCCTCAATTTTTAAGAGAGTTATGGCCCCTACTACCATGTTGTTGACTGATATTCATGTCATTTGCCTAATTTAACAGGAGATATCATTTAAACAAAACCCCACAAAATTCAATATGCTAGTAATGTCAATCATAATCATATCAGCTAATTGTTGTTTAGGCCATTAAACACTATTTCAAATATCCAGTCATATGATAAGAGTGTTGGTTAACCTCTTTGATATGAGCACACATTGAAATGTATGACTTAATTTTCAGTAGTATAAAAACTTAAAAAAAATCAATGAAAGATCTGATGAGTAACACATATTATCATATTAAATAGTAAACTGTTACTAAGTCTCCAAATTAGAGTTGGTAAAACATCTCATCTGATGAGGAGAATAGATATGATTTAGGAATGGGGATTTCAACAGCTTTGAGCTGAAAGGTCCTAAGAAAAATTTTTGGGGATGGGGCCTGACCCCTGTGTGATCTTGGAGGACACCAAAGTATTTACCATTTTATCTAATGTCTCATCAAAAGGAACAAGAATATATAATATGGTTTACTGTTTAGAGAGTTAAGAGCTTTTTTCTACCTTTTTTTATGCTCACTGAAGGTGACGCACATAGTCGCCGCTTTGTCCGTCCGTTCGTTCGTCACACTTTCCTTGTCTGGACTATTTCTCAGCAACTAACGGCTTGATTTCAACAAAACTTTTTATGTGAAGCTTTATTACCAAGAGGAGATTCGCATTACCTGGATTCTATACATGATAAGCATGTGCTGATCCCATTCCGGTCCTTAACATATCCTCCCACCCATTGACCAAGGCCTTATTTGTAACAATGACGTTCTTCGGGGAGCATCTGTCAGTTCTACTGACTTTCTTGTTTCTTTTTTGTTTTTTTTTGTTTAGTGTGTTAAGAACTTGAGTTATAAGCACTATTGAAAAACTTTCTTTTTGAAAAGCAAGTCTTTGTTTTTGCTTCCTTATCCCCATAGAGATGCATAGTTTTTTTCAGTTTGAGCAATTTTAATGCTTTTGCATTTACCACTTATTGTTGCTGTGTTAGTATTTTCTAGGTAATGATTTTTAGTTCATGTGTGTGTGCAGTCTACGTGAAAGTTCTCCCTTTTTTAAAAGGAATCGTAAGATTTTTAGCTCGACTATTCGAAGAATATGAGGGCTATTGTAGTCGCCTTGCATCGGCATCGGCGTTGCAGCTTGCAGCATGCAAGGTACTTTCAACCTTATATCTCAATAACAATTTATGGTATTGACTTGAAAGTTTATAAATATGTTAAGGGGCATCAGACAATCAAGGTAGATAACTCTTGACTGAATTAATATAAATTATGGCCCCTTTTTAACTAGGCATAGGATTGATTTTAGACTTCATAAAAATATTAAGGGGTATCAGACTATCAAGGTATATCATTTTTAACTATTATTACGTACAGGGTATGAGAAGGGCAAGAATTTAAATAGATTTCATTTGATTTCAGTGGTGTAAAATTTTCTTTTAGGTCACTTGTCCTTGTCCTATAGGACGAGTAGATGAAAAATCTTACACGTCCTTAAACAAAGTTAGCTCAGCCTAAAATGATTTTAATTTTTGCTACCCGTAAACGTCGAGAAGCGTTTTTATTAACAATTGTTTCAACATTTTGACCACCGGAAACAAAACATATTTTGCAGTCCCTGACTGTCCCGCAGTTCCGGACTGTGCCACAAACTAACAAAAAACGTATTGGAAAAAAACACCGTATAATATTGTTAACCAGTCTGCGCTAGCACCTTACAGATCTTTCTAAATATGAGCGTCGCTGTGGTGATATTTTGTCACATTTAGCTCCCCTGATCAAGTAAAGAATTTTATGATCTTGATTAACCATCGTAACAATATGAAATTCATTTTTTACTGAAACATTTCTTTCTTGGCCGAAAAAAGTAATGTCCGGTTGGTGTTGAGGGAAATTATGCTTGTCCGACCGTCAAATTCACTTGTAAATACGAGCAGACGAGTGGGTTTTTACAGCCCTGGATTTACCAACAGGCATTTTAAATAGTCGAGCGTGCTTTACTCTGACAGCTCTTGTTGACTATTATTATGTACAGGGTATGTGAAGGGCAAGAACTGAAATAGATTTCATTTGATTTACCAACAAGCATTTTGAATAGTCGAGCGTGCTGTCCTCTGACAGCTCTTGTTTTCTGTATTGATACATTTTTTGTCATAGAATGAATCAGAATCAGATATAACTTGAAGCAAACTGTAAATACATTAGGTTTTATAAAGTCACAGAAACTAACATTTGAGGTAGAAGAAATTTGCTAGAATTGAAAGCAAATCAAAAGTTTTGATTCGCTAATGTCTCAGAATCTACAGATTGGAATGGAACTTAAAAAAGCATACCTTGTAACTTTAGTCTAAAGAATATGAAAACAACATGTACTTTTATCATTTAAGGAGTTGCCTAATGGTGTTAAATTCTTAGCCAAAAATAACATGGTAATTCTTTTTTTTTTTATGACATTTACCTTTATGGATATTTAATTGGGAAAAGAGATAATATATCTGGTTAAAACTTTTCTATGTAAATATGTGTACCCTTTAGGCCTTTGAGAGAACCTCGGGATTTCATGAAGAAAACACATTTTCTAAAATTTTCTAACCACAGCTATATGCTCAAGCCTGTTATGAAGAATTTTGATAGTACAAATGTATGTGTTTTATTTTATAATGGACTGTTATGTTAGTCATTCCCAGATTTAAACTATATTGCACTGGTTCTGAGCTAAGATTCCATGTGATGGTCTCAATATTTCATTTTGCCCTGGAATGTTTAGAGTAATTATTATTGTATGAGTTTTTGGTGGAAGCAATCAATTATTTTGGGTTCTTTTTTGCATTTTTTGTGTCTATAATGTACATTTTTCAATACACATTTTTTTCTAGAGGATATGAAATGTATATCTAATTCATTAAACAAGTTAATTATATATTGCTATTCTGAATTGTCTAGTTTATGGTGTATCTCTTTAAATTGTTCAGGGAATTACCCATTTAAGTTTTGATATCTTAGACTTCAAAATGATTTTTCATTCAAGATATTTGAATACCGTATACACCGGCAGATTAGGCGCACATTTTTTCCAGATAATTCAAGTTTATAGAGGGGTTGCGCCTTATATGATGATATACAGCCTTTCAGGTTTCTTTTTTCAATCACCGAGAAGTGAAATTTACCGGTATACGATCTCAGAAAATGGATATACTGAAAGCCAATGAATACGATAATATGCCACAAAGTCTATACGAAATCATGATAAACAATACCAAATTATTGCTTTTGTTCTTATAAGTTATCCTACTGGTATATTTCATGATAAAATGATCGTGAGAAACTGAAACAACTTGATGGAAATCATTTTCAATATAAACAAATAAGTTTATTTTACGGGACCTCATTATGTATAGGAGAAACTTGACAGGTGGCAATTGTTACGTAATGTTGGGAGAATTTTGACAGGTGACAATGGTCCCCAGTGTTAGAATGCGGGGACACGGTTGAGTAATGTCATGTCATGAAAATGTGTCACCTTTATCCTACCCGTCATTAATGTAATGGTCTAATGGTAATCTTATGCCATGTGTAAATAAAACGGTTCACCGTATGATTAGCCCGGTGACGTACAGATAGCTTTCAGTCTGTCAAAATGTACGACTGCGCAAATTTCAAAACAAGATTTCGACGCATACGATACGATAAGTGATTTTTTTTTTCAAATAAGTCACCCTGAAAGTTAGGATGCGCCTTATACGTAGCTGCGCCTAATCTGACCGTGTGTACGGTAGTCAAGCAAAGTGTCTAATGGACAACTTAAGACTGATTATCTTTCACATAGACTGTTGTGTTGCAAGTGTAGTGTTGTTTATTTTATTTCTGCTTTTGATGTTGTTTGCGTGTGTCTAAACCCCACAGTGCTGATTGCAGTGCTGGCTCCCTGTACTCTTACAGCTTTGGAGGAGGATACCTGGACCCTCAGCAGCAGCAGCAACAACAACAGCAGCAGCTGCAGGTAGTCAGCCAAGAGCAGGACACAAGTCTAGATGACAGTATCGTCATGTTGGATGACTATAACTCTGACCTTAACCTTTCCATCGATGAAAATGGGTAAGATATAAATTTTTTCTTGGGATTTTTTTTCTGTTATATTAAATTTTATCATCTCTTATTCATTTCAATAAACAAACAAACATTATTTAGGTCACCTGTCCAAATTGAGATTTTTTTCGTCTCAAAATTTTGGAAGATTTACTTCCTATTTACATAATTTAATTTCTTCCATATTTCAAAATTATTGTGTCAGGTACAGAATTTTAGATTTTTGAGCTGAGGAAATATCATTTTTAGATGTTTTGTGAAAAAGAAACAAGATAAATCTAGAAAGATTCTCTTGAACATCCTGGAGCTACATTATTTTAAGGCACTATCTTCAAGCAACTTGGTCAGAATGTATGTCTGCAACATCTCAAATAATTTCATACATGTCAGAAAAACCATGTGAACACTCAGGCAGTCTCCATCTTTAATTGACCTTCATGAAACTTGGTCAGAGTGTTTTTGTTTTGTTTTTCCATTGTTTTTCCATTGTTCACATTTTATTCAGATGCATATCCAAAGTAAAAAAATGAATTATTTAATGTGATTTTTTTTTCACTCTGATGTGGATGTTAACATGCCTGTGTTTATAATATTTCTACAGCTACGGAGCTCAGCCCCTAGTAGATCCCCCAGGTTTCTGCTTCTGCTGGGCAGGTGCTCGCTGTTCCCATGGTATATGTAGGGGAAAGGTCAGTATCACTTTTAAAAGTCCAAATATCCTCATTAGGGTTTATTTAAAAATATCTTTTGAAGTGAATAATGTTGTAATGTTTTTTTATTATAAACTTATTAAAATAACTATAGAAAAAAATACAAAAAAGCAATAAAAAAGTTATAAAAAACAAAACCAGGCGCTACAGGGCTATTACTTGTTCTTTAAAATATACTCTTTACTTGCAATCTGACATAAAGATGTAGATTGAATTACTGACTGGTAAGTTTTCTATTGTATCACAGGCATACTATGAATGTAAGGTGATTGAGCATCTGAAGGTGGACTTTGGTGATGATCACCAGGAAACTAACCCCCACATAGTGAGAGTCGGCTGGTCCATGGATAGTACGTCATTCCAGCTAGGTATGTCAACAGCTTCCTGACCTGTCTCAGTATCTTCTACAATGTTAATTGGTGAAAAACTTAGCTTTTTGATCCTTTTTAAATGGCTGTGTTAACCCTTTCCCTCATAGAGGAAACCATGAAAAGACCTATGCGAACAACATAAAACCAGATCAGCCTGCGAGTAACTCGCAGGCTGATCAGGTTTTATGCTGTTCGCTGCTCCTTAGTGGTCTGGAAATGGGGATTTTATAATTAAATTTGGTAAGGTTTAACTGTGGTTTTCTGCAGATCAGGCTTTATGTGGTACTTATTGAGTGCGTCAAAATGAGTCTATATGAGGGAATGGTTTAAGAACATAACACTGTTTCCTGAATTTCCATGCAGCTTTCAAAATGCTCTCTATTATGATATAGGAGAAGAGCCCAACTCGTATGGGTATGGTGGGACAGCAAAGTTCTCCACCAGCAACAAGTTTACTAACTATGGTGAGAAACTAGTGGTTGGTGATGTGGTTGGATGCCTCCTGGACCTGGATTCCAGGCCCCCCAACATATCATATGCCAAGAATGGACGCTGGCTTGGTGTCGCTCAACCACTACACGGGTTCCAGGTTGGCAAAAAAGAAAGTGCTCTCTACCCACACATACTGTCCAAAAATGTCCGGTAAGTCAATGTGGTCCTCTGCTTATCTACAATATATCTCGAAGTAAACTTATTTCAGCAGCCTGGAGAAGAAATAGAAAAAGGCATAAATTCATCTACAAACAAAAAAGAATAGAAGTAAAAAAAGAATTAAAAATCCTTATGTAATGTCATTCAGCTTAACATAGTATACAATGAGATTTGCTGGAGAAGATAAGTTACTTAATTGTTCCCCCATATTGTGACAGGTTTGAGGTGAACTTCGGTCAGCAGGCGCCCTGGTTCCCCCCAGCCCCAGGATTCATGTACATCATGCAGTACCCTGTACAAGAACGTGTCAGGGGTCTTAAACCTCCATCAACAAAATCATCATGTGAGGTAAACTTATCACTTTTAATTTCTTCTTTTCTCCAGATAAAAAAAAATGGTTAGGTACTTGTTAAAACTATTTCTCTCTGAAATGAGATTCAAACCAAATCGACGACCACTTACTGAACACCTAATCTACATGCTGGTGTATAATTCCACACATTGTTCAATGGGATATAAACATACAATTGAGATTTTTCCCCAGTCACTGATTTGTAAGTGGAAGAATGATGTTTTATGGTTTTTCTTTTTTGATTGCTTCAAACTCATATAACGGCCATGTAATATACCTATTTATCAGGTATAACTAGAAGTTATTGTTTATTTTGTTTACATCATGTTACCTCACAATCTGTTACTCTATCTTTGAACAGAGTTGATTTCAAAATTAATTTTAGCTTCCCTTTTCCAAAGGTGAGCTATTGTGACAGATGAATGTCCGCTGTCCATCGTCAACATTTAACTACAACATATCTTCCTAAATTACTGGGCCAGTTTTCATAAAACTTTACAGGAATCAATGTTCCTTGGGTGGTCCTCTCCCATAGTTGTTCAAAGAATTAAATTCCTTGCCAAAATCTAGTTGCCATGGCAACTAAAAGGGGGAAAAATGTGAAAACTTCAAAAATCTTCTCATCGAAAAGAACTGACTGGATTTTAATTTATTTTTGCACAGATGTTCCTATGGTCACCCTCTACCAAGATTGTAAAAATTATTTAGTTTTTTTGCACAGATGTTTCTTGGTTGACTTGCTACCAAAATTGTAAAATGAACTGGATCTGTTGAAAAACATGGCCTCCAGAGAACAGATCCTGTTATAGTACAAATTTTCCTTTTATGTATATAGGTCAGATTTAAAAAATCTTCTTTTCCAAAAGTACTTGCTGGATTTCAAAGATTTTTGGCACATATTTTCCTGGGTTCTCTTTACCAAGATTGTAAGAATTATTTGGATAGGTTGAAAAACATGGCCGTCAGGGGTGGAGCCCATTTTCCTTATATGTATATTGAACAAATTTGAAAAATCTTGTAAAAAAGTAATAGCTGGATTTTAATGTTTTTTGGCACAGATGTTTCTCTGGTGACTTCCTACTGAGATTGTAAAAATAAATTGGACCTGTCTAAAAAACATGGGTTCCAGTGGGCAGAGCCTGTTTTCCTCATATGTATATATAGTACAAATTTGAAAAATCTTCTTGTTCAAAAGGACTTGCTTTATTTTTGGCACAGATGTTCCTTAGGTCACTGTTTATCATAATTGCAAAAATTATTTGGATTGGTCAAATAACATGGCTGCCAGGGGGCAGAGCCCATTTTCCATAATACCAATAGATATCTGCTGTTTCTTTTCCTCCCACTAATACCTGATTTGCAGGGCCTTCATGACCCTCTTGTTTTTTAGAAATTTAGATTATTTTCATTTCCGTTGTTCACAAATTTACTCAACATTTAAAACATTTCATTGGTGCAAATTAATATTGGATAAAAAAAAAATCAGCCCTGTATGTTACTGTTTTGTTCAGATGATTATGATCATTGGTCTGCCGGGGGCTGGCAAGACAACTTGGGGCATCAACAAAGCTAAAGACAACCCTGAGATGAGGTACAACATCATAGGCACAGACACCCTGATCGACAAGATGAAGGTGATGGGCCTCCCTAGGAAGAACAACTACCATGGTCGCTGGGATGTCCTCATCGACAAAGCATCGAAATGTCTCAACAAGCTGTTTGAAATAGGTACAATATGATGTGTGGAATTTGATCTTCAAATGTGTAAATATTTATTTGTATATATATCTTATGTCACAGGAAGTTTCACTATCTTCCTGATGAAAGTCTTATGCTACAGATTTACAATAATATTTAAGAATGGATATTTTCGTATTGGAAGTATTACATGCCATATTGAGCAGAGTTTTGTTCTAGTAGGTGTTTCTTATTAACCCTTTCCCTCATATAGACTCATTTTGACGCACTCAATAGGTACCACATAAAGCCTGATCTGCAGAAAACCAGTTAAACCTTATCAAATTTAATTACAAAGTCCTCATTTCCAGACCACTGAGGAGCAGCGAACAGCATAAAACCTGATCAGCCTGCGAGTTACTCGCAGGCTGATCTGGTTTTATGTTGTTCGCATAGGTCTTTTCATGGTGTCCTCTATTAGGGAAAGGGTTAATAAACCAACAACTGGTACCCATGGCAGAGTGGTTTGAGCATCTGTCCCCGAGACCGAGAGGTCATGGGCTCAATCCCAAGTCACAGCTTAAGTCATTAAAATGGTACTCAGATATCTCCCTTGTACTTTGAGCTCAGTACATAAGTGTAGTTCTAGGACTGGATAAGCAAATTAACTAGCATTGATAAACCAACATACATGTTTGTGTACTTATTTTTAAAAGGAGAAAACTAGATTTTTTTTTTTTAAAAATTGATTTAGTCATAGTTATTTCTCTTACCTCAAAAAGTGAAGTCATGAGCATCATCTTGTCCGGTCCTATGGCTTTGTGGTCTGTTTTACAAACAATCTGTATCTTAATGTGAATCAAGCTGTGAAGCAGGGTATTTATCACCTTCAGTGATGGCTCTGTTTTAATTTGTAATTTATTTATATTGTTAAAAAGGTATGCTTTGCCTCATGTTTCAGCGAGCAAAAAGAAGAGGAACTACATCCTTGATCAGACCAATGTGTATCCATCTGCACGGAGGAGGAAGATGAAGAACTTCAAGGGATTCATCAGAAGGGCTGCTGTCATGGTGCCTGATGATGGCGAGCTGAAACGCAGATCAGATAAACGAACATACGAGGATGGTTAGATCGCTGATACACTCATCTCTCTCCTGCAGTAGCTGACATGTCTTTGCAGAATCTCTCTCTCCCTGCAGACAAATTTGAAACTAAAATAAATGCTCTTAGTTTGGAAAGTCTCAGGGCTTTTATATGTTCATATACGTGTTGAAGTGGAATGCAGTCTTATTTTGAATTTTTAGGAACTTTTTTGTGTATTAATGAGATGGTATATAATGAGTTGAATTTTGTTTGAGATATCAGATTTTTTTTTTTTCAATGTATAAATGTTTACAAACACATTCATAGTCTACAGTGAGTGTTTCTTGCAATTACAGGGAAGTATGTACCAGAGGAGGCAGTGCTGGATATGAAGGCCAACTTCAAGCTCCCTCTAGAGAATGACGACAACTTTGATTACATTGAATACGTGGAAATGCCCAGGGAGAAGGCTGTTCCTCTTGTTGAATCGTAAGTTACTACTTTTCTGTTTTGTTTCTTAACATGGGCATAAAGACTCATAGATTCTTGATTTCATTTCCCTCTCTCATTGTAGTGCATTAGGGACAACTGGAATTATCAATGCTTAACCATTCTTTTTAGACTTTGCTAGAAATTGGGGTATTCATCCATTATAGTGATGGTTCTGATTTATTTTAAATTATATGGAAGAGATATTCTGTTGGTGAAGGGTTTTGTAGGATTATTTTTGGCTGCAAGACCTTTTTGATGGGGAGAGGGTATAGTGACTTCTTTTTAACTGTACTAGACAGTATATTGTTTGGTCCTGTTAAACCAGGTACAACATGGAAGGCCAGTCCAAGCGACCACAGTCAGTGAAGGGGGGAGGTAACAGGAACTACCAGGGAGACAACCGGTTCAAACCTCCAGCTGATCTCAAACAGGTAGGTGCTGACCTCAGATATAGGTGACACATGTTTGCAGAGTTGCTTCACATTTAAGTCCTTTATTAACAATGCAGTCTGAAATAAAGTTAAGAATTTCAGTCATTTGTGAACAATTTTTTAGACTGGGATTTGTTGGATACAGTGTCTGCATATTTACATACTCTAATCATAAGGTATCTTTAACTAGTATTGGTTTCATCCCTGTAAATGAATTCTTTCCTAATTAGCTAAAACAAAGAACTGTGATAATATAACCTTAGTTGACCTAACATTTGACCATCATATGATTGATTTTTACTTAGGTTCCTATAAAACTTTGCAATATTATACCAAACTGTTAAATTGCTGAGTGAAAATGCATGGATGCTGATTATTGTTATAAAAGACAATGTAGTTAGGGTAACTTTTATCAAATGTCACAGTCAAGGTATTATGGAAATAGAATTGAATTTGTCATTATAATTGTGCAAAAATCATATCTTGAAAGAGAAACTCATCACAAGGAATTGAAGTGGATAAAAAGTTATGAAATTACAGCCTTGAGTGCTTTTTTACTGTATGCTCTCCTAGAATTCAAATATGTGTGTGCAGCAAGTGTTTTTGTGTTTTGTTATACGCCAAAGTATGGAGTCCTCAAGATTTTATTATTTAGTTAATTGTTAAAAAGTATTTTTTAGAATGTTTCATTATCACAATATATTAGTTAAGATTGTAATATATCTCGAAGTCATTTATAGCATGTATTAATAAATCTAACCACTATCTCAAAGTTTGAGATCACTTAGTTTGAAGAAAATTTGCTAAAGTCTTTGATGTTTGATATCTTCTTTTTATTTAGTTATGATAAAAGAATGAATCATTACTTTTTTAAGTAATTTTTAGTAGATGTTTTGCACAAAAAATAAGAAATAAGTAAATATTGTACAGCTGAGATGTTACAGCTTACTAAGGGCGATTATTTCCTTCCAATAAATTTGAGTTTATTTGTATGTTTCATGAACAGTGATTTCAGTATTGTGTATCTATTGTTCTACTCCGTGTTGGACATTTTATGTGTTCCTTTAGAAGATTTTCCTTTGATATTTAACTTGATCTTGTTTTTTTAATTCTCTTTCTATATTTCTCTATTCTTAATCAATCCACAGATTATCAAAGAGATTATGTCTAATAGTTATTCTACAATTCATTGTTTTTCTCTTATATATTAAATAGGTTGATTTCAGGGGAAGCTTGATTATTAAAAAATGACTTAATGATGTATATTTAGGTTATTATCCAAAAGCACTAGTTCAGTTTCTTAAGTAGTTTCTATTCTAACATTATGCAATTCTTACTCAGTCACACATTATTACTGTAACTACTTACTACTTGCATGCAGAAATATAATAATTTTGTAAGATACTATCTAGCTTACCTTGCTAAACACATCTATCAAGTAGAGATTTTCTATGAGTATTGATGAAATCCAGCTGAAGTTTTATTGCATATGTGCTAATAAACTTGCCCTTTATATGTACATATTTACACAAAATATTGCATACTGCCTGCATATAAAATGCCTGCTTCATATACTTTAGTAACCACTTCCATGTTTGTGTTATAGACAGTCTTACATTTTCTCCTGTCAACTGTGTTGTGATTACATGCTTTAACATTTAGTTGATGAATATTAAAATATGACCTACAAGTATTCCAATCGAAGGATAAATATTTGAATTTTCAGCGTGGATATTTGATCATTTTGATTTCAATTCTAGAGATAGTTTAAGGATACTAATTTATCTGCTTATGCAAGTTATAATGTCTTCGAATATAGTGATTTTATAGTTAATGAAATAGATAAAAAATGAATTTATAGTTAATGAAATAGATAAAAAATGAATAAGGACAATTATGTAGTTGCCAGTATATGACTGTAAATCAGGGGCTAACTGCAAAACTGTTCTAAATGCATAAAAAAGAGAAGTAAATGGAACAGTTTGGCAGTCAACCCTTTAAGTATAGGATCCATGAATACAATTGCCTTTCGAGATTTGAGCTGTCATAGACTTTCAAAACATTTTCAATTAATTAATCCTCAATTTTTTGGATAATCTTAATGCATGCATCATAAATAATGAGAGTTGATAAAACAATATTAAGAAAATTGTGGAAGCTGCTTGTGTAGAATACAGTGGTTAGACAGGGTTATTATTTATTTTATTTGTGTCTAATTAATTTATTTACATAAGTGTGAACAACAAATTGGGTTTGGGGATCCTGTTTATTGTTGTGTGATAGGGATAGGGGTTCTCAGTGATTGCTTTAACGAGATTGCCTGTGTGGAGTTGACAGATGGTTTGGGTGTCTGTAGAGAACTGCCTGCCGGACATTCTCTATTTATCCACAGTCTCCTGTGTAAAGTATACTTCATTTACAGGCACTTCTCAGTGTAATCTGTTACTAACCTGGAAAAAATTATCAGTGATAAATAGGTTTGAAATGAGCAACAAGATAAATGTCCTTGATACAATTTTGATATGTGCACACACACTGATTCTAGGAGAGCAATTTGTATATATATTTTATATGTATTGATTATTAAATAATTAAGATTTTTCTCTTGAATGAATCAATAGAAAGCAACTCTGAAGATATGTGTCACCCTTTTTCTCTTTTAAAATGTATACATAAACTTTCTATATCTATCTATTAATAAGATTTATTCATAATATGTTAATTAAAAATATAAGTAATTCAATTTTATGATGAACTCTACATATTCCTTTTAAGTTCATATGTACATTATAAAATTTGAATAGATGATAACTTTGTAAAGCTTTAATGGCTTTAATGATGGTTGAAATAAGTAGATTTCATAAGTATACATGAAAATATTTCAAGGGAAAAAATAAGTAATAGAACATTGTTGGGATACGCTGAGATGAAGATAAAAAAGCATGGTTTTTTTTTTTAGTGTTTTCATGATATTTATCATCAGTAGGAATAAATTAAGGTAGATTCTTTACTTCAATAATAAATATAAAATCGGTTAAATGTTATTATATATTCTTTGTTAGAAAATACTATTACATAATTTGTTCATTTACATGAAAAGGTGTTTTGTTTTCCATTAAAGAGAATAGCTTAAAATCCATATTTTCTCAATAGAGTGAACAGCATTTTGATATAAGAATTAAGATTAATACAATATCATCGAAGATCCAGTGGTTCTACAGCCAGATGGTCTGCACATTTAGCATGTGCAGTATATCCTATGGAAGGAGAGTGCACGTTTCATGTCCGTATATATTGTCTGAGATGGATGTAGACTTCCTAGCCCCTATTTTTATATAACACAGCTTTTTGTTTGCTCTTCAACCATACAAGTAGCTGTACCATCCGTGGAAGGTGTGAAGTATGAGAGCTAATATAAATACTTTTTAATGCATTTCATTGAAGGAGAGATGATAATAATGAGACAATGTCATTGTAAACTTTCTTTAAATTAGAGGACTCTGCTAAGTATTTTATCTAGTCCAGCTTTACATATACTTATTTTACATTGGAGGAAAGATTATACATATATTTAAAATACCTTTCGCCACAATTTGGAGTAATTTTCTTTAAATGATATATAATGAAACTTCAGTATGTATGATAGTTTAATATTTATCCAGATGTAAATGAGACAACTATGCTAAGATATTGTACAGTGTAAGAAATATTTACTAAAAGTATAATAAAATACATTATATTAATATAGAAATTATTATGCTGAAATAATTAGAAGCAGTTATATCAACAACAAAAAATAATAAACCAAAAAAAAAGATAACATAAAAAGTGGTATTAAGTTTTTACACAAGTGTCATTAAAAAAAATTCATATAATGGAGAGATGTGATTAAATAAGGTGGTTGGAAAAACATTTGAAACCTGTATTTAACCTTTGTGCTCTTTATATAATTGAAAGAGAGTCTTTGCAGAGATAATGGAGAGTGAAAGAAAGAGAGATTGATATCAAACATTGCAGATTATTCTTCAAGCCTGCTGTCAAGGTTCATAGTTTAGGATGCGAGGATGGAGCTTAATTTGACTACATTGTAGCAACTTGTGTAGTTGTTGTACTTTTCTCTCTATACTACCATTAGACTGAATTATGATTAACAGGTAGTTAATCATGGCCTGTTGTCATTAACACTATTGATATTCAATACATTTGTGGTGCTCCTTGGTGTGATTTCTTCATTTTTGATAAAATTATCAGCTCCTGTAAGTTGTTTCCAGAAAAAAATATTGTTAAAGATGCCAGATGGTTTTAATGAAAGTATAAAAGATAAATAATAAAATGAATTTTTCAGTTCTCAAAAGATCATAAATCCATAATGCAAATTGATATTTTACATTGACCAAGTACTTAAATATGATTTTTTTATACTAAGTATTTTATAGTTGTTTTTCTCCAACTAAATTCTTTTTTTTTAAGGGAATTGTTTGAAGAAAAAATATATTTAAAGTTTAATATAAGCCTTGTCTCCATGTATTGTTATGGTGAACTTAAAAAAAAATCAGAAGGTTTGGATACAGATTTATGTATGCTTAGACTAAATTCTGCACAAGTAGCATGATAAGTACATGTTTAACAGTCAATATTGAATTGTTTGTGTCATTGAGACTCAGATGCAAGTTTGCTTAAAGGAGATGGGATTAATTAACCATTTATTACTAAAATCATATAGTTGCATGCAGAGAAAGGGATCATATGCTGTTTATATTTTAGTCATCGGCCAGTATTGTCTTTCTTCGTTGTTTCATAATTTATTGACACTTATTTTTAAGTCATTTTATGGTAAAATAGCAATTATGCATTAGGTGTGTTTCATTTTTTCTTTAATGAGGGAAAATAAGATTTATGTTATGTTTTATATATTGTCTAAGAGTTGGCCTTGTTATTAATTTTTCTTCATGTTAACCTTATATCTGCACATGGCTAGATGCAAAACCATGGTTTGCACACAAAAGTAGTCTTGACTATTATACTAAACCTTATTGTATAAGGTTAGTTACAGAATGTTTCAAAAGCTTAAAATGTATAGCTTCAGAAAGTTTCAGTGAAAGATTTGATTTTTTATATATGATTTTCAGCTCTGTATTAAGAATTTAATGAGAAAAAAGGGGGTGGGGCTCTGTGGCCGAGAGGGTTAAGTCGCTGACTTTAACACTCACTCAGCCCCTCACTGCATGGGTTCAAATCCCGGCAGGGTCATTTGGATTTTAATGTGAAGAAGCCTTCCAGTTGGCTTGCAGTAGGTCGGTGGTTCTACCTGGATGCCTCTGTGCATTCAGGGTCTTCCTCCACCTTAATTAGCTGGACGTCTCTATATGACTGAATTACTGTCGAAGCAACGTTAAACTCAAATAGTCAAGTCAAGAAAAAAGGGATATTGAATGATGTATTCTATTGAATGATTGTTCTTTCTTGTAATAAGACGTAATTTTTCAGTTTTCCTTATTTTGATTTGAAATTTTTTTTTTTGGTTACAACTTTCAGCTTTATTTAAATAAACATTAACACATTCATAATGAATGTATATCATTCTTTAAAAAAAAAAAAAAGACATGCTTTTCATTCTGTAATGCTGCCATTAATTTGATGAGAAGTATCCATCTAAAGTTAAAATCTTTTGCTGTAATGCATTACCCTAATTTGCAGGTTAAAGTGATTAAAATCTGGAACATGTAGAAGGTGTTATCTTTCAGATAGCTTTAGCACATTGTGATTATATGGGACATCCGTCATTTTTCTGCCTCTCTGTCTGGACTCTGTGATATACCATTCTTACATGTAGTTCTGCATGCCTTATGTATGTGGGAGAAGATGTGTGAACACTTCTCTAAGTACAGTTTATGTTGGACAGATTGGCTGAATTCTTTATATCAGTGTTCATGTATTATTTTGGATTTAGCTTTTCTTGCAGTACTTTTGAATTCATGGAAATTGTGGATTTGTGCTATTACAAAGTTTTCTTTTCACATTTTTTTTAACTCCTAAGTTATCTGCTCTCTCTCTCTCTCTCTCTCATAGGGTTAAAAATTAGTGTTTGTCTCACAGTTTGCATGCTTTTTACTTATCAGAAGCAGGTGTGTTATCACTATTTTTGATTTTTTTTTTTAAAAAGGGGGTGGGGGAATTTGTTGGGGACAAACTTTTGTCTGAAAATGTCCAAATGGAAAATGTTGTCCATAGTTTGTATAAATAACTAAGGAGGAAGAAGAAAGGATGGAATGAGATGTATAGTCTTGTTGTGTGTTTGTTTCTGTACCTGTCTTGGCAGAAGGAGTGGTGTATGGCACTGTTACATCATGCTAAACTAGTCTGTATCCAGCATGTAACACAATCCATAGGGACAGCTCCATGTATGGCAATCCGTTGTATTTTAGGACCAAGAAGCTAGTATACATATTACTGACCATTTCATTTCAGTGGAATCAAACCTTTTTTTCCTTTGCTGGTTAACATTATTTCAATATGATAGAACTATATGTTGAATCTAAGTTTTTCATATGTCTAATATAGAAAATATTATTTCATAACTCTACCTAGTGAATCAATTTCTTTCTTTCCTTTGATTCACTTGTTTTAATTTGTTAATTCATGAAGCTATCTTTCTGATTTGTCTAAAAATCTGAAAAGCAATGAAAGCATTGAAATACAAGTTTTTTCTTCTGAGGAATAAATTGTTCCTCTTTGGTTAGTTTCTGCTTTAGTTACTGCATTTGTAGCATTTCTACTTGGAATTTAACTCAGTATATTCTTTTTATGTGAAAAAAAGCTTGATTTAAATTCTATCTTTAAAGCTCAAATCCTTGTAAATATATGACTTGTTATCTTGACATTTTATTTGAACCTTTTTGTGACTTAATATGAAATTTTGAAAATTACTGAGAAAAATGAATGGAGGATTCTGAGTTGTTTTTTTCTGGCTTGTATGTAGACTCCTTGTATTGTATTGTCTGTTCTCTACCTGATCTTCCCCCCTGTCCATTTGTTGACCTCTGTGAACAACCTCAAATCTGTTTAGAGCAATTATCATACAGTAGTGTCCTATCCTCAACCTTCAGTTTATTATGGATGACTTCGGTCTCCTCTACCCTGTAGACCGTGTCAGCAGCAATCTGTGGTGGGAGTCATTCATGTTCCTTGACCAGATTGAAATGTTCTCCTGGTTTTATTATTTCCTTCCATTAGTCCCTTCTGACCTGTGTAGCCTACCACTGTTGATGGTAATTGTTTGTATATTTGTTTTTCCCCCATAACAATTATGAGTCTAGAAACACCGTAAATGAACAATAATGACCCGTTATTTCTTAATTTACCACTGCTTGAAACATATTTGCTTTTCCTGACACTTCATGACGTGTTTTGTAGTGTATTCTTGTTTACCACTGCTTTAATGTCATGATAAATGCTGACACAGTTCACTGTGGATCTCTTAGTCTTAGAGTCCTTCCACCCCATATATGTATAGAAATGGAGCACGTTTTACTAATGTTGGTATTTTTTTAACCTTTAACAACCTTCCCTTCCAATATATAGTTAATATCTTATAAGTGCTGAGCTAAGAAGTTGAATGAATTAGTATTTTCTTTCTTATCTTACTATTTTTTTGTCAAGCACCAGTTTTAATTTATGTTACAGAAAGTAGTTCTGCTAGATTCAACAAATATGTAATAGAGAAAACATAGCCAATTGTATAAATCAATCAACTGATTCTTTGCTACTTATGGTCTTGATCTAATTTAAAGAAATTGTTAAATATTTTCAGTGATCATTGCACAATAATTATGTGTGTTGATATTATGAAAAAAAAGTCGGTAAAACAGACCAAGTTCATCATGGTTATGCTTGTTGTATGTTTTAAGGTTGACATTGTTTTATGTATATACTGGATATAATGGGAGTGGGCAGTATATATACACACACTACATTGGCATAGCTGCCATTTGTTGTTATAACACACGAGTATTGAAAAAGCCAGCTTTTTGCATGAGTGCTTCCTTTCCTTCCCTGCCACCCCAAACATTCATTTTTCTGTGATTATATTGTACTCTTTACCTTAGATTCCAAAAATGTTTCTGGATCAGTCTTGAAATTCTGTCAGTTTTTATACAATCTTCGAGATCTATCAAAGCAGAAGGTTGAATTTAGACAGGAGGTTTTCAGAGCCTGGGAGTAGAAAGGAGATTTTCTGAGAATTATAGCCAGGAGTTGAAGCAAGTGGTGTCAGTTTTCAATGTTACGTGTGTCTGTGTGTTCGTGTGTGTGTCTGTAGGACCATCACAAGGTGTGTACTGTTTGGTTGTGAAGTCAACTTTGCATACAGATAATAATTATTATGGCAGATGACACTAACAGTCTGTAAAGATTTACAGGGAATTGTAGGTTGTGGATGCAGTTGCAGCAGGTGCTATTGTTTCCATGGCATCAGTGAGATGGTTCTTTCATAGGACATGTAATAGGAAGACTGAGAATTGAATGTATTACCTATACTGTGTTTGAATATCTATAACAGTTTCCAGCCATTCAAAATATGTGGCAAGGTTATGAACTTAGTTATTTTTCCCTGAATTTACTTGAATGAACAAGTTATCAGTAATTGAAATAAATATGAGATGAATTTAGGTGTTATCGAAGAAGAGTATTTCCATCAGCTGATTTCTATGTTATCATTAAATCAAAGATTAAATGCATTTACATGGTATTAAATAAGCAGGTTAGTCAGATTTAATTACAATTTCAATACAAGGTTAAATCCCAGTGTATATACAAACAGGTCTCTGTGTTTAAAAAAAAAAAAAAAGAGGAAAAAGATAAGACAACAGAGTTTTAAAATAGATTTAAAATATTGTATTTTCTTGTTTTAATATTTTTATTTCGTATTATACCTCTACAAACTATGATGATCTTTAAAAATTAATGCTGTGACAGGTAGTGACATTGAATGGAAAGTATTTTGTTTGGAGACCATT
>CM037786.1:39987762-40037762 GCA_021229015.1 Solen grandis | reverse complement strand
ATGGGTAGGAACACATTCTGCCGTTCCTATTTTATGAAATATTCAAGTATATGTCTAAGTTAACATGAATTATTACCTTAATAACTAACAATAATTGTTAAGAAATTAAAAGTTTGGTCATTTTTATTACAGAAACAAGACTAATAAAATTCGCCATTAAGTATTTAAGTATTACTTAGCGCTAAGTATTGTTGGGGGAATTCGAGCATGGTTATTTTAGTATCATTATTGGAACTACTGTTCAGATATTGGAATGAGTAAAAGGTGTTAAATTCGCGTGGTTTTCCATGCTGTTATATGCTCTGAAAGGCCACTTACAAACCCAGTTTTCTTATTTTATATTGTATCCTGCATCCTTTTGAGGTGTGATGTAATGTACATTTACACATACTATACTGTAATTAACAGTGAATTACACACGACAGGTTCGCTCCCCGCTTATTTTTCACTTTAATACGTCAGTGTGTAGAAAAAAACCTAGGGTATGTAAGTTCCATATTTATCCTATTTATAGTTTACAGTTTTGTATTGAATAATTATTAGAAATAAAATGAATCATGTCTGAAATCTTTGTTTGTTTGTTGGGTTTAACGTCCCACCGACAGTATTTTAGTCATTTGGAGGCGATGTCTACTTGAGACAGATACAGAGCTGCTGTATCACTAGACATGTGACATAATATCACACCTAGTCACATAATCCTGCCATCGGGCCAACCAGTCTTGGAACTACCCTCAGATGCTGAGCGTCAAGCGAGGGAGTGTTTTACGACTTTGAAATGTCGCGACTGGGGATCACTTTGAATTACAGGTTTAATATATAGTGAACTGTAACAGGATTTACAGTTTGTCCTACATTCTTGACCAATGAAATGGGTAAAATTTGAATAATATTTGGCATAAGATGGACCGAAGTATTTGCTTGTTAACTGTGGTAGTTTTCTTGTATGGTGCTGACGTGCCAAAACATTTGACATACATTTGATAAATGCAAAACACTCTTACAAAATGACACCCTTTATCTGGTTAACATGGCGGACAAGCATATCTAGTATGTAAATCCGTTTTCTGAAAGTATATGTACATGTATATGCTTTTTAATTACAACTATGTTTCATTCCTTAAATTGGCCGTTAGTTGAGGCTCAAATGTATACATATTAACCAAAGCCGATGACTTAATGTTACATAGCCCCTCACAACAAAGGAATCGAATCCTGGCACACTTTGAAGATATGGGCTACCTTAAAGTCTGAATATAGTGACGAGGCGTATGAATACAACAGAGAACATACACATCATCAACTGAACTACTTTCGTAATATGCAACCGACAACGCCGATAGGAAGTCCACAGTAACAAATTCGAGCTTAGAGCTAATATTTATATGTGCAACTGGGATTTCTGATGTTTAATTGTGTTGTTCAGTCTGCTATCACCCTGCTTAAACTACTAACGAGAATTTCCTTTTCTCTTTTTTCCATTTTTCTGACAAAAGAACAATTATGTACCGGATCCTACCATATAGCTGCCAGTTTGGTTTAATTAACATGATCAGCATGCAATTTTTTGTCAATTTTGACCCCCAGGACTATGATTTGAACAAACTTGGTAGAGGTCCACTAGGCAATGACATACACTATTAAAATTTACTTTTAGCTCCTGTGACCCAGATATGCAATGGGCCAGAACCATTTTAACAACATAAGCAAAACTCAAGGATCGTCACTGGCAACTTTCATTGAATTTGGCCCAGTGGTTTCTGAGGAGATGTCAATTGAATCAATTGTAGACAGCCATTGATCCTATAAGCTCAGACGAGCACTACGTGTCCAGTTCTGGGAAAATATAAAGGTCATTTATACTTCTCTTCAAAATTTCGCTCTATCTCTCTTGGCATAGTGTTTACTTCTGTAGAAACAAGGTCTGTAAGGGATGCAAATTGAACCATCAGGTGACCAAGGGTTCAAGCTTCTGCCTAGAGGGGTCGTTGGTTCGAAAATATGAGAAAGTCCATAAAACCGATATAGCATTGTAGACGCCGTGGGCTAATTGTAACGATAATTGCGGATCTGAAGATTCAAGCCCGTGTGGAGGCCAAGGATTCCCATTTGCAGAACATACGACCAACCAAGGTATTGTCGATACGTTTTTGACAGTTTGATCTTCGGATGCTTCCTCTCAGATTATTTTAACAATGTATTGAAGTGTAATTTTACACTTTTTAATCTCATACATTTTTTTTTTCGATATGTCTATGTTTTATATCGTACATGATGCTTTGCATATTCAAAGAAGTCCCATTTATTTAATATGTCTTTGGCATGACCTCATCATTGAATACCCCCGGCTGACTTATTCCGTTTCGCTACATGACATCATGCCGTGGGGAATCAGGCAAGCAAACCGTCGTTATACAGTAGTTATTGATTATATTATCGAAGTATTAATAAAAACCCGACTTATAAATGCAAACAATAATAAACAAGAGCTGTCAGAGGACAGCACGCTCGACTATATAAAATGCTTGTTGGTAATTCAAATGAAATTTATTTCAATTCTTGCTCTTCACATACCCTGTACATAATAATAGTCAACAAGAGTGTCAGTGCTGCCACAATATACGCCGCCACAAAATATAAAGACCAAGAGGGTCCTTTTAATTATTGCTTTTAACATTTCTGTAAGCATATGCTCATAATGAAGTATATGAGACTAATTAATTTAGCTGAAAGAGCAGTTTATTCACAAATATACTTTTCTCAAAGTGAGGCAATCACTAAAGATGATGAAAAGACAGGGGCCTAAGATTGTGGTTGCCTGGGTAGTATAAAAATCAATGAACCGGAAAATCGCCACTTCATGCACATCTACCCATTATAGAAATGACATTGACCAAGTTTTGAAAAGATTCATTCAGAAATGAAGGAGGAGTTGCGTTCACAAGGCTGCAATATCAATCAGCTACAGAGACTAAGTTTCAAGGGACACAAATCTTTTAAAAATCAATGGACCGGAAAATCGCCACTTCGTGCACATCTACCCATTATAGTAATGACATTGAACAAGTTTTGAAAGATTCATTCAGATAATGTAGAAGATTGTGTCACAGGCTGCAATATCAATCAGCTACAGAGACATATTTCAAGGACACAAATCTTGTAAATCATGGACCGAAATCGCATTCATGCACATCTACCCATATAGAAATGACATTGACCAAGTTTGAAAAGATTCCATCAGAAATGAAGGAGGAGTTGCGTTCACAAGCTGCAATATCAATCAGCTACGAGACTAAGTTTCAAGGGACACAAATCTTGTAAAAATCAATGGACCGGAAAATCGCCACTTCATGCACATCTACCCATTATAGTAATGACATTGAACAAGTTTTGAAAAGATTCATTCAGAAATGTAGGAGGAGTTGCGTTCACAAGGCTGCAATATCGATCAGCTACAGAGACTAAGTTTCAAGGGACACAAATCTTGTAAAAATCAATGGACCGGAAAATCGCCACTTCATGCACATCTTCCCATTATAGTAATGACATTGAACAAGTTTTGAAAAGATTCATTCAGAAATGTAGGAGGAGTTGCGTTCACAAGGCTGCAGTATCAATCAGCTACAGAGACTAAGTTTCAAGGGACACAAATCTTGTAAAAATCAATGGACCGGAAAATCGCCACTTCATGCACATCTACCCATTATAGTAATGACATTGACCAAGTTTTGAAAAAATTCATTCAGAAATGTCGGAGGAGTTGCGTTCACAAGATATGGACGTACGGACGTACGTACGGACGGACAGACGGAGAAGATGACGCCAATATACGACCGCCTCCGGCGGCGTATAAAAATGATATACCTTGATATTTATACCCCTTAATATTTTTATGAAGTCTAAAATCAATCCCATGCCTAGTTACTGAGACATAAGCATAATAACACTGTTCAGGCAAAACTTTATACAACAAGAGCTGTCAGAGGACAGCTCGCTCGACTATACAAATTGCTTGTTGGTATATCAAATGAAATCTATTTCAATTCTTTCCCTGTACATAATAATAGTCAAAAATGATATACCTTGATAGTCTGATACCCCTTAATATTTCTATGAAGTCTAAAATCAATCCCATGCCTAGTTACTGAGACATAAGCACAATAACACTGTGCATACAAAACTTTAACCAAAAATCCAAGTTAGAGAAGGACCAAAATTTGCATAAAATTCAGTCCAAAAGTTATCCTCCTTGGTTTTTTTGATGCCCCTGAAGACACTCCTTAACTTTTTAGTCAATTCCACAAGCAGTTTCTGAGATATAAGCTGGATAGTGGCTTGAATGCAAAAAATGTAACCAAAATTCAAAATTAAAAAGGGGGCCATAATTTTCAATATATTCCATCAAGTGTTATCTTCCTTTATAGTATGATCCCCCTAAACATATTTAAGATGTTTTAAATCAATCCTATGCCTGGACTCTGAGATACATGCATAGGAGTATCTTGCATGCAAAACTTTAACCAAAATTTCTAAGTTAAAAAAGGGGCCATAATTTGCAATATATTCCATCAAGAGTTATCTGCCTTGGTTGTCTGATGCCCCTAAACATATTCATTAACTTTCAAGTCAATACCATGAATGTTTATTGAGATACAAACTGGAAAGTAGCTTACATACAAAACTTTAATCAAAATTTTTAAGTAAAAAAGGGGCCATAATTTGTAATACATTCCATCAAGAGTTATCTACATGTACCTACATGAACCTTGGTTGTCTGATGCCCCTTAAAATATTTGTAAACTTTCAAGTCAATGGTTATTGAGATACAAACTGGATAGTAGCTTGCATGCAAAACTTTAACCAAATTTTCTATTGCATGCAAAACTTTAACCAAAATTTTTAAGTAAAAAAGGGGCCATAATTCATATTAAATTCATCAAGAGTTATCTACCTTGGTTGTCTGATGCCCCTGAACATATTTATTAACTTTCAAGTCAATACCATAAATGGTTATTGAGATATTAGGTTGATAGTAACTTGCATGCAAAACTTTAACCAAAAGCTGCAACGCCAATGCCGACACCAGGGCGACTACATAAGCTCTCATATTCTTCGAATAGTCAAGCTAAAAATGACTGTGGTCGGAAGCTGTATAAAAAATGGTCTTTAGGATTGGTTTTATTAACTTAAGGCCACACATAATGCTAGCCTTAACGGGCTATAATGGCTGTGGATCTTTAATTAACTTAAAAAGGTTTTAACACATGATGCGACCAATGGCATAATATGCCACACCCTAAAACGACCAAATTTAGCCATATCCCACGGCCTGTAGATGAGCATGACCTAGACTCAGGCTGGACGTGTTATGTTGATAAAACATGCATTTTCTCTCTCTCTCTCTCTCTCTCTCTCTCTCTCACACACACACACACTATGTAGGTCAGGATACGGTTACATAAAGAAAAGGTACGACCTCAAATTCACTGGTTTATTTATCAACATTAGTCGTTAATTGTTTTGCATAGAATTACTACAATTGGTAGCAGACATTTTACTACAAACATGATGGTAATTTTAAGTCAAAAGTAAAGAAAAATCAATAGCACAGTGTGATTATTAGCACTCAACCACCATACAAAAGTCAAGTATAAAATGGCAAATTGAGCAGGTGTCTGAAAACGAATACAATTTTAAACGTGCATTAAAGAAATACTAAACGGAATATCCATGTAAACTTAAAGCAAAGGATTTCACCTGATACAAAAAAGACAACCGCAAAGGTGGTAACATTCAACAATTTAAACCAAATCAACATTATATCAACTGTAACTTTTTTTAAATCAAATGCTGAGAAAATAAATCATCTGTATATAGGAATGCTTCTGGAATACAATGTACAATAATATCCATATCGATTTTTTGAGGATTTTTCTTTTATTTTAAATATGACATTTAAAATATATATTAATTTATTATTTAAAAAATTTTTCTACAAGATAAATTCAAATCATATGCTTTTTACTGATGTTAGATAGATACACTGAATATAATCATTAACTACTATTTTTGTACTTCAGCAGATTTCTAATATACGCATACAGGTAGGTTACATATATATGCTAAAATCTCTCCTTTTCTGTTATTCAAGTCAAATATATTGACATATATTTCAGTTTCTATTTAAAATAAATTTCATTTAAGAAGACAGACAAAATCCTGCAAGGTTTTAATCATGCTTTATAGGAATCAAATTGAATTGAAGCCTTTATTGTAATATCAAAAGAAGAATAAAGCTGGGAGAGATGTGGAGATGATGGTGACAAGATGATAGGAACAACTACAATTCATCGTGCTGATCCTCGTTGGTTCTTTGTTGAGTGGGTTCGGAACAACTTGATGGCGACGTAAAATCAAACTCATATTCACAGCGACTTGGCTCAAATGCATTGGTCAGTTTGTTCTCTGTCCCACACACAAAATTAACCTGAGAAAGACCATTTAAAAATATAGTTACAATGTAGATTAACATAATAAAGGCCAAAACAGTTTGGTAAAGATAACATTTGGAAAAAAAATACTAAAAACCCGGTCAATCTAGTTTGCTATGGATATTACTTAAAATTAAAAAATAATATATATAATTATGTATACTAAACCTCACAAAAATAATTGCCATTAGAAACAATTATAAGTTCAGTGCTTTCATATTTTTAACGAAACACATCAGATATCAGGTTTAAACAAGACTTTTAATATATTATAGACTAGAAGGAAGCAAATTTCAGTATGTCCAAACAATTTGAAAGTCATGTCCCTCAAAATCTCTCAAAAAAACAAACAAAACATTTTCCAAAACTAACAAATTGAGATTTAGAACTTCTTTGATTACTGATTAAGAAGATATTATTATTACAAGGTAACATATTTACAAAAGATTTTCTTCAATTGCTTCAAACTTATGGTGAAACAAATTTGTTGATCATCATATAGAGAAATCTCAATCTGAAATGCTTTGGTAAACAGAGTCCAGGCTGATAAATTGTAGTACAACAAGCGGATATTAACTCTTTACTTTATACACACTTGTTTTATCCCATTGGCAAACAAAACAAATTCAGATCAGACAGCACCTTCCAGGAGCTTTATGATCAGGGTCTTCTCTGTAAGCTCAAACAATATTGTAGCTCAGACTCCATAGTTTGCACAGCAAAGAAAATCCTATTTTTCAAATACCATTTGAAGTTAAGTAAAAAAAATATTAAGCTATAAACTTGTACATGAATATTCATGAGGTAAAGGGTTCATGAAGTGTGTGATGTAAATTTACCTTTACAGATCGGTTTGGTCCATTCCAACATGACTGGCCATTATCATATTTTTGGGCTGAATATTTATTGTCTGCAGGACCCTCCCATCTGCCCCAGTTACTGAAAAGAGTACAAACAAATAATGTTACACAATTGTACCTGTCATACCAATAAAACATACACATCTAAATTTAAACAGACTTATACTATTGCATATAAAACCTTTGTTTCCCTCTACAAAGAATTAACCATTTAACCATTTTTTATTTTTTTTAAAGTCTGATGTATTTTAATAATTATTTTTAATATTATACAAATAACATAAAGAATAAAGTACTATCTGACAAAACACTGCAACCTATTTTGCTTAGACTAAATGTCTAACCAACAGTAATCTAGACATTTATGATTTTTATTTCCATTGCCAAATCACAAATTAGGCCATCATTAAAAAATTGTTTGTTTGTAGTGCTCTGACCCTGAATTCCAGGGGAGTGTAGGTAGGTTTTTTATTTTATCAAATACAGCTGAAAGTGTTTTTGTTTTTTCCAATGGAACGGAATAAAAAAATAATAAAAAAGTATAACTCAAAGATCAAAAAAAAAAAAAATTGAGTGGGGCCATTTTGATGGGTTGGTCGGAGCACTGCAAGCAAACATATTTTTAATTTTGGCCCTAGATGCATGATACCATATCCACATAAACCTAGACTGTACAAACCATTCTTTAACAAGAGCACTGCATATGTTTAAATTTATCATGAAGCCTATGCTGCCACCAACAAAAACGACACCATAGTGATGACAATACTTCCACTTTTTTTCATCTAAAACAAGCAAGCCTTACATGTTTGTTTAGTGCACCAAACAAGACAGCCATTCCAGTTTATTTCTTTTTTATATTTCTTACAAGGACTGTTTGTTGGATTTAACATCCAACTGACAATATTTTAGCCATTTGGAGACTCCATCTACTTGAGACAGATATAGTGATACCACAATGCAGTAGCATTTTGTTGCCTTGTGGCATCATACCACACCCAGTCACACTAGGCCAACCAGTCCTGAAACTATCCTGTCTTAGTGCTGAAAGCCTAGCAAGGAAGCTATACCAGTCTCACTTTTAACGATTTTGGTATGTTGCGCCCAGGGCGACAACAGCTATATGCCAAGGCTGGGAATCCAACCCATAACCTGTTGCTTCTGAGATCAACAGCAAAACAACTCTTTCATCAGGACCAGCATTGTATACAGTAGTCTAGACAACAGGTGTACTTACCCTAGGGTGGTCTCCGATCCTCCTGATTTGGACCGCTGCGAGGCTCGATCAAACCCACACAGTTTGTAAGTATATTCCCGATCAGTATACTCGTAACAATTGCCCTTAAGTTCACTAAACTCATCATTGGGACCAAAGTCTGTGTTTAAATAATTCTGAAGATTACTGTGAAATAGAAAAAGACTGCAAATTAACCATCTGACACTATGGCAAACAGAGCAGACCAAAGAATGCATGGCAAAGAAAAATCAATTGTTTCATATGCCAATAAAAGTTAAGAAAATGAATATTCATCAAGTTTGTATGGGAATATTCTAGAGTTTAAAAAGGTCAAACACAAAATAATTCAAGGCATATTATGATATGAGATTATATTGACTGGTATAAATAGTGGCAATTAGATTAAATAATCATTAATGTGACTGCTGTTAACAATACAAACTCTTAGTAATTTGTTAATTTTATTTAAATAAACAAGTAATAATTGTAACAGTGAACTGTTACGAAGTCTCCCATACGAAGTTTCTCCTAAGACAATCATACATGAATGTTTTTTGAGAGATAAGGTCATAAGTAAAATTGAGAGGGTGAGGCCTGACCCCTTGGTGATCCATGTTGACATAAAAGAAGTACCATTTAATTCACCTCATTCTGAGGATGGTTTTGGGGTGGGGATCTGAACAGTTTTTGATCATAAGTAAAATTAAGGGGACGGGCCAGACCCCTGGATGACCTCAGGAGGCACCAAAGTAGTACTATTCAATTCTTCTCATTAGGAGGAACAAAAATATAGGATTCAGGGTTGGAAATTCAAAATATTTAACCAAAATACATTATTATGCAAAAGTCCATCTTTGAGGGGGGTGAGGCCTGACCCCCAGGGACCCCCCATTTACAACTAGAAATGTGTCCAGACACAGACGCCCACAACTGTCGCATTTTCCAAAACAAGGGCCAGCATCCAGGAGCGCAAGTCATATTCTGAGTAATATATCCAAGAAGTATCAAGTCTGTTGTACAAATGCTTTTGAAGTGATGCATGTCACAAAGTTTCGGATCGAATGGATGTACGGACAGCCGGTCAAAGGCAAATCTATATTCCCTCCCATTTTTGGTGGGGGCATAAAAAACCAGGCAGGCACCACTTATCATTGAGAACTATAAGTGTGTGGAATTTTGTAAAGACAGGCCAAGTGGACTCTGAGATATGGCCCATACAAAGTTGCGGGCAGAAGAAAGAAGAATAGAAGAAACAGAGTAAAAAACAATAAGTCTCCAAAGTTTGTTTGGGAGACTTAATAATACTTGTATACAAAACTCCAGTTCCAATTTGTCCTCATTACATTATTTTCTCTGGAATCTACCATGACTTACCTTATCTGGTTCTCTGTATCCCTTAATTTTCCATCAGCATCATTATATTTCTGTCTGGCTTCATCAGCAGCTGCAAATATTCAAAAAGAATTGAAAAAGATAATAATACAATATTTACAGAAATGATAAAAACAAGTCCTGAGTTTATCCAATCACTACACTGTGACAAATTATGATTGAAGATTGACCAAGTTTACTGAAAAGAACACACTGGGTGTTTGAAAGTAGTTGACCCAGCAAAACCAGAAAAAAAATCCTTTATCAGTAAATAAGGGCAGAGCTTAAATTTCACAGCAAAAAAAACTGTATTTCTAAAAGAATAAATCGCTGACATAGAAAAAACAAAAGCGTTCTTTGGAACATATGTGTCATCTGCTGAAGCATGACAGAAAAAGTGTGACGGACAGATGGAGGGAAGGTCAGACGGACGAGGGAAAAGTGATCCCTATGTGTCACCTCTGTTAAAAGAATGACATGACAGAACAATTTAGTGCACTCACCTGCTATGAGAGTCTTTGTTTCCTCATCATAATCCGGCATTTTCTCCTCATCTTCCTCTTTCTTCCCCTCAGCAGGTTCTGGATCTTCTTCCTCGTCCTGAAACAGTGAACACACCCACCATTACCTGCCCTGAATCTTACACAGACACTACCTGAACCCATTACCAGTAATAAGTCAGGACACTTCAAACAAGAGTGTTCTCTGGAACACATGTGTCACCTCCTAAGTTTGACAGAAAAAGTGTGACAGACAGACAGACAGATGAATAGACAGACAATGGAAAGGTGATCCCTATGTGTCACCACTGCTTACAGCAGGTGACACAACCAGTTCATAGAAAACATCAATATAAATAGAATTCCCAATAGTTGTATTTTAGTTACTTTTTGTGTCATATGCCGTAAGCAGAAGTGACATATAGAGACCACTACCCTGTCGTCTGTCTGTCCTTCAGTCACACCTTGACTGTTACACTTTTTCCATCACACTGCTTTCAGTAGGTGACACATCTCAAAAAATACTGAAAGCAAACAACAGTATAACACCAGCTCAGAATTTCTCTCAGTCTGATCTAATCTGATACTTCTGACACTTATAATTTCATGATAGCCTTCATATGGTAGACAACCTCATTCCCTGAAGAGCACCAATCATTCTATAAAAACATACAGCTAAAAATAGCTGGAAAAGTTTTTACTTTAAACCAGAGGTGATATAGCATCTCTAGGGACAGTGCTTAAGTAACCCTTCATTGTAATATTGTGGTAAGTATTATTTCTTATTATTTACAACCATATTCAATATAAAAATTATATGTCCATCAATACTAGGAAATATTGGTAGAGCTATATGCATTATTTTCTTTATTTAATATGCAACATTCAATACATATCTCCAGTATGTATAACATTACTCTAAATTCTGAAATATTAATTACTATCTTATAAAACTGAGCCCAATATGCTTTAATGGTTACTTTATTGTCGTTTTTTTTTTTATTATTAAACAATTAAACCAATTTCTCCATAAAAATATATGCAATTTAGTTATTAACTTTTTAAACAAAACCATTACATCATCTTAAACATAAATGGATTACCCATGTAGTATCTATTAACCTATAAGCTCTATTGTTTAACAGCAGTATTTTTCATTAATTTCTTCTTTTTTTTTTAAAAATGGTTGTTTTCGAACTTGATACTATCACTTTCAAAAGTAAAACTAGAGATACATAATCCTGACCTTTTAATACAAAATCTTACATCAAACATTCTGTACATGCAAAACATGTTTAATCCCTTTAACCCCCCCCCAAACACTTCACTCTGTGAAGTGGCAGTAAATAATAATTCAGCAGGACTTAAATCAATGTATAATGGCATGGAAATGTAGGCAAGGGGCCTGACTGCCAATGCAACCACTGCAGGGATGACCAGCACCAGGCATGCACTAACTAATCAACGCCTTTGTTATTGTGTTCTAATTCTCAACATAAAAATAGTTCCTTCTTCTGGAATCCAAGGGAGCATATTTTCCATTTGAGGCCTGTATCATTAATATCATAAGAAACAAGGTCCCAGTCCATCATCTAGGTTATTTCTTCCTACCCCTCATCTTAAAAACACTCTAGATATCTTCAGATATTTGTAATACATTATTACTACATATGATGAGATCTTCAGATATTTGTAGTAAAAATGATGATAACTTTAGATATTTGTAGTACATATGATGATATCTTCAGATATTTGTAGAACATATGATGATATCTTCAGATATTTGTAGTACATATGATGATATCTTCAGATATTTGTAGTACATATGATGATATCTTCAGATATTTGTAGTACATATGATGATAACTTTAGATATTTGTAGTACATATGACGATATCTTCAGATATTTGTAGTACATATGATATCTTCAGATATTTGTAGTACATATGATGATATCTTCAGATATTTGTAGTACATATGATGAGATCTTCAGATATTTGTAGCACATATGATGATATCTTCAGATATTTATAGTACATATGATGAGATCTTCAGATATTTGTAGTAAAAATGATGATATCTTCAGATATTTGTAGTACATATGGTGATTATGATTCAAAATAAAAAAGCTGACACACTCCGCAGTAAAAACATTGTGTGTTTTGTTCATAGTGCTATGTTTAATAACCACAGCTTTTTATGTCAGTATGTGAACAGAGTTGAGAAATAAATGTTCAAAAAATAAATTTGTTAATTTAATTAATGTCCAACATCTATGTTCAACTTAAGTTTTTATCATCGTCATCATCATGGTCATTATCCAGGTACCTAAGTCATTATGTTCTTATAAGCTATTTGAAATGCTGTTATTTCATTGGTTACTTCAGGATTAAATAAAGATATGAAACATACATAACTCCTGGTGAAACAAAACTTACAAATTCCCCTAATCTATACACTCCAGATGAACATCCCTGCCCCAGTATATTTGCTGGCTACATATAAATTAAAGTCACCATGACCATCAAACAAGCCCCTTGCTTCAACTACACAGTTAAGGCAAGCACAAAACATGCATAGCACTAGGTAAGATATGACTATATGTCTAGCCTAGTACTCCTGGCTACAAATGTTGACACTTTAACAGACTAGCCCTTTAATCAGCCTGAAAGCATTTCTTGATCTGATTAGGTTTTACAATTTCAAGTTACTGATGGGCATCAAAAGCTAACAAGTTGTGTCTTTACTTTCAGGCTGATCTGGTTTTATACAGGTTTTGACTACTTGGCTTTTTTTTTAAATCTTTAGTCAAGTACAGGGCGGTATAGCAGCCTGACACCAAGGGGTACAGGACAATCCCAACAGGAGGTCTGTACTCAGAATGATATATCTACCTGCTTGTGTACAGTCACTACTGGGTCCTCAGGTGTTATAACAATGGGCACCTGGGTGGTGGTGCCTCGGGGTTTCTGCTGGGGGGAAATGGAACTATCTAGAGATAAGCTCATAAATTCTCAAAACATATGTAATTTTTTTTTACTTTGGAATTAATTATGAATAAACTCAAACCTCTGTCTGATAAATGGCTACCATTTGTGATCTAGGTTGATTAGAATGCCTGTCAGAAATATTTATTCATCATTTCTATAGAAGACATTGAAAGCTTATTATTACAAATTACTCGCGTATCAAGTTATTTCTTTCTCCTTTTGAAGTCAATAAAGAAAACTATTTTATTAGTTTCAGGTTAATTAGATGCCACACAAAATCAGGCATTATCATTCATAGCAACTGGCTTTACAAGTATACAAAACAATCCAATATTTAGAATTATGCAAACATTCAGGTAAACAGAAAAAAATAATCCTATAAACTTATTTTAAACAACAGCAAACCCCTTCTGAACTAGTTAAATAATCTTCAAAAATAAACTTATTTTCAACTAAAATCAATTTCAAAACATTTTAAATGTCAGACCTGAATTAAAAAGAAAAATGTGAAGTAAATTACATCAGAAATACTGATGATTATTTAAATCTAAAAATCAACTGTTGATGGAACACCATCCACCAAAAATAAATAATACACAATTTTAACAAGACTGTAACCATGACAACAGAACAACGGGGGCACCAACATGATACATCACAGATCTGCGGGCGAGGGGTCGGGGAGGGACCAAGACCTCTCCAGTGTCATACATCATCATCATCTTGTCTGCAAATCTTACCGGCTAAATAAAGGTAGGATTAAAACAAGGATGGCATATATCAGCAGGGTTTATACACAGGTAGGATATTTAAAGGAGGTCAAGCAGTAATAAGATATACATGATAGGGTTTGTTTATTCATTTGTTTATTGGGTATGGACACATCAACTTGGAACAGATATAGTGCTGCCACACTGCAATATCATGCCATTGACATGTGGCATGATACCACACCCAGGCATAAAAAAAATTTTCTGTGTTTCAGGTAACGGTCTAACCTGACCCTACCAAGCAAAGACCTGCCGACCCTATGTTTTTTGCCGTTGTTTTTAGCAGCCCTTTTGAGACTGCCCGTTTCTGCGATTCATTCCATTATGAATGGACTTAAAAAAAAAAAATCAATCCCAACCCTACCTTTTTCTTGAGACCGTTGCCCGAAACACACATTTTTTTTTCTTAGCCCCAGTCACATTATCCTGACACCGGGCCAACCAGTCCTGGAATTACCCTTATATGGTGAGCACCATTTGGGGCCTTTATCAAATGATACTGTTCTTTGTACATTAGTAAGCCTTATCTAACTGACAGTACTGTACATGGGAGATGGACTGTGAAAATGACTGACCAACTGCTGACCAACTCAGTAGAGTTTAACGACCAATGCATGAATTTTAAGATGGTTTATAACAAAAAACAAATAAATAAATAAAATAAATAAATATCTTGGGGATCTCTCTGTAATGGAAATTCAATAAGTTTCATTCTCCAGCTTGCATTCAGTGGCTGGATAAGTTCAATGGTGTGAAATCTTTAGTATAGGTAACAAGTAACTGGTGTTGCACGCAACACATGAGTCCCCTAACCGTCAGGGTACCAATTAGATATGACACTCTATCTGACGATGTACATGTGCCTCTCAGTAGAAAAGTCCGTCACCAGAGAGGTATTAGAGGAGGAGGGCATATTGTGTTAGTGCATCAGTCTAACATCATGGCCGAAGAAATCATGTTCATCATTTGAAGGCTATTTTTTCAGTATGATGTAAAACACTTCGATTTTTGTCATTATTATTTTAGTTTTGTCACAATATTTTAATTTGGATTTTTTGTTACAACATTTTGATTTTTCCTATTCTAAGAAGATATGAACAAATACCTACAATCTGGCATAAGAACTTGTATTAGAACTCAACATAAAATGTTTAAATATTCATAATATCAACTCTTATACAGTTGTCAAACAATTAATGATAAACATTCTAAGTAATCTGTCAGAAAAAGCTACGAAAGATTGAAAATTGCTGCAAGCTTCTAAAAACACACTGACACAAATCATGACTTTTGCGAGAGAGAGAAATAGCCACAACAGAAATTTCAAGATGCATATAAAAGACTCAATGGTGCCGAAAAAATACAGTGTTAAGCTAGCATTCACAAAACAGGTTTTCCTAAGCAGTAGTTTGACCGTGTAATGACCGACAGTCCAACCCAAGTGGATCACACTGACAACAGCCACTATCCCATGAGAACTTACATCATACTCCTCCTCCTCTTCCTCCTCATCATCATATTCCTCATCTACATCAGGAATGTCAGAGGGGTTGGCCTACAAACGATAATGTATGACACGCTTATCTGAAATGTCTCCTCCAGCCCCGAATCCACCACATTCATGTCATGGCATATTTTGTACTTGATCACAAAAAAACTGATTGTCACTGAACCCTAACTCATTTTGATTGTCATGATAAACTTCAAAGACAACAAGACGTGATTAAAGTATGTTACATGAAACAGAAAAAAATTCACACCCTAAATTCTTCTGTTTTCTGCTAAGACAGACATAAATTCTTAAACCTATTCTGATAAAAACTGGACCTCGAGACAACATAAAGACAAGCTATGTTCAGCCATCCATCAAGTTTCATATTCAAGCATTTATCCTTACTAAAGCAATGCCAGATAATTTGACTCATAATTCTGGAACTGTTTTATGCAAATGAATCAATCTTAATACTGAAAGTATTTAAGTGCATCTGTAACTAAATGTGCAGTTGAAAAGACACAATAATCAAAATGATGCAACATAAAACAGTGACGAGTGTCTCCATGGTGTATTAATGCGATAAACTTGAGAAACAGACATACACAATCACAGTCAACTAATCACAAGCACGTAATTGCTCTCAGAAAGTCAAGCTTCATTTTTGTCAAAAATGTGGTCACTGGAACATTTGGATGTTAAACATGTCATTCACTATACAGGTGGTTACAGCAGGTATCAAATGTCAATAGCGGGAAGGCTTTAGATTAGCATTTATTGATCTATTGAGTTTGATTTTAGAAAGACATGAGAACTCTTCAGAAAGACTTCCATAAGGAAAGTTTTTAAGAAAATCTGACAAGCTGACAAAGAATTCTTCTACAAAACAAAAAGAGTGTTTGCATTTCAGTCATGCTGGAAAACGCACACCTTATGAAAAGGATTCTAGGCTACAAACTATTAATACATTAACATATTCATGAACATATTAATCAATCTACAAATAAAATCTATTATTTTTAAGTATAAAACAAAAGAACACATTTTTAATGCTTAATACCAAATGACCAAGGGAAAAACGTCAACATATAAAATACCCTTCGCTGTGATTCCTTTCTCAGACGTCGTAAGTTTTGTCGCTCATTTCTGCCCCAAATTTTGGGCTTCATTTCATCCTCAAAACATTTGTTAAGGTAGATTAAATTAGAAATACAATATTAACCATCCACCGTATGTTAGTATAAATGAGAACCTGTTGCTTATTTGGTAAAAGAATCAAATTTTTATAAAAACTATTCTTAAAAGAAACTTCAATGAATATAAAAGAGAAATCTGTATGTGCTAGATATTACCTATATATCCTCAGAATCATACATTTGCACACAAGTTAAACTATGGCAATAACTAGTTAAAAATAAGATTTCTTAATACAAAAAACTTTAAGTCTTCTGTTGTATTTTTGTCATTCAAATACTAAGTAAGACCATATATATGACTAAGAATATTCAGTGGTCGAAACTAGCAAGACCCCATGTGACAGGAACCCACAAAATGCTTGATGAGCCCACTCATTTTCATAATTCTACCTCTCAAAAAATTCAGGCAAAAAACTGATAATAATATAAATTATCAATCTTTTCATCCCGCTTCTTTTTTCTGTAATCTTCAAAGATGACAGCCTTACATTTGTATCTACAAATCATCTAGAGTGTTGTCTTAAATGTAAAGCTTTTTTTTTTCTGGGCCAGTTCTGTCTAGGCCCATTCAAATCCTATTCAATAAGAGTATGAACTCAAAAAGCCAGTCTCAAATCTTAGTTGTGACCACTGATATTCTTTTTATATAAAATCTTAATTAAATCTAAGAATAAAAGAATGCTATCATAAACTGCTTCTAGCGTCTATATAGGGATTTGATTATGATTTACATACAAGACAGAGTATAGTATGAGGTATGACAGAATACAGTACAGAGAACTGAGCAAATATCAAGAGATCTGATCTGAAAGTAATGATGGTTGCCATGATTTACTTTATTGAGGTCAGTGTGACCTTTATAACTGACCGATCAAGCTTAATCACATTTCATCATTATCATCTATTTATTTATTATATATATATTTTTTTTTTATCTTTTTTTTTTTTTTTTTTTTTTTTAACAATAAATAAACCTTGGGCACACTTATGATTTATAGTATTAAGTCCATTGAAACTATTTCATAGCACATTACTGGTATTTTAACCCATACGATCTAATGTAAAATCTTCAATTTTTGTTGGCATTTAATTTTGTGAAATCTGTAATAACATCTATTTCATTGGTAGATATATTTGTGGATTAAAATTCTAGAAAACATGAGAATTACTAAATGAAACACTTTTTACGCAGATAAACATTCATGGTTAAAAGCCGTCCAGGAAATAGACAAAAAATAGTCCCCAACAAAAATTAATGGTTCTACAGTGAATATAAGATGCCATACTTCTTACACAGTAAATATGATAAAGCCAACGATACATTATTAATATCAAAGAAACCAAACTTATACTAACTTTACATAGACTTAATATTTGCACTAAGTATCAGATACTATGCAGATTGCCTACCTTTCTGACCTCTTCAGTCTCCTCCCCTTTAGCCTGGTCTCCCCCATGTTTGTAGACACCCTTTAGATTAGGCCACACCTTCTCTGTAAACTGGTCCCTGTCTACGCTTTCCTCACCCTCCAGGTGTTCCTGTACATAACATTTTTTTTTTTATTAATCCTTTACCTCATGAATATTTATGTAAACATTTATTACTGGGTGAATATTTATGTCTGTTTATTGGGTTTTCTTCCCACTGACAGCATTTCAGACATATGGAGACTATGTCTGCTCGAGACAGAAATAGTGCTGCCACACTGCAGTCTCATACCACAGACATGAGGCATGAAAGGTCAGCCAGACACATTATCCTGATTCTGGGTCAACCATATTTATTTTGCTTTAGCATTTTGCTTAATTTTGAATGGTGTTTGAAATAATGGATTTTCCTTTACTTGCAGACTGTATAGAATCTGAACTACAATACTGTACAAGCAAACAGAAGAGACCTGATCAGACAGCACCTAGAAAGAGCTGTCTGATCCAACCTTCTGGTCTGTTTGCCAAGGGCGTCAAAGAGAGTCTATATGAAATACAGGGTTAAATGACAGTTGTTTCATATTATAGTTTCAAATTTGTCAAAATATTACTTTGGCTACAAATCCATTTTACTGAACAATTCTTATTTATTTAGTGGGAATGTCAGCCTGAAACTGTCAATTGGGATCCAAAACATATACACTATATATACATGTATCATACTGACTGTAACTCTTTTCTTATCATACTCCATTTTATCATATATATCAAACATCAATATGGCCCTTCAATTTTTAAAAGGCCTTAAAACATTAAGGAAATTTTTTTCTTAGCTATTTTGTGGCTTTAATAAGAGATTTTTTTTTAAAGCTTTAATGAATTAAGTCTGATCAGTTACAAAGATGGAAGTTCATGTAAAGTTACAGGGAAAAAGTGAACTCACTTTGAGTTGCATAAACAAGAGGCCCATGAGGCCCTAAATCGCTCACCTGAGATAAATAGGTTGACCCAAGGAACATCTGTACCAATTTATTTTAAAATCTGGCCAGTAGTTTTGAAGAAGATGATTTTTAAAGTTTTCATTTTTTGTTTTTTTTGTTTCCATGGCAACCAGAGTTCTATATGGATCAAGTTTATTTTAGCAACTTTTGTGAAGGTTGACCCAATGATCATTTCTGCCAAATTTAATAAAATTCTGTCCAATGGTTTCAGAGGAAATGTTGATTAAAGTTTTCCCTATATACATATAAGACAAATAAGCCCCGCCCCTGGCGGCCATGTTTTTTACAGATCGGAAATTTTTTAGCAACTTTGGTAGAGGTTGACCCAAGGAACATCTGTACCAATTTATTTTAAAATCTGGCCAGTAGTTTTGAAGAAGATGATTTTTGAAGTTTTCATTTTTTTTTCTTTTTGTTGCCATGGCAACCAGAGTTCTACATGGATCAAGTTTATTTTAGCAACTTTTGTGAAGGTTGACCCAAGAATCATCCCTGCCAAGTTTAATCAAATTCTGCCCAGTGATTTCAGGAGATGTTGTTTAAAGTTTTCCCTATATACATATAAGGCAAATAAGCCCCACCCCTGGCGGCCATGTTTTTTTACGGATCGGAATAATTTTAGCAACTTTGGTAGAGGTTGACCCAAGGAACATCTGTACCAATTTATTTTAAAATCTGGCCAGTAGTTTTGAAGAAGATGATTTTTAAAGTTTTCATTTTTCTTCTTCTTTTTGTTGCCATGGCAACCAGAGTTCTACATTGATCAACTTTATTTTAGCAACTTTTGTGAAGGTTGACCCAAGGATCATCCCTGCCAAGTTTAATCAAATTTTGTCCAGTGGTTTCAGAGATGTTGTTTAAAGGTTTCTCTATATACATATAAGGCAAATAAGCCCGCCCCTGGCGGCCATGTTTTTTTACGGATCAGAATAATTTTAACAACTTAGGTGGAGGTTGACCCAAGGAACATCTGTACCAAATTATTTTGAAATCTGGCCAATAGTTTTGAAGGAGATGATTTTTAAAGTTTTCAAATTATTTTTCTTCTTGTAGCCATGGCAACCAGAGTTCTTCATGGATCAACTTTATTTTAGCAACTTTTGTAGAGCCTCACCCAAGGAACATTCCTGCCAAGTTTCATTAAATTCTGTCCTGCGGTTTCAGAGGAGATGTCGTTTAAAGTAAATTGTTGACGATGGACGACGCACGACGCCGGACGAAGGGCGATCACAAAAGCTCACCTTGAGCACTTTGTGCTCAGGTGAGCTTAAAAGGGGGAGGGTTCTATATACATGTGGAAAACACTTTTTTTCCCCCAAATAATAATTAAAATAATTCCTGCTTTTATCATCACATAATGAGCATTTACCTTTGCCTCATCTTCGCTTACTTCACCATTTGAATCGATGTCAAATTCTGATCTGGGTTGGATTTCCATGAAATGTACCCTATGTTTAAAATATACAACATGTGATTGAGATGAAAAGAAAACTTAAAGGGAAGTCACAAATAATATCAATAAAATATTGCTATTATCAATTATTGAATGTGTTCATGTAAAACTGATGTAATTTTATGTAATACAAAATGAAAATCAGGGCTTTTTTGTGAGTTTTTTTTTTAGGCTTTTTTATTTGGAAATTTCCGAAATAGTGCCTTTTGACCCTTGAAAATTAATGGTTAGGGGTCAAATTTTCAGTAAGAAAGTAAGAAGGAAAATATCCACAAAACCCTCAAAATTATTCTTCTTTTTACAATTCAGGAACATTTTGACCCTTATATTTCACAGACTATGGAGAACCCTGAAAATAAATAAATGACTTTGTTTTAAATTCCATTTTTATTTACTTTTTATGGTAAAAAAAGAGAGTATTTTTCTGTCTTAAGAATTTCTGTCTGAAATAAAAAAAGAAAAGCATTCAGAAATGATTGGACATCTCCCAACTCGAATTAACAGTATGAAAATGCTAAGTCATAACAACTTCCCTACCTCTGGTCATCATTTTGGTCAAGATCTTCAAATGCAATCTGAGCCTGGAGGGCCTCCTTTTCAGCCCGACGCTTCTCTAGAACCTCTGTTAGTTTAAAAGACAATAACCACAATATATTGTTTGGAAAAAGAGGATTTCTACACTAATGAAAAAATATTCAATTGCGAAGCTGTTTCATAAAGTTTAATTCAGTGCAATATCACTTATTGTAATCTAGCATCCTTTTTTCACCACAAAATCAGATCCTTTACTGATAAAAATGCTCATTTAAGTCATTCAAGGCAATACTCAAGTTTAAAGGAACATTATTCTTCCAAAAGCAGTGTATCTTCTTCGGACAGAAAAGCAAAATGTGTGCTACAGATTTGTTAAAAGATGCAATCTGTCCCTCCTCTTTGATGACAACATTACTAAAATGCATGAATAAGGAAGAATCTGTCACTGAAGATATTATAAATTCAGCTGTTTACAAAAATATATGATTTGCATATCCTGCACATCTTCCCCAATTTTCTGTCATTTTCCATAGACCTTTTGTATGTCTCCGTTAACAAATTGTGAGGACATACATTATGACGTAAGCAGATATACAATTTGTCTTCGGCGTTGGATTTTCAAATTCGAATTATATCCAATTACAGACCTTCTTCGAGAATACTAGCCAATGCAAAATGTTAACAATGAAAGTATTTTGACATCCATCCAAAATACTAAATGGCATATTTTGATCAACTTTTTCAATATGTTTAACTGCTTTTTTACAGCAAATATTTGCACATTATGTACCATTTGGGTTAGTCTATAATATTTCAATGCCATTTTTTTTCCTTTTCATGAACATTTTATCAGTATGAAATATAATGAACCTTTGACTGTTTGATTATTCCAAAAATGTGTTGGTTTTTCAGAGGGAAATAATACAGTAAACAATTAAATTCACTCCCTTTCAATATTTTGGCAAAAATTTGCCTTCCTCAAGAAAAACAAGAGGGCCATGATGGCCCTGAAACGCTCACCTGAGTACCATTGCTACAACTGATTACAAGGTTTTTAAACAGACAAGAATTCTGACATAACTCAATCTTAAACATTTTAGCCCTGACAATACTACACACCAAATATATAAGCACTGGGCCTTATGGTTTCAGAGGAGAAGACTTAGTGCAGGGTCATTTATCTCCAAAGGGCCACCATTTTGAAAATCTTGATAATGAACCATTAGATGATACTACATACCAAAAATCTAAGCTATAGGCCTTATGGATTCATAGTAGAAGATTTTTTTAAAGATTTTCCTATATAACTCTATGTAAAACAAGTTACCCCTGGTGCGGGGGCATTTATCACCGTAAGGTCATGATTTGTACAATCTTGGTAATGAACCATAAGATGATGCTACATACTAAATATCTAATCTCTAGGCCTTATGGATTCATAGAAGAAGATTTTTAAAGATTTTCCTATATAACAAAACCAAATATCTAAGCTCTAGGCCTTGCAGTTTTGCAGAAGAAGATTTTCAAAGTTTGCATTTTTAAAATCTATTTTTAGCTCCTGTGACCTACTTTTTTAACCAATCTGAATAATTTGTACAACTTTGATAGAGGGCATCATAAGGATGATTCCTGTGAAGTTTGGTCAAAATCCCTTCAGCGGTTCATGAGGAGATGTTGTTTAAAGCAAATTGTTGACGACGGACGCACGCACGCACGACGGACAAAAGGCGATCACAAAATAACTCACAAAAGCTCACCATGAGCACGTTGTGCTCAGGTGAGCTAAAAAAAAAAACATGAATTTTTTAGCAACTACTTGATGGACGTTTGTACAGTTGCCATATTTTTTTTTTGCTTAAAAATTCCTGTTCTTTTTCTTGAGAAAGGCAAATTTTCAATAAATATTGAAAAGGAGTGAATTTACGGTAATTTACGGTAATTGTTTGATTAGTTTATTTGCTCAGGTTAATCGTCCCACAAAAAGTTATTCAGTCATTTTGGGACTTTTTTCTACATGCAACAGATATAGTTTGCCTCCCTGCCATATCATGTCTATGACAAGTAACATAATACCAGATATTGGTCAACAAGTCCTAGAACTACCTTATGTACTGAGAGAAAGATTCCAGTACAGAGGAGATACCAGTTCTAACAACTTCTGTATGTCGAAGCCAGGTATCTAACCAATGACCTCCACATTACAGGTTGGACACTCAAATAACTCAGCCACCAGGACTAGTGGGTTTGGTTTAGTGTCAAGTGTGAATTCTGCTTATTCTACAATTCATATTTGACACAAAATCTGAAATATTAATGCGTCAATATTTCTACTGAAAAACTGTAAACAATCTTTGCCATGAATAGAATAAAATCATTTTACTAAGAGTAAAATTTGTTGATACACTTGATATAAATTTTTTTTATATGACTCAGGGTTTTCATTATTAAGTTAAAAAACAGACTTTTCTTAAAGACTTCAAATATCTCTGGAAAAAGAACCATTTCTTATTTGACTTTAGCCAATGATTTCAAGTGGCATATCTGCTAGTTATGAAAACCCTGTTTACTACCAAAATATATTTTGTGACCAGAGCCACACTGAACTAGAGCATTACCTTGCCAAGCTTGCTCATGTTTCTCTTTGGCCTCCTTCTCTGGAGCTTCCGCTGTGTCCTTCAGTCCTGTAAGTAAATTAAGGGAATCTAAATGTCTATAGATATAACAAAATTCATCTCTTTCTCTCCCTATTACATTCTTTCTGTCACTCAAATAGAATAAAATATAACATTTTAATTAAAAATTCTGTTTAGATAATAAATAAGAGTGTTCTCTGGAACATGTGTGTCACCTGCTAAAGTGTGACAGAAAAAATGTGACAGACAGACAGACGGACATGCGGACAGATTGGAGTTTAGGGCCCTTTCTTTTGTTCTTTTTTTTTTTAAGGGGCCATGGCCCCTAATTCTCTTGTTACGGAATGAAGTCTATTGTCCTCTTTTCTTCTGGTTAACGTCAGATAGCCCCTTACTCCAAACAGACAGACGGACGGATGGGAGAGACAGACGACGGTAAAGTGACTCATATGTGTCACCTCTGCTTACAGTAATCAGAGATGACACATATGGGTCACTTTTCAAATTTACAGCAGGTGACACAAAAAGCATGATCTTACTTTGAACTATCTCCTCAATTTAGAGATGATTCTATATCAAAAGACAAAAATAGTCCTCACAATTCAAGATTTTCAACATTGTATATTACTTTTGTCACATCGGGCAAATTCAATACTAGTATTTTGCTGTGTCATATATAAAATGTGCAACAGCTTGTATCTAGCTTTATCTAACGAAGTGGAAGTTACACTACACACCTTCCATTTCTGTCTTCACAGCTGTCAGCTCCACCTTAGACTTCTCAAGCTGTTCCAGTAGTTGCTATGGAAACAGTATACAAGTTTATACATAAATAAGATTGAAGCAAAGGTATGATTTACTAATGAGTGTTAATTCTTTACAACAAACATATTTTTCTATATTTATTCTGCCATGAACAAGTGCCGGTAGAACCCTAGGATGCTCCCCAAACTGTGCTTTGTCACTTGATGGGTGAAAAATAACAAAGGACAATAACTCCTAAATTATGCAAAACAGAGTTATGATTCTTGTACACTGCGCTTTGCACTTCTCCTCATTGAGATTTATCTACCTATGAAGTTTCATATTGATACCTCTTATAATTTTTGTGTTATGCTCCGGACAAAATTATGACATACAGACGAATGAACGGACATGACGGACAGACAAACAAAGCAGCAACTATATGCTCTCCCTTTGGGAAGCATAATTTACACCAACTCATGTAATGCACCAAAGAAGATAAAAGCAAAGGTGTGATTTACGCATGAACCAGCGCCTTCATCTTTGGTCAGATGAGTCACAATATTCCAACAATACTTTTGTTTTTAAGTATATAAATAAAACTTTCATATGAAAGATGATTTCTGTAAAGATAAATAGCAACACACACTGGCCACTGGTGACAGAATCTTGGTACAAAACCTAGGTATAATGTCAAAGTATCCATTCTACAAGATTAAGTGTGATTTAAGAGTCAATGTTCTTTTTATGATACATGTTTTTAGAATCTTAGCTTAAACTAAAGATACTACTTGTATCGTGCATTGTCAAAATCTCAACATTTTTAGTTTTCACAATTCAAGTCTTTTCATTTTAATAGATAAAACTAGAACTGCCATTGTAATGGCTCAAATACCCCCCGCATGTTGCTTTGTCACAGGAATAAAGTTTACAGTTCTTGTTTCAAGTTTCATCCTGATGACTATCATACTTTTTGAGTTACAGCCAGGACAAAAATTAAGTATGAAAATTTACAAAGGGCAATAACTCCAAAATTACGTGACAGAGAGTTATGGTTCTTGGTCACTGCACTCCCCCTCAAAGAAATCCACATATGAAGTTTCATCTTGATATCTTTTATACTTTTTGAGTTACGGCCAAGACAAAAATTAAGTATGAAAATTTACAAAGGGCAATAACTCCAAAATTACGTGACAAAGAGTTATGGTTCTTGGTCACTGCATGCCCCCTCAATGAGATCTATCCACATATGAAGTTTCATCTTGATATCTTTTATACTTTTTGAGTTACAGCCCGGACAAAGAAACCGACAGACAGCTGGCTGGAGGGCCAGACGGCCAGACAGACAAGCTGAATCCAGTATACCCCCCTTACAACTTTGTGTGCGGGGGGTATAAATATGTTTTAGTAGCATGTATTTCATATCTGAAAAGAGTTTTCAGTTTCATTTAAAGTGTTTTATTTAAACTAAAAGTCATTCACGACAGGGCAAGTGAAAAATCAGATATTTTCTTCATAATTTTCTTCATTTCACTATCTCAAATTTGTGAAGGGCAAGTGATAATTTTAAGATATTTACGCCCTCAGTGTTTATTCTTTATAAATACATTACATATTTTCCTATATACTCAGCCCTGAATTAAACACAAACTTATGTACCAAACTTTGATGTGAGTATCTCTATGTATGTATATACCTGTTTCTCTGCCCTAACTTTCTTGCCCTCTTCTATGGCAGCCACTTTCTGTTTATATCCTTCTTCTTGCAGAAGTCTTGTTTTATCTGCTTCCTCTCGCATCTTCTTGCCTAGCTCCCTGCAACCAGTCAGGTAAAACTTGAACCTCACTTTCATAACTTTAAACCATTAATGTTAGGACTCATCTATGAAAGGCGGATAGAAGCTAAAGCTATCACTGTAGGTAATGAACACCCCATCTTCAATGCCTTCACTCAACAACATAAAAAAATATTTGAACTTTTTTGTAAAATGGAATGTAATAGGACAAAATAATCAGTATGATTCCTAAATGAACTTCAGCTGTACTGTCCACCTAACCCTGTATGAAGTGGGGGTTATTTCAGAAGCATACAGAATATAACAACAGGATGACAGCCAGTGGATTTACCACATCATGCTGCAAAAAGTTTCTCTAAGTTTTCTCTGTACGTGAAAATTTTAGTTTTCTCTTTACATGAAAATCCAATCGGCACAAAAATTACCATTAACTTTTTAAATTTTTACAATCTCCTTCTGCTCAAACACTGCATATACCTGGATGAAATCAACTTATTTGGCATCAAATTAAACCTGGATGAATCTAAACTCACTTGCAATTGTTTACACACTCTATGTTTCCAGCCCATTCATCTGACCCGTCACAGCAATCTGCAAGGTAAACATAAGAAACAATGATACAAAGGCTACCATCAGATAAATGAAAAGGGGAAAATTTGAATAATTAACCTTTTTTTTCTACAATATTAGAGTTGAATGCATATTCTAAAAAAGTTACATTTTTACCAATAACCTTGAATAGATATCAGCACTGTCCAAAAATATTCACCACATTGTTCAATCCAAAACTTGAAGTAATTTCATCAAATTTTAATGACCAATGTTTAATACTAATATTTATTCTAAGGACTGAATAATTCTTCCTATCAGAGAGCAAACAGACATTTCAGACTAATGGCCAGAATCTACGAAACATTTGATAACTAATACAATAATAATCATATTTCGAAGAACTTATACAGGGTGCCCACTGAATTTTGAAACTGGCAGTACAATTGATGTTTTACCTTAACTTTATATTCCTTCATACAGAGAGACCCTACAATTTTGGAGGTATATGGCGAATTCTAGGGGTAAAAAATGCTATATAGGGGATAAATGGTCATGCTGCTTATATTTGATTTCAATAAAATTCACAAGTACAGAAGTCAGAGAAACAGATAAGCAGGGTATTTCACTATTTACCCAATTAATATCAGCAAAAAAGCAATAGCTTTTAGAATCATGGGGTAACAAAAAGAAAAAGAATTTTTGAAAACTCAATTAAAATGTTATTAGTTGTAAACAAAATATACAGAATACCCAATTCACATTTGTTAAAAACCCAATTAAATTTCACAAAAACCCAATTCATTTAAAAGTCATAGGGTAAATTACCCATTTCATGAAAAAGTTATCTTAAGTTCTGAGAAGCATTCATTTCATGAATGCACATTTTATATCTTAAAGTGATGTAAAGACATACCACATATCCCATCATTTACCCTGGAGGACAGGATATTCAATGGCTTGTAACCAGCATTTGTACAATGGAATTTTCCATTGGGACAAGCAGCTGTACCTGCAAAAGTAAAACAAATTAAAAATACATATTATTTCATGAACTTTGAATTAAGACTGCATCTAATTTGGACATATATTCTACATCTAGCAAGTCATTAAATGGAAGTTTTAATTTTAGTCATTTATTGATTATTTTATGAAAAAAAATTATACTAAATCAATTTTATACATGACTTTTAGTAAATTTTTCCACTTTTTGACGTACTTAGAATTTCTGACTTACATGAAATTTTCTAATATAACTTCCTCAAAACTATTTTTAATCCTGTAATAGACACTTAAAAAAAAAATTGTACATACAATCATTGGAATATAATCGCATAATAATTCTTCTTACCAATATATTTCAGTTAGTCCATGAAAAAGTCTTTCGACTTTTAGGATTTACATGCCATGATGATGGGACATTCTTCTATCTCAAAACGAAATGCATTTTAAATTGTGCTTAAGAACATTAAAACAATGCTGATCTGTTGGACAACCATTTGTCAGGATTTTATCTTACCTGTCAAAAGCAGGAGAACAACTGTTAATGTTGAGCACTTTAACAAGGGCATAACATTTCTTAAATTATCATTTGCCAAGCCAAGCCCTTTTAAGCTGAGATAATAAAATCAGGAATTATAAAGAAATGTTATGATTTTTCATTCACCCTGCAATTTCATGGGTTTTCTAAAGTGGACGCCCGCTTGCCCGTGCCGGGTTAAAATCTCCATGGGCAAGTGATTTTTCTAAAGAGATAGCCCGTCGGGCAATTTTTTTTTTTCGTAAATGGAATCTTTCGTTTTTTATATTTTTTTTTCTACATTATATAGGGTGATTGCTTGCAAATGTGTTTGATACATGTTAACCTAAAATTCATCTGAATACTACACATATTTAGTTTTAAACATTAACAAACACTTACTTACTTAAAGATTGGACAATCTGTTTTCACTGGGGGCAAGTAGATGTTCAAATACTTAAGGAAACCCCTGAATTTTACTGGCTAGGGCAAGTTGAATATTACACCCCTGCCTGAGTGGCAGTGTCCTTTGATAACAATATACATACCTGGCTCATCAGACCCATCTGGACAGTCACAGTAATCATCATTCACATATTCAAAAGGAACTTCTTTACTCCTGTCTAAACAGTTGAACTTGCTCCCAGGTTTGTAGAAGCTGGCCACTATAATAAAACAAAATTCAATTGAATATCAATATAACTATGCACAAATCCAATGAATTGCTCTACATAAATCTTGAGAACTTGCAATTTGTGCGACATTTTACTTTCAGAAGACTAGGGCTTTTGGCAAGAGTAGTATTTTACTTGTACACCGGCAACAAGTTTGCCGTTTTTGGAACTGATAATTATATAAGAATATTTCTAAAAACATGATAACATGAGTACATTATTGAAATGGTTTAACTCCAATCTTAATGAATTACATAATCATTCGACTTTGTTTCAGTCGCGACGTTCACATCCCCCACCCACCGGTCAACAATGGCGCCACATCGACACTAACTCACTACATAATGACATCGATAAAAAGAGAAATCATTACTTGAAATAGCAACGCCTCTTGGTCTTGGAATTGTTGCATAGCAGCTTGAGAAAAGGGCCAGTGACATTAGAGTTAAAAACAGCATTTTGACGAGCGTCATTTCAACGTCTGCACCGTTATACATGGAAAGTTGTGATTGGCCATAAATTTTACACTAGGGGAGACTGTACGCGAGAATCTGAAATTAAATAACTTTTGGCCATCAAAAGCTTTCTTAATCTTATGAAATAGAGAGACAAACTTAAAATAGTTATAAAGACATTGACATTTCTACGATACGTAACTTACGTATTGTAGAAATTACGGTAATCAGCAACAGGTAGGATCTGATGCTGAATTCGCGAAGGGATTCTATATATACATGTATATGTATAAATGTATATGTGAAAATTTAAAATATAGGAGAATTTTAGCTAAGTTAAGATTATCTTCACATACCCTTAATATTGAATGAACAAGGTAGACATAGTCGAATAAGAAGAGAAGATGGAAAATGTAAACTTTTGCAATACTAATGATATTGAAGACGAGTATCATTTCATTTTAATTTGTCCAATGTATTTAAACTTAAGAAAATCTTACATTCCACGGTACTATTATACACACCCTAGCGTAGTAAAATTCACTGAATTAATGAAAGCAACAAATGTTTCAGTTATGATAAAAATGGCTATTTATTGTATAAAAGCTTTTCGAACAAGAGAAATTAATCAAATTCAATACTTATGAATGTTAATTACAGATATAAAGTATATTTAGCATTCCTTTATCCAAACATTCTCACTAAACGTATATAAGAAAACCTTGTTTGTAACATCTATTTATTTTTCTGTGTTATTGTGCATGCATATTGAATTTCTATGTTTATGTCAATGAGCTATGGATGTTTGTGACAATCATTAACTTCTGTTCTGTTCTGTATAAAGAGTCCCTGATTCACGGCTTTCATGCGAAGTACTGAAGTAAGGTTACAAATCTCTGTAGATCATACAGATCTATTATTAGATTTTGTGAAGGTGATTATGAATGGAATCGAGATCATGCCCCTAAATTTCTCTAGATTATTATGAAACTATTTTATCTGTTCTGTGCTTCAGAATTGGGCTACTTCAAAGATCTATTAATAAACCTATTCATAGGTCTTTGGTTAATTGTTATGTGACCAGCTTTACTTCGGTTACATCGCTCGACTTAAGGCCTATAATTATGGCACGCATTTGCTGCCTCATTATACTGGTCTTTTTACTATCATGTGCATAAATCATTATAACATTATTAAGTGTTTCTTAATGAAATGTGGAATGCACACAACTAAATGACCAGAACACATAACATAATGAAGTGTTTACATAACGAAATAGAGAATGTGCACGACAAAATTATCAGTACGTACACAAAACATAATGAATGTTTAACAGAACGAATTAGGGAATGCATACAACGAAATAATCGTTACGCAAAACATAATGAAAGGTTAACATAACGAAACAGGGAATGCACACAACAAAATGATCGGTACACAAAACATAAATTAAGTTTCCACATAACGAAACTAGGTATATACACAACAAAATTACCCGTACATATCACATAGTTAAGTGTGCATATAACGAAATAGCAAATGTACCTTGCTTATTTATCAGCACACATATCATAACATTTGGTGTATTACATGAAAGTAAAGAGACCAGTATAATGAGGCAGCAAAGGCGTTCCATATATTCCCAAAAGCAGTGTATATTCTTTGGACGTGTGTAGTTGTTGTTGTTGTATTGAGATTTACCGTCGCTGCGATAGTATTTCAATCATATAACGACGTCCAGCTAATCACAGGTGGAGGAAGACCCCGAGTACACAGAGGTATCCGGGTAGAACCACCAACCTACCGCAAGCCAGCTGGAAGGCTTCCTCACATGAAAAATCCGAAGTCCTTACCGGGATTCGAACCCACAGCGGTGAGGGGCTGAGAGACTTGTAGTCCACGACTGTAACCGCTCGGCCACGGCGGCCCCTTGGACGTGTGTAATTCAGATTTCTACATCTACAGGTTACTCAATCAAACTGATGATAACTGTTAGGCGCTTTGTCAGGTAACTGTGTTAAAAATGTTAAGTGCTAAGAGAAAAAATAAAAGTTTACAGGTAAAGAGTGCAAGGTTAAAACATACCAAGGGGGATTTATCACGTACCAGCCTATCGCTGAAGATATTCAGGTTGGAACTGGATTTGTTCTGGTATGAAAGACCATTCCAATATCTTAGAGTTCTAGGGAAGAAGTAGCTTAGGTGATACATTGTACTGGGTACGGGACTGTGGGATAAGGAACTGCATTTTTCTTTTCGGCTAATATGATATTACAATTGTAATCATACATAGGCTGTAAAATCCAGGCTAATGACATTACTTTTTCTTTCCTCTTGTCTTTCACACTTTTCTCTCTCTCTCTCTCTCTCCCCTCTCTCCTTTCAAGCAACTCTCATATTTTCTTTCATGCGCATCCGTTTTTTGATTGCTTCTTTCTCACATAATAATTTTAGCAGTCAGACATTGTGAAAGATGCGGACACGAATCTCGCCTCCACGGAATTCGAACCCACAACCCGGCTTTTACTACTGCAAGACGCTTCTTTTATGTTTACTTGAATAGTTAAGAAAAAGTCAACAAACTGTAGGAAATGAAACCAATCGCGTCGCACTATCTACGGTTTGCTAAGTAACATAAATAAATTCCTCGATAAATTAGTTACATTGAAATATCTTAATCAAATCGACATTAAACATTAATTCAAATATGCTACCCTCCATCCCACTTGTTGATGTCCAAACAGTAAATGATGAGCATAGCATTGTGAAACTTACATTTAAGTTTGGTCGATTATATCGAAAAGGGGAAACATTTCTCTACTTTCGAAAAACTTACGCTCGCTTCGGTCTTCTGTTGTCTGTAGAAAACTAGAAATGTCTTAATATACTCTATCCTACACATAGAACTTCCGCAAGTCTCCGTATCCGCAGAGATGTGAACATCCTTATGTAGCTTCGTGGTCTCCGTTAACGAATCGCGAGTACATAAATTGATGAATTTGCAGATAATTTAAACCAGACTCTCTGTATTAAGAGACCCAGTTTAAACCAACTGTGATCTACGGAGCGTCTTCGCGAATTTTCGCCACAATAAATCCATACAAAATGCTCAGTTGTGTACTTTGATCAACATTTACTTTTTCATTCATATTTTTTAAACTGTTATTTAGCGCAGATTGTTTTTTTTTTTTGCACATTATGTATATATCTGTTCTGTTTTACAGAAACAAGAAACTTCGATGGGAGCGATAGTCTTGCAATGTGTGTGTGTGTGTGTGTGTGTGTGTGTGGGGGGATGTCTATATGATTGTGTAAGATCTTGTATACCATGCTTAAATGTCATGCGATGCCGCTGCAGGGTTTGCCATCCTTCACCACTCAGCATGTTGATTACACTACTGCATGGTCCTTGAGAAGACTGGCAGTAGCCGACAGTAAATCAGAAGAAGGCATTGTCGATTTGCATAATTACCACAGCCATTTTCACCGTTATGTAATACTCCGCACTCAGCACTTTGTGTATCAATGCAATACGATGGTGTTTATCAGGTTAATATGGTCATGGCTAATTCAGCATGCAAATATATTGCCGACAGTCTTTCAGCGCATTAATTTTTGTACGTGCGCTTTGATTACAAAATGCATGTTATTTAAATAAAACAAAACATAAACTGACATAACATACTTGAATCTAAAATCAGAAGTGACAAAATCACTCGTACATCCACAGCTGGATAAATACGGGGGGGGGGGGGGGGGGCGAGCTAGTACAAGTGTGAAGTGTGAAGTTCTTGCACGAATACTAGGATTCTAAACAGTGCTATTTCATGGTTGTCGTAAAATCAATAAGAAGTCATCGATGTTTTCGCCTGTACATTAATATATTTTCCTCTTTTTTTTTTTCAAATATAAATAGTTCAGAGGATTGAAGTACTTGATTGACGATTCACACCTTTCCATATGCTCTTCTGTTAAAGTAAACGACAACCAATCTTCAGTGTGACGTCATACGTCACAAATGTGATACGCCAGTTTCTCTGGCATAATAAATGTTTTTATTGAATTTCTTAGGAAGATGAGCGACTTTTTCAAGTCTGCGCTTGGGTACATAAGCAGTACTACAACCGCAAGGGATGAAAATGATTTTGTTGGTCAAATAGTCGAGTTAGGAAGCCAAAAACTGAGAGTTAAAAGGAAAATAGCAGAAGGTAACATCCCCCACCCATCTAAAATTATGTTGACGTTGACTTCGGAGAGTGATGTATATGAAATTAACCCAGCGTACATCGATAAACGATATATATATATATACAACTGGCTGATAGAAACTGAAAGAAATTTTGATTCATTATCAAGGAATGGATCGTTATTGTAAATAAATCGTGTAATTATGAGAGAATGTGCAAGATGTTTCACTTAGGGCAAGTTTGGGGATTTTTCTTTCCAAAGCTATTTTAATTCAGGAAAATCGAAAGGAGAAATATCAGCTAAATAAATGTTTATATCAATTTGATAATGACACATATTTTGATACCTTTCCAGCCTATTCACTCTTGTGTGTTCCCTCACATAGGGATCAATTCATTGTCATTTGTCTCGCACTTTGTTCATCACACTTTCTGTTTGTTGTTGTTTTCTTTTCAGCAGGTGATGCATGTTCCAAGAAACACTACTTCTTATTTGGCTTCCACTATAATCCTTTAAAATATGATGTCAAATTTGGCCATTGAATACTGAGGTTGCTTTTAAACCTGGTACAATGAGTGAGAATTAAATTTGCTACCTCCTTCACTTGTGCAATCAATTTCTCATTTGAATGTAGATGACAGCTTAAGCACAGGAAAATATGTAAATATGTTAAAAATTTGCATACACACCATGCACAGATTCAGGGCTGGGCTTTGTATTTTCTGATACATAGAAAATGAGTGTCATAGGGTGAGAAAAAAGTCCAGCCTGACGTGGACATGAACATAGGGTCTTTCACTTACAGGGTGATTCTTCCCTATTGTGAGTTGTTACTATGGCATATTCCCCCACCAAATTAGAATTCATCCTCAAATTTCAAAATGGGTCCAGATAATAAGGTGGACATTATCTTGGAGCACATTCTGCCAAAATTCCATGTAGGATGCCAAATGTCACTGTGACTTTAACCCAGGGCCTTTTGTTCACAGGGCCAATGCTCTACCAACTGAGCTACCAGGGCACTTACATATGAGTTATCAATACTGTGACATAAGTAAATAATAATTGATATCATGTATCAACCATATTATTATTTTCTGTCTCTTATTGGCATTTGGCTAGATCATCCTCGGGAGCAGGAGGTAGTGGGTTCGATCCAAGACCGCGACATACCAAAGTCATAAAAAATTATACCGGTATAGCATCCCTTGCTTGGTGCTCAGCATATAAGGGTAGTTCCAGGACTGGTTAGCCCGGTGTCAGGATGATGTGTCCAGGTGTGGTGTCATGCCACATGTCTATAGAGTGATAGGGCAGTGTTGGAGCACTATATTTGTCTCAAGTAGACAGTCTCCAAATGAATTGCTGTCTGCTGGACATTAAACTCAATAAATAAACAAACCATGTTACATGTATTAACAAGATTATGATATATGGAAATCATGTGACTGCTTTGCATGCAAATTTAGCAATTTTAAATTGATGCTTGGTGCTATTACATTGTGTATTATAGTGTATATGTATTTTTAGGGCATCCATAAAATGAAACAACATATGAATTAATGTCATTATTTGATACATGTAGTCAAGTTTATCATACTTTTTTATTTGATATCAAAGTATTCATATCTCACACTTTTCTGTCTTTCTTTTTTTTTGACATCTAGGAGGGTTTGCTTTCGTATTTGTTGCCCAGGACAATTCAACAGGGAAAGAGTATGCTCTTAAGGTAATGAATATGTTATATATTAATAAAATCAAGTACAATAAGTTAAAAGATAATTGACACTTTATACCTGTATAAAATTAAAAGCAGAATTGATATCTCTATTACTAAGTTTGTCAGTTTCCAAAGAGGCAGAGCTACTTGCTTTTCCAATAGGAAACAAAAGATTGAATGTTTAAAGAGGTGTCAGTTTTTAATGTCTTCCACTTCAATTGAGTAAGAAACATTTTTTTTTACACTAAACACTCTCAACAGTTCCTTGAATCTGTGCAGGCTGACCTAGCTCTTTACTGTTGGCTGACCAACTACAAGTTTTTACCTTGTTATCCCTAAAATTGATAATGGACAGTTCCAAAAAAGATGCCGGCTAAGTCCATTTGAGAAATTCAGCAGGTTGAGTGTTAAGATATAAAATTATGCTTCTTCATACCATGTCATTCAAATAATTAATAGATTATCAACTGACTTTTAAAACAAATGTTTGATTTTATTTATCTTTTTAGAGATTACTTGCCAATGATGAGGAGAAAAATAATGCAGTTGTACAAGAGATCAAATTTCTTGTATCCTTGAAAGTCACTTTTTCAGGAATAAGTACACACATACTATGTTTTACATATACAGGTGTATTTTAAGTTTGATTTTACCAGTAGTTATAAAAAGAGAACTGCAATTTGAACATTTATCAAATACAATACCTACATCCTGATTATAATTTTATAATTTTTGATTTCCCATTTTGTACCCTTCAACAAAATTCTCAGACCAAAGACATAATACCATTGATTTAATGTCCTTGATATTCCATCCTGCATTTTGTTAAAACATATTTTATTGATCACATAGACAATAAGACAATTCACAAACATATAATACTAAAAAGGATGAAACCAAACGCTTAAAGCTTATTGAGATTTTCTCCTTGAAACTTCTATATTTGCAACACAAAATAAATCTTGGTAGAGATTGTATCATATATGAATATATGTGGCAGTAAAATACCTTGACAAAGGTTCAGAAAAAGTTGACTGGGCACCCCAACATTGTCCAATTTGTGGCAGCTGCTTCTATTGGCAAGGAACAGTCAGGACATGGCCAGTCAGAATACCTGCTACTAATGGAGTTGTGCTCAGGTAAAACTTATGCAACAATATGTTTATATGAGAATTTTAAGCCACCTATCTTATTCATCAATATTTGAAGGTAATTGGATTATGCTAAAAAATGTTAAGATTGTAATTTAGGTTTTATTGAATATGATAATTGGTGAAGCAGGAAATATTTATATGTATGTTGTTTTCAATTAGTTATACAAAATGTACTTGTTAATTAATGAAATAGTAACATACATTAACTATGATTAAGAGTAGAATGCTAGATATATTCATTTAATAAGGATTAAACCTTTTGTAAAAAAAGGAAAATCCAGATTTTTTTTTCTAAATTAGGCCAAAGTCTTTTCCAAAAGTTGCTGAAAAAAGGCTGCTTCAGAACTTTTGTCCTGTATTCTTTAACAAACTGAAGTATGGTCTCAATCTAAAATGCAAACTTTGATATTGCCATGAGTGCCAGTGTATACTTGGAAATGATATGTGGGTCTGTGCTGGAGTAAGGAATGTGAACATACGAAACCCACAATGGCACTGGAAATAAGTTTTACAGCTTTTATGGACAATCCTAGGTTAATAAATGCCTGCAATATCTATATATGTATATTTTTCAAGTGTATGTTAAATGCTGTGATTTATTGTTTTGTAGCCTTAATATAGTATGTATATGTGTATTTTAACCTAAATAAACATCAATCAATCTAGAGAACATGGGGTCACATTGTAACAATCAGTTGATTCACACCATGTTTCTGTTTCTTGCTCAGGAGGCCAGGTGGTGGATATATTGAATGAGAGAGAGTCTTCCCTGCCAGTGGACGTGGTGTTGAAGATCTTTTACCAGTCTTGTCGGGCCTTACAGCACATGCACAAGCAGTCCCCACCCATCATACACAGGGACATGAAGGTCAGCTGAGAGTGGGAGGGTTTACACATCTTGTCAGGGCCACAGTATTTTATTACCGTATACACTGGCAGATTAGGCACACTTTTTTTCCAGATAATTCAGGTTTATAGTAGAGGTGTGCCTTTTATGATACTATACAGCTTTTCAGGTTTATTTTTTCAATCACCGAGGAGTAAAATTTACCGCTATACTATCTCAGAAAATTGATATACTGAAAGTCAATGAATACGATAATATGCCACAAAGTCTATACGAAACCATGATAAACAATACCAGGTTATTGCTTTTGTTCTTATAAGTTATCCTTCTGGTATATTTCATGATGAAATGATCATGAGAAACTGAAACAACTTGGTGGAAGCCATTTTCAATATAAACAAATAAGTTTATTTTACGGGACCTCATGATGTGCAGGAGAAACTTGACAGGTGGCAATTGTTACGTAATATTTGTTAGTTGGGAGAATTTTGACAGGTGACAATGGTCCCCAGTGTTATTTAGAATGCGGAGACACGGTTGAGTAATGTCATGTTATGAAAATATGTCACCTTTATCCTATACCTTGTTAATGTATCGGTCTAATGGTAATCTTATGCCATGTGTAAATAAAACGGTATAGCCCGGTGACATACAGATAGCTTTCATTCTGTCAAAATGTATGACAGCACAAATTTCAAAACAAGATTTCGCCGCATACGATACAATAAGTGCTTTTTTAGCTCACCTGAGCACAACGTGCTCATGGTGAGCTATTGTGATCGCCTTTTGTCCGTCGTCCGTGCGTGCGTGCGTGCGTCCGTCGTCAACAATTTGCTTTAAACAACATCTCCTCATAAACCGCTGAAGGGATTTTGACCAAACTTCACAGGAATCATCCTTATGATGCCCTCTATCAAAGTTGTACAAATTATTCAGATTGGTTGAAAAAGTAGGTCACAGGAGCTAAAAATAGATTTTAAAAATGCAAACTTTGAAAATCTTCTTCTGCAAAACTGCAAGGCCTAGAGCTTAGATATTTGGTATGTAGCATCATCTTATGGGCCATTACCAAGATTGTACAAATCATAGCCCTACGGTGATAAATGCCCCCGCACCAGGGGTCACTTGTTTTACATAGTTATTAGGAAAATCTTTAAAAATCTTCTTCTATGAATCCATTAGCCTAGAGCTTAGATATTTGGTATGTAGCATCATCTAATGGTTCATTACCAAGATTGTTCAAATCATAGCCCTACGGTGATAAATGCCCCCACATCAGGGGTCACTTGTTTTACATAGAGTTATTTAGGAAAATCTTTAAAAATCTTCTTCTATGAATCCATAAGGCCTAGAGCTTAGATATTTGGTATGTAGCATCATCTTATGGTTCATTACCAAGATTGTACAAATCATGCCCTAGGTGATAAATGCCCCGCAAGGGGTCACTTGTTTTACATAGAGTTATATAGGAAAATCTTTAAAAAATTTCTTCTATGAATCCATAAGGCCTAGAGATTAGATATTTGGTATGTAGCATATCTAATGGTTCATTACCAACCGCACCAGGGGTCACTTGTTTTACATAGAGTTATATAGGAAAATCTTTAAAAATCTTCTTCTATGAATCCATAAGGCCTAGAGATTAGATATTTGGTATGTAGCATCATCTTAAGGTTCATTACCAAGATTGTCAAATCATGACCTTAGGTGATAAATGCCCCCGCACCAGGGGTCACTTGTTTTACATAGAGTTATATAGGAAAATCTATAGGAAAATCTTTAAAAAAATCTTCTTCTATGAATCCATAAGGCCTAGAGCTTAGATTTTTGGTATGTAGTATCATCTAATGGTTCATTATCAAGATTTTCAAAATGGTGGCCCTTTGGAGATAAATGACCCCGCACTAAGTCTTCTCCTCTGAAACCATAAGGCCCTTGTCAGGGCTAAAATGTTTAAGATTGAGTTATATCAGAATTCTTGTCTGTTTAAAAACCTTGTAATCAGTTGTAGCAATGGTACTCAGGTGAGCATTTCAGGGCCATCATGGCCCTCTTGTTTTTTTAAATAAGTAACCCTGAAAATTAGGATACGCCTTATACGTAGCTGTGCCTAATCTGCCTGTGTGTATGGTACTAGTGGTCAGATTTATTCTTGAGAAGTTACAATATGTCATTTAATTATTTTCCATTGAGCATATTTTTGGCCTTATGTCCTCTGTTTTCTGTTCATGTACAGGTTTTGGATAAATATCTCATAAGGAAATTTTTTTATATACTGGTATATATGTATGGCCATATCAGTAAACAATCTTATTGTTACTTGTTGGCATGTATTCAAGTGATTGTAAACTGATATAACAATGCAAGACTGAAGTCTAACTGTGTGATATAGCTGAGGCATCTGCTGGTTAAGAAAGTTAAGTTCAATCCCTAGTTGTGTGAGATCTCATCATAACTTTCTTATGTGCTTTAGTATTGCTATTCCCTATGAATGATCAAGATGAATTTATATAAGTTGTAGGAACGTAATTTAATTGATTGAGCCTATGAGATTTTTGTTCATGTTAAACATAGATGGGACTCTCTGATAGTGTTCAGAAATCTTTCATTAGGTATTTTGATGTTTTTGAGTGTAGCAGTATTGTTTGGTCATCTTTTTGAAAAAGAGGCAGGGATAGTTACGGATTTAACCCTTTCCCTCATAGAGGACACCATGAAAAGACCTATGCGAACAGCATAAAACCAGATCAGCCTGTGAGTAACTCAGTGGTCTGGAAATGAGGATTTTGTAATTAAATTTGGTAAGGTTTAACTGTGGTTTTCTGCAGATCAGGCTTTATGTGGTACCTACTGAGTGCGTCAAAATGAGTCTATATGAGGGAAAGGGTTAAACATGCATTCAGAATTTGATTATAAGTGTAAATTTTGTTACAGGTGGAGAACTTGCTGATAAGTTCCAATGGGGTGATCAAGCTGTGTGACTTTGGCAGTGCCACCACGGAAACCCACTACCCGGACATTTCCTGGTCAGCTATGAGGAGGAGTCTGGTTGAGGATGAGGTAAGGGGAGGGGGATCTACTTATAATAACTTGGATAGTAGTTGGGAATGGACTATACTAGAGTTAGCTGATTTTAAATTTTTAGCTCACCAGAGCACAAAGTGCTCAAGGTGAGCTATTGGGATCACCTGTCGTCATCCGTCGTCAACAATTTGCTTTAAATGACATCTCCTCTGAAACCGCTGGACAGAATTTGATAAAACTTGGCATGTATGATCCTTGGGTGTGCCTCTACAAAAATTGCTCAAATAAAGTTGATCCATGAAGAACTCTGGTTGCCATGGCAACAAATAAAAAAAATAATTGAAAACTTTGAAAATCATCTCCTCTGAAACCACTGGACAGAATTTGATAAAACTTGGCATGTATGATCCTTGGGTGGGCCTCTACAAAAATTGCTCAAATAAAGTTGATCCATGAAGAACTCTGGTTGCCATGGCAACAAATAGAAAAAATAATTGAAAGCTTTGAAAATCATCTCCTCTGAAACAAATGGTCAGAATTTATTTTCCTTTGGCACAAATAGTCACCTCATGAATGTCTACCATAATTGCTAAAATAAAGTTGATCCCTTGAAAAATAAGGCCCCTAGGGGGTTGGCTAATTTCCTTATATACTCTTTATAGAAAACATCAAAATACTTTTTTTATGAAGCCTGCTGTGAGAATTTAATTTCCTTTGGCCCAAATGGTCACCTCATGAATGTATACCAATATGGCTAAAATAAAGTTAATTCCTAAAAAAAAGAGGTTCCTAGAGGGTTGGCTAATTCCCTTATATACATATATAGAAAACATCAAAATTCTTCTTCTGTGCAAAGGCCAATTTGGGTCCGAAATTTGGCCTCATTCCCATCCGTAAAAGTATATTTTTCCTCAACTGTGGTTAACCCCCCCCCCCCCCCCCGAAGAAAATAATAATAAAAAAATAAAAGACCGTTAAATGATCCGCATTTTTGGTTTTTCTCTGCATTTTACACACTTCTCCTTCTCAATTTGTTTTTAGCCCACCTGAGCACAGCGTGCTCATGGTGAGCTTTTGTGATCGCCTTTTGTCCGGTGTCCGTCGTCTGTGCGTGCGTGTGTGCGTCTTGCGTCAACTTTTCCTTTAAACAACTTCTCCTCCTAAATGACTGGATGGATTTTGACCAAACTTCACAGGAATCATCCTTATCATGACCTCTATCAAAGTTGTTCAAATTATTTTGATTGGGTGAATAAGTAGGTCACAGGAGCTAAAGATAGATTTTTAAAATGCGATCTTAGAAAATCTTCTCCTGCAAAACTGTAAAGCATAGAGCTTTAATAATTGGTATGTAGAATTGTCTTATGAACATCTACAAAAGTTGTTCAGATCATGACACTGGGGTCAAAATTGGCCCCACCCAAAGGTCATTTTATTTTTCATAGGTTTATATAATGAAAAACTTTAAAAATCTTCTTCTATGAAACAATAAGGCCTAGAGCTAAGATAATTGGCGTGTAGCATTGTCTAGTGAATCTCTACAAAAGTTGTTCAAATTATGACCCTGGGGTTAGAATTGGCCCTGCCCCGGGGGTCACTTGTTTTACATAGACTTATATAGGAAAAACTTTAAAAATCTTCTCCTATGAAACCATAAGGCCTAGAGCTAAGATATTTGGTATGTAGCATCATCTAATGGTTCATTACCAAGATTGTTCAAATCATAGCCCTATGGTGATAAATGACCCCGCAATAGGGGTTACTTGTTTTACATAGAGTTATATAAGGAAAATCTTAAAAATATTCTTTTATGAATCTATAAGGCCTAGAGCTTAGATAATTAGCTCACCTGAGCACAACATGCTCATGGTGAGCTTTAATGATTGCTTTTTGTCCGGCGTCTGTCGTCCGTCCATCTGTCCGAGCGTGCATGTGTCTTGCGTCAACTTTTTCCATTAAACAACATCTCCTCCTAATCCGCTGAAGGGATTTTGACAAAATTTCACAGGAATCATCCTTATGATGTCCTCTAACAAAATTGTACAAATTATTATGATTGGTTGAAAAAGTAGGTCACAGGAGCTAAAAATAGATTTTAAAATGCAATCTTAGAAAATCTTCTCCTGCAAAACTAAGGCTTACAGCGTGTAGAATTGTCTTATAAACCTTTACAAAAATTGTTCAAATCATGGCCCTAGGGTCAAAATTTGCCTTGCCCCAGGGGTCACTTTATTTTACATAGGCTTATATAGGGAAAACCTAGGAAAATCTTCTCATCAGAAACCACATGGCCTGGTGTTAAGATATTGGGTATGTAGTATTGTCTGGTGGATCTCTACTTAAGTTGTTCAAATCATGGCCCTTGGGTGAAAATTGGCCCTGCCCTAGGGGTCACTTGATTTTACATAGGAAAAATAGAAAAATCATCTCCTGAAATGCTGCAAGGATTAGAGCTTGGATATTTGGTATTTAGAATTGTCTTGTGAACTACTACAAAAGTTGTTAAAATAATGATCTTACCAAAGTTTGTTTTTAATCATGGCCCTGTGTCAAAATTGGTCCAACTTTAAGTATGTTCATATTATAAACCATTGAAAGCAATATTTCTCAGGTGAGCGATTAAGGGCCATCATGGCCCTCTTGTTTTTTTTCTCTCATGTAACTGGTAAAATCCGCCTGGTAATCTAAAGAGAACTAAAAAGAGAGAGGAAAAAACTTGAAATGAGCTTATCTGTTTAACTTTTTTTTCATTTTTTCCCACTTTTTCTATTTTGCATAAAATTCTGCCAGATTCATGGCGATGTCACGTACGCAAATTGCCGATTTTGTTACGAAAATATTTTAATGTAGAGATGCATTGTTTTGTGGATAAAAGCTAAAAAGACACACTGTAGGTAATTTGGAGAGTTCTTTTAGTATTTTGCAAAATAGATTCACAACTTTCTCTGACCATGTAAATAAAATTAATAACCAAAAAGGCTTTGCATTTCTAAATGTCATCGGTTTTCGCGGATTTACTTTCTCTTTTGACAACTTGTAAATAAAAGGAATCTGAAACGATATTAAAGAATTTTCTAAATATTTTGTTACAGATTGTTATTTAAAAGTTTAATCATGTTATGTAAAAGTTAAATCAACCATTTTAACCAACTGCTTTCATTTTCTTCCCGTACAAAAAGCCCTGTGTCTTTCAAACTATCAGGATAAATTCTGCTAGTTTATTTTTCGAACACCATTCACATCGTGTAACTGCAACTGATAATACAATATATTATATTATCTTCAATTAATAAATTTCAGAATTTTACTTCCATGAAATTAATGGTCAGGATTGATTTCATGAATGTCTGCCATGATTGCTAAAATGAAGTTGATCTCTGGTTTGTCATTTGATTTCCTTATAGAAAAAATCATCTTGAATATGCTGATGTACACTGGTGAGCGTTTATGGCCCTTGGGCCTCTTGTTTAAATTTTTTTTCTCAAACATTACATTGGCTGTTTGTATTGATTTTGACTTTTTCCTTATTTTTGTATGACGAAAATATCATGTGTTTATATTACAAACCACAGTTATGCATTTGGAAGATAATAGTGATGTTCTGATAGTTGCTATTCGCCGACAGTCAGTTACTTTACTGAAAGGTGACAATAATTGATTTACATATATCCGTTCCGCGATGTCATTGTAAATTTTATATCATACCATATCATGTATTGTGCTTCTATTATACCTTGTGCATCAATCGGGAATCTCTTGATTTTATCCAGGTTTCCATAGTAAAACCTTTAAATATCTTCTATTAAACAATAAGGCCCAAACCCTAAGTATAACCTATTTAATGTTCCAGCATTATAAAGCTAAAACTTTGCCCAAAACTACTTCATGATGTTCATGTAACTGTTTATAATAAAGCACCTTGCTTTAATTTACTAAGCGACAAATAATCAAATGATATTGATTTGTACCCCGTCTGATTGAACCGATAATCAATTGAGAAAAATACCAACTGATTTCTATCACCAGAAGATATATTAAGGATGTGTGTTAGAGGGATATGTATATTCTTTTCCATATTGTTACCTTGTAAGTTTTGTAGCACTAATTCTACAAATTCACATTGGATTTATGTACAGCCCTCATGCACTAGGGGATCAAAAACAAATGTTGATTCACCAGTTTATTCTTTTATATGTTTTCAACCTTTAGAAGTTTATACATGTACATGATTTTAAACCAGATACTGAACATGTTAAAAGATTGAAGTACTGAGATAGACATCACTAGGTCTGAAATTTGAAACTTCCTGTTACAGATCACAAAGAACACCACACCGATGTATCGCAGCCCAGAGATGTTAGACTTGTACCAGAACTTTCCCATTAATGAGGCACTGGACATATGGGTAAATCTCCCTGTAGATTTGTAAATAGCAAGTTCATGTAATACAGGATTTGTATTGTTTTGTATTGCATTGTTAGGATTCGTATTGGAAATTGCTTGTTTCTGTAAACCTAGGGTTTTTTTTTTGCTGGAGAGACATGAAATACTCTGCATTGTTTGTTTTCGTTTTCAAAACTTATTTTGATAAAATGCAAATTTTCTGCTCTATTTTTGTTATTTGAGCTACATTATATAATTATATAACATAATAAAAACATTAATTGATACTGAAAACACAAGGGAATATCCTCTTTTTTGGATTGTTTGTATATATTTTAAAGGCATAGACTCAAGGGATTGATTGTGTGTGTATTTTCTCAAACAATCAGTATGTATTGTAGGCACTAGGCTGTGTACTCTACATGCTGTGTTACGGGGTTCATCCGTATGAGGATTCTGCAAAACTGAGGATTATCAATGGCAACTACCAGATCCCAGAAAATGACACGCAGTTTGCAGTCTTTCATGACCTTATCAGTATGTGTGCTTTTTCCCCTTTTTCTCTCAGTACTGTGTTCTTGAAATTTTTCGTCAGATTACCATTTAAAAGATACATATTTGTTGCAGAAAGAATTCAGTTTTTTTTTTTGACGTAAAGATATAATGTCAGGGGGATTTGTGTATTTTATAAGTCAGAGAAATAAAGAATTTTGATTATCAAGCCAGTCTCTGAATTTCTGTACTAATTGTTTGTTTGTGCTATTAATCTTGTTTGCTGTTTTACACAATGCTGCTGACAGGTGATTATACATAATTGAAAAATACTTCTAAGTAAGCTCACTTATTGAATATTTAATTATATTTAATTATTTTATTTTACAGTGGGGATGTTCAAGGTCAACCCTACAGAACGGCCATCAATTTCGGATGTTATAGAGCGTCTGGAGGAGATAGCTGAAGCTTTGAAGGTCAAGGTCACAGATCCCCTCCCCAAGTCCATTCTGTCCCAACCTGCACCTTGTGAGTACCAGTTGTTAGTTCTTTGGGAGAAAGTTAGAAAGTTTTTATAGATTTAAATGTTTTGATTAAAGACATTGATTTGTATTTTGTAATTTGTGTCATTTCTGTGGTGTATTTGTAGCCTTGATTGCACTAGGTGTTTGTCTAAACCAATAAGCTTGCAATCAAATCAGTGGTCTGTGCATTTATTTATTTTACATCTTGAATTCTTTATAAATGATGATTATTAAAGAAAAAAATGTAACTTACATTTGGATCTTATTTCTTTTAGACATTTATGCTGTCATTCGTTGAAAAAAAAAAATGAATTACAATATTAACAACAACAATAAATCTGAACCCATTTATTGCTCAATGTGTCCTCATTATTTAGAGAACTTTCAACACTAGTATACACAGCTAAATGACTAATTGAAAAAAAAACTGAATATACATACATAGTTAAAATTCGTGTTAAAAGCCATATTTCCCTCCTGACTAAACTTGTAAATGAGAAATATGTGGTTTATACATGTATGGTATCACACAGCGTTCCAGTCTAGCCCTGCCCGGGAACCAGCACCACCCACCCAGCAGCCTGGATACGAATCCTCGGCCAGTTCCCTGTTCAGTAGCTTCAAGATGGGGGCAGGGAACCTGATGAAAAATGTCAAGGATGCTTCAGCTAAAGTTGTGGAAACTGTATCTGCGTAGGTAGCCTTAAACATGGATCAGCCAATATCAATATCTTTCTTAAAATACATGTTGTCATAAACAGCTCTGTGTCTGGACATTTCTAATATTTATTCTCTTAATAGTATGTTAAGATATTGTATACATGTTAAAGGCATGCAGTACTATCATGTTTTCTCTCTTTCCTGACAGTTTATTAGCATTTTCTTTGAGTTAAAATGTTGCATTATCTTTGAAATCAATCATTATCTGGTTTTGTGCTTGTTAATTTTTCAATATCCGTTGATATTTGTTTAAGTTTCCATCTATTTTCTGAAACACTTATTTTGCAGCTCAATGAACAAAACAGACCTTGACATAAGTTATGTGACCTCAAGACTTGCAGGTTTGTGAACAGACTGTCTTGATTTTCATTTTATTTTTCATAGGACTAGCCATAGAATTTTAGAGTGAAAAATATAGACCATTTTCATTGAAAAGTCTTGAAATTATAGAATTAATACATATATGGAAATCATATTTTGGAGAAAAATATTAAGCTTTTGTGTTCAAATGGGTTTTCTTTAGGATTTTAGTTGACTTGATATATTTGAGAAAGAACATCTTGAAATATATATCTCATGACTTCATTCTGGAATGTTTGTTTGTTTTAGTTCCAGTAGAAATGTCTAGATATTAATAGCCTGCTGATCAATGAAACTGACAGATATGACGGTGCACAATATTATGTTGCAGTGATGTCATTCCCGGCAGAGGGAGTGGAGTCTGCCATTAAGAACCATATAGACGATGTGAGGAACTACCTGGAGGGTCGCCATAGGAACCATTACGCTGTTTATAACCTGTCCCAGAGGCAGTATAGGGTGGCCAAGTTTGAAAACAGAGTGAGTGGTCCCTGTATAGCTTGTCTTCTTACATTATAGTTGTTGTTATATTGTTTGGAGAGGGAATGGTAAACAAGGGTTAGAGTTAGATTTATTATTATAATATACCACTTGCAAACAAAGTTTTTGTTCATTGCATATATGTTTTTCTTGGTATCATTAAAAACATATACATGCTAATGGCCTTGAAGAACATCCTACTGACTGTGACATACTTGGGTGTTAGAAGCAAGCATAGAAGATGCTAAAAAAACAAGACCAAAAAAAATTTAAAGATCTGAAATCCCTTTCCAATCTTGCATCCCAACTTCTGGTTATTTAGTCCTCTACTGGTGTTTACACTGGAGGAGACTATAGGTTTGCCCTCTGTCCGTCTGTCCATTCGTCTGTCTGGATGTCCAGAAATCTGGATTCCTCAATAACTTTAAAATGTTTAGATGATACTATGAAACTTGGTATATGAATAGATTAGTATGGAGATTCTGCACGTCACTTTGTTTTTTTCTCAGACCAAAAGTCTGGTTTCTATGGTAACGGAAACAATTATGCACCTCACTGGTAGGGGACTCGTGTGTTGCATGCAATACCAGTTACTTGTTTGTTATAGTTCTTAATTCTTGACAAAATGCTGTAGAAAATAAAACCAAGTTTGACATGACATCATGTTTTACTTGTCTATTGCAGGTTTCCGAATGTGGCTGGCCACAAAGGAAAGCCCCCTCACTAGCAAACCTGTTTGCCATATGTAAAAACATGCATCTGTGGCTTCGACAAAATCCAAAGAATATATGTGTGGTTCATTGCTTGGTAAGTTTGTAGAAGCAGCTTAAAATGACTTTTACTTATTTGTATTCATAATTGATGGTAAACTTCTTTTATGATTAGCAAACATTTTCAAACCACACAGTTAAGTTTATTACCTTTTTTTTTTTTTAATTCTTTTTTATTTCATATGTATTTTTTGCTATCAAAATATTGCTTTTTTCTTTTCTTGATGTGGATACAGGGGTATTGATTTTGAAGTCATTCTCTCATGTCTACGGTATACATGTGGTAAAGTGTTAACCCTTTACCTCTTATAGACATGTTTTGACATGTGGCATACAGAGGAGAACCATAACAGACAGTTTCCTCCAGGATTTGTCTGATCAGGGTCTCTTCTGTTTGTTCATACAATATTGTAGCTCAGATTCTTCACCATCTACATGGCAATGAAAATCCATTGTTTCATATACCAGTTATAATTCAGTAAATAGATATTCATTAAGTCATGAATTTGTACATGAATATTCATGAGGTAATGGGTTAAAGTGCATACACTGGTGTAAACAACCACATGGCTCATGTATACGTCATCATGTATTCACAGGACGGAAAGGCCCAGTCAGCCACCATTGTTGGTGCGTTCCTTGTGTTCTGTCACCTGTTTGATGGTCCGCAACAGGCTCTCACCATGTTCAGTAACAAACGCTCACCCCCAGGGGTCTGCCCTGCCCAGCGAAGGTAGGAGGCTTAATCTACAAGCTGGTCTTTACCAGGTTAAAACAGAAAATTCATTATAAATATTATAAAACCAGGTCAGGCAGATTATCATCCACCATGAAGCTCATAGGATGATAATGTATGACACTGTTTTGATATTAACAATGATTTTGCCAAACATAGTAAATTATGGACTTAGGAGAATAATTTTCTGGAAGATTTAGTTTCCCTGATTTGTTTGTTCCCATATTTTAGATAAAGAAGAATATTGTCATACCAGTATATCATTTTTATGGTAACTTTATTGTTAAGATTTTATTTGATTAGATTGCTAGAAAATGCTATGTCATAATTGATTTAATGTTATTTGCTGAAGTCTTGGGCTGAGGTATTACTTTGGAAGTAGAGTTATGCATGGTGTTAAGTTCAGATGCACAGTTATCTAATCACAAAGTGGGTAACTGATTACAAAACATCTGAATGCAGCACTGTGCATTATTCCGTTATATAGCTCAAAAAACAAAATTCCATTTACTAGACTGCAGTTTTAATATTGATACAAACATGTGAAGTTTATTTTAGTATGCTTTACTTAAGGCTCTGGAACTGTAATGGTGACCTTCCAAAATCCTAAAAATGATATTATTTCCTGAATCTATACTATAAAACACATTGTATGGTGAATTTTTATTTAAATTTACCGTTTATAACTAAAGTTATTGACATTTTTATGTATTTTCCCTTAATGTTCAGAAATGGTCGAAATAATACAAGGGTAAAAAATAAAAAAGTACACTTTTTTTATAAACAACTGTTTTATGTTCATATTTTAACCCATTTTCCTGTTTTACAATAACTAAATATTAATTAAAATCAATAGAATTGAGCTTTGGACAAATATTTTTCAAGATATAGAGTTTTATATACATATACT
>CM037786.1:39956817-39987662 GCA_021229015.1 Solen grandis | reverse complement strand
AGGAAAAACCACAATAAAGAATTTTAAAAATAATTAAAAAGGGTAAAGGTCTTTTTTCGTCTTGTGTTTTTTTCCCCCCCAAAAAGCTCAAAAACTAAAAATTTTTATTGAGATATATGAACAAAATTTTTAGTTCTTTAAGAGCTTTTTTCCAGTGATGTTAGTTTTTGAAGATGGATTGTTTGGGTCATATTCGGCTTCCAAATTTTGACCCTTTTTTGGAATAATTGTAAATCGTTTTTATGCTTCAATTGTGATATATAAGAAATAGAATTTTCGACTATGAAACTTGCATCTTGATTGAACCATTTGCTGCATTGTGGTCCCCAAATAAAAAAATTTTTTACTCAATTTTTTTTCTGTTTTCCCGCTAGGGGGGCCTTTACTTAAAAATCTTTTTAACTAAAAAAATTGAAGTTGATTTATGCAAATTTTGTTTTTCTGTCCTTTGGGGTGACATAATTTGAAAAAAACACAAAAAATTAATGCAATTTTTCATATAAATGATAGTAATTCAATGAACTAGTTTTAATATTTTTTATGGCATAATACATTGTCGCGTTTTTTTTAAATGTTGTTTTCGTTTGCAATTCTTGTTTTCGAGTACAATTGTCGTAGGCCATCAAAAGCAATCACACATAAATTTTTGAGGTCCCAAGCCCGAAGTTTCAAGTTTGCGAACTAAAGACGGAAATTTTTAAAATATTCCCTTTTGGGAAAAAAGTCTCTTAAACTTGCGAAAAAATTTTTAAAGACACGGGTTAACAGTATTCAAAACCCATTGAACGAAAAAATTTTTTTCGAACATGCAATTTGTGAAAAATGGAATTTGCTTTAAAAACCCTTTGGTATGTGACACTAATACGGTAAATTTAAAAAAGTATTCTTTTTGGGTAAAAGTCTGTTTAAAAAAATTGCGAAAAAAGGTTTGAAGATCACATTTAAACGTATTAAAACCCCATGAACAAAAAAATATGTTTTTCGAAACATTGACTCGTGACTTAATGGGAATTTCTTTGTGAAAAAATGATGATATGTGACTACTAACGACAGGTAATACTAACAATTTCTTTTGGGGAAAAAAATCTTTAAACATTTTTCGACAAAAGTTTTTTTAAAGATCGCTGTTAAAAATTATAAATAAGCCCTTTAACGAAAAAATATTTTTTTTGAAACATGCCTCGTGAAAATGAAAGGGGAAATTTCTTTTGCGAAAACGATGATATCGCGATTCGATTTTGTTTTTTAGGGGTTTTGCCCTCGCAGGCGAAAAACCCATTGTTTTCTTCGTTTTATTTTTTTTTTTTTTTTTTTGGGTTTTCGCATCGCAGTTTTCGAAAACCCCTTTTTTCTCTTCTGTTTCTTTTTAGGTTTTCGCATCGTGGGGGAAAACTATTTTTCTTTTCTGTTTTTTTTAGGTTTTGCACCTCGCAGTGCGAAAAAACCTATTGTTTTTTCTTTTGTTTTTTTTTTTTTTTTTTTTTTTTTTTTTTTTAAACCTTTTTTTGTGAACGGAATATCACCATGATAGAAAAAAGTAACTGATGAAATTTTAACATTATTACACGTTTTTGAATTGATCCAAACGTTGAGAAAATTTTCATTTTGTTTACTTTTCCCAGGGGCTTTTGCATGAAATGTTTAAGGGCTAATAACCCCTTATTTGAGGCCCGATTCAAATGGGTTTTTTGCATTTGTTCCTTTTTGGGCCCAATTTTAAAATAGTATTTTTGAGGGTAGTGTCGCTGAAAGTATTTGACCTACAGAAGGTTAAAAGTTCGAACCCCCCAAAAAATGTAAATTTGAGGGTGGGTTTACGAAAAACCCTACCCTTTTTTGGTTGAGATCAGTAGAAGAATCTGTTTGCTGAAAATGATTTGCAAGACTAACCCAAAAATATTGGGGTGGCAAATTTAAGAAATGTATGGTTGTCCTCTGGAAGCGGTAAAACTTCACTAAATTTTAGGAAAGTTAAAAGTTTCAAAAAACTGTTTTTTATCGCTTCTGACTGTTTTTTTTGTTAATTCTTAGATTTTTTCAAAAGTTATGTATTTTAGTCTAAAGGGGAACAATAAAAATTTTAAAAATAAATGAAAAGGTCAAGGTCATTTTTACATTATTGTGTTTTTATTGGGCCCCCAAATAGCTCCAAACAAAAAATTTTTCTTTGGAGTATTGAAAAAAAGTTTGTTCTTGAATCCCCTTCCCCTGACTTTTAGTTTTTGAAGTCGGATTTGTTTTGGGTATATAGGCAGCCCAAAATTTTGATCTTTTTTTGGAATAATTGTAAATCTTTTTATGCTTCAAATGTGACATATAAAAATAAAAATGTTCACGGCGTTTGTTACTTGATTGAACATTTGCGCTTTGCTATGTCCTAAGGGAAATTTTAATCTTTTTTGTTTCTTTTTTGCCCCTGGGGGCGCTTAGCTCAAAGCACTCTTTACTTAAAACCCAAAAAAGTTAACCCTGATCCAAATCGGTTTATTGCATTATGTTTCTGTTGATACCCTAAAAAAATTTTGAAATTTTTTTGGATGAGGGCTGAAATTTTTTGGCTAGAAAGGAAAGGTTAAAAGTTCGAACCTGCAAAAAACTGGCAGATGGGGTATGTGTCAAAAAAACCTACCCGTTTTTTTTTAGACATCAGATAGAAGAATTTTTTGTGCAAATGATTTGCAAGACATATACGCACAAAATTATGGGGTAGCGAATCTAATAATCCCATTTTTGCCCTTAGAAACGGTCAAACTTCACTAAATTTTGGGAAAAGTTAAAATTTCGAAAAGTGTTTTTGTCGCCCGACTTTTTTTTTTAGTTCATTCTTCTGTATTTTCCAAAAAGTTATGTATTGTTAGTTGAAAGGGCCTCACAATTAAAAAAGTTAAAATGAAATTTCAAAGGTCAAGGTCTTTTCGTTTTTGTGTTTTTATTCGGCCCCAAATATCCCCAAAAAAATAAAAAATATTTTTTTTTAAAAAAGTATTTAAAAAGAAAAAAAATTTAGTTTTAAAATTTTGAATAGCCCTTTCCAGTGATGTTTAGTTTTTGGGGGAAGATGGGAAAATTTTTTTTGGTTCATTTTTTTTCGGCAGTCCAAAATTTGACCCTTTGAAAAATTTGTAAATCAGTTTTATGCTTCAAATTGTGTATTAAAAGGATAAATGTTTGAATGGACTTTTATGCTTCTTTGAACCTTTTGCGCTTTTTGTTCCCCAAATAAAAATTTTTATCAATTTTGTTTCTCATTTTGCTGCTAGGGGGCGCTTGGGGCTTGAAACCCCCTTTTTTTACTAAAAAAATTTAAAAGTCGATTTTTTGAAATTTTTTTGCATTCTGTTCTTGGTGACTAAATTTGAAAAAACAAAAAAAATTTATGCGATTTTCATGAAAATGATGTAAATTCAATGCAACTTTTTCTTTAATGTTAATGGAATCGTTTTGTCGGGTTTTTTATACTGTTGTGTGTCGTTTGCAATTGTTGTTTTCCGGTACAATTGTCTAATGTCACCATCATAAAGCAACACACCTATAATGTTGCATATTCGAAGTCGTAAAAAATGTTTTCAAGTTTGCGATACATTTCAGAAACCCGGTAAATTAAAATATTTTTCTTGGTAAAAGTTTGCTTAAACTTGCGACAAAAAAAGTTTGAAAGATCACTGTCTTTTAACAGTATTCAAAAGCCTTTTAAGAAAAAAATTTTTTTTCGAAAACATCATGGGGATTTTAATGGAATTTCTTTTGTGAAAACTGTGTATGCGACCATAATGACGTAAATCAACAATATTCTTTGGGGAAAAGGTTGCTTAAAAATTGCGACAGAAATGTTTGAAAGATGGAAATTTAAAGTATCAAAAAAAGAAGAACGAAGAAATGTTTTCGAATTGGTCTGAACTGAAAGGACTTGCTTTTGCGAAAAAACCCATAATCGCGTTTCGATTCTAGTTTTTTTTTATTATTTTTCCGCCCGGGGTTTTTTTGAAAAGGATATCGCCCTGAAGAAAAAAGGCACAATTTGAAATTTTACCTTTTTTTCTTTATTGAAAATTATCCTTCGTTGAGAAAATTTTTTATTTTTTTTTCTTCTTTTCCCCCCAGGGGGTTTTTCATGAAATTTTTTAATGGGTAATAATCCTTATTTAGGGCCCATTCAAAGCGGTTTTTGTATTTGTTTTCCCTTTTTTGATAGCCAAATAAAATTTGATAGGTTTGAGGGGACGTGTCGTGAAAAATTTTTAGCTTACAGAAAGGTTTTAAGTTCGAACCTCGCAAAAAACTGTGAAATGGGGTAGGTTACGAAAAACCTATCCATTTTTCTTTGGACGAAAAATGAATTCGTTTTGTGCAAAGATTTTCAAGACATATGCCACAAAAAATAATGGGGGCAATTTAAAAAATTATGGTTTGTCCTGCAAATGGGCAACTTTACTAAATTTTTTTGGAAAAGTAAAAAGTTTTAAAAAATTTTTTTATCGTTCTGACTTTATTTTTTAAAACTTCTGATATTTTCACAAGTTTTTTGTATTGTTATGTTGAAAGGGGGTCACAAAAAAAATTTTAAAAATAATTGAAAAAAGGCAAGGGGATTCACGAATCTTGTGTTTTTTTCGGCCCCAAATAGCTCAAAAACTAAAAAAATTTTTTGAGAGTATATGAAAAAAAGTTTTAGGATTCAGAGCTTTTCCCCTGATGTTTAGTTTTTGAAGATCGGGGCTTGATTTGGTTTTTTTTACGGGGAGTCCAAAGTTTGTCCTTTTTTTGGAATTTTTAAAACAGTTTTTATGCTTCAAATTGTGAATTAAGAATAAATGTTGTTTGTGCGACTGCGTACTTGATTGAACTATTTGTGCTTGCTAGGTACCTAATGGGAAATTTTTAAACAATTTTTTTTTATTTTTCCGCTAGGGGCCTTGTTGAAAAACTCTTTACTTATAACCAAAAAATTAAAGCCCGATCCCAAAAGCGGGTTTTTTGCATTATGTTTCTTGTTGATAGCCTAATAAAATTGATAGTTTATAGGTATGAGTGGCTGAAACCCTTTGACTAGCAACGGAAAGGGGTTTAAAATTCGAACCCCGCAAAAAACTGGCAGTTAGGGATGTGTACGAAAAAACCCCCGTTTTTGTTAGACATAATAGAATAATTTGTTTTTTGCAAAGTTTTCAAGCATATACGACAAAAAAATATGGGGTACCAATTTAAAATGCATGGGTTTTTTTTTTAAAATGGGAAACTTTACTAAATTTTAGGAAAAATTAAATTTTTGAAAAGTGTTTTTTGTCTCCTGACTTTATTTTTTGTTTTTTCTTTATGAATTTCACAAGTTATTATTGTTTTGTTTGAAGGGCTCACAATTAAAAAGGGTTTAAAAAGAAATTTCAAAGGTCAAGGTCTATTACGATAATTGTGTTTTTTTGGCCCAATAGCTCCCAAAAAAAAAAAATTTTTTTTGAAAATATAAAGAAAGTTTTAGTTCTTTAATTCCCCTTCCTGTGTTTAGTTTTGAAGATCGATTTATTTGGTCATTTTCGGCGTCTAAAGTTTGATTCTATTTAGACAATTTTTTAAATCATTTTTTTGTTCAAATTGTGATATATAAGGAAAAAAAATGTTCGATAGGGGAATTGTAGCTTCATTGAACCATTTTCTGCATTTTTAGGGACCTAATATTAAAAAATTTTTCTCAATTTTGTTTCTCATTTTTCTGAGGGGGGGCTTGGCTGAAATTCCCTTTATTTCTAAAAAAATTAAAACTGTTTTTTTTGCAATTTTTTTTTATTTGTTTTTGGTGAAAAAAATTTTAAACAACCTAAAATATTTATGCGTATTTCTGAAAAAAGATAGTAATTCATTGAACATTAGTTTTAAATGTTAAGTGGATATCGCATTGTGGGGTCATTTTATAGTTTTGGGCATTTTCAATTGTTGTTTTTCGAGTACGTTGTCGATGTCACCCCCATAAAGCAAAAAACACATATAAAGTTGCAGTACCCGAAATCTGTAAAAAAAAATTTTCAAATTACGCACATTCAGACAGGTAAAACTTTAAAAATTTCTTCTGGGGAAAAAGTCTGCTTTAAAATTGGCAAAAGTTTTAAAGATCAGTATTCAAAATTCAAAAGCCATTTAAGAAGAAATAGTTTTTCGAAACATGGGATCTGAATGAATGGAATTGCTTTTTGCGAAAAACCCTGTATCGCAAGCGATTCAGTTTTTTTTTTTTTAACCCTTTTTGTGAACGGGATGTCCGAGGGGTGAAAAACCAATCTATGAAACTTTTATCAGTAATAACCAGTTCCTTTAAGAATCTAAGTGAGAAATTTTCATTTTTGTTTTATTTTCCCGCCCGGGGGTTTTTAGAAAATGTTTAAAAAGCAATATTCAAATATTTGAGGGCCGTTTAAAATGCGGTTTTGAATAATGTTCCTTGTAAATAGCCCAATAAAAAATAAGGTTCCAAAAAATTTGCGTATATAAAACTTTTCGTGTAAGGAGGTAACATGGCAGATATTCATGTTTTTCGGATAAGGGCTTTACACGAAAATCTAGCAAGTTGAAGTAAGAAAAAAGGCGGTTATTGGTTGGTTACCCTCTATCCGGACGTTCCTACGCAGGAAATATGCCCGTGTTGAAAGGTGAATTGCGATGCGTATTTGAGAGAATGAGGTGCATTTTAGGATGCAATTGTGTTTCACCAGGACCGATAAGCATATTATTATTTTTTCCATAAAATACTCCAAATCTAAAAATATTTTATAGAAATTATGAACAAAAGTTTAGTCGTGAAGAGATTTTTCCCCATTGGTTTTGATTTTGAAGATGGACTTATTTGATAAAATTTTCCACAGTCCCAAAGTTTGACCCTTTTTATCAACAATTGTAAATCCATTGTTTTTCTTTTTTGCGCTCCTGATTTTTTTTTTCAAAACTTTATCATTTTTTCATGTTTGCATTTTTAAAAAATACAAAAAAACTCTAGTAAAAACGATGAAAATAGCAAAGGTCAAGGTCAAATACCGATTATTTTTTTCGGCAAAAATAGTTCTCAAAACTAGAAAATTTTTATAGAAAGTAAAGAACAAAAATTTAGTTGTGAAGGTCGTTCTAATGATTTTAGTTTTTGAAGATCGGACTTAATTGATCAATTAACAAAATATTCGAATAATTTAAATTCATCAATTTGTCTGAGTTGAAACCGTACTCTTACTAGTCAAGTTAAGCGAAAACCAAGATGCCGCTTGCGGTTTTAGTAGGTTTTCGCAACGCTTGCGAAAAACCTATTGTTCTTCTTCTGTTTTTTTTTTTGGGTTTTCGCACAACTGCGAAGTGCGAAAACCTATTGTTCTCGTTGTGTTTATTTGTCATTTTTTTTTTTTTTTTTTTTCCCTTCTTCTGTCAAAAATTTGTCCCGAGCCTACAGTAACGTAGGTTTTAAGCTACGACCATGAAATTTTTAACACTTATTCACATTGTCCTGACTTAGATCCTTAGGAGCCATTTTTTCAGATTTGTCTCCCATTGGGTGCCGCTAGGTGGCGTTTATTATGTAATTGATTGTATTGAAAAATCTCCAAAATCCAAAGTCGGATTTAGATAGGGTTTTTTTTATTCTTTTCCCTTATTGGCACCCCAACAAAATATATAGGTCTGAAGTTCAAAAAGATATCATTTCCTGTTCAGGAGGGGACCAAAGTTCGAATCTTGGAAATAACGCGTTTTTAAGAGAAAATATGGTAGGTCCCTTTAAACAGAAATATTGGCCGACTTTGATAAGATAGAAGAATTTTGTTTGTTTAAACAAGATTCGCAAGACCTAGCCGCACAAAATATATAGTGTGGCAATTTCAGGAATGCACCGTTTATCCGCTAGAGGCGTTCAAAGATCACTGAATACGGAAAAAAATAAAAATTTCAAGTTTTTAAAATATTTCATTTTTCGTATTTTTTCATTTTTTTTCGTTTTCCTGTATTTTTTTTCTTGTTCGATTTTCTAAAATTTTTCACTGAATGTGCTATATGTTTTAATCGCTTTATTTTAAAAATAATAAAAGGTAGAAAAGGTAAGGTCATATCAGCAATATCGTTTATTCTTTCCTCTATAGCTCAAAAACGGTAATATTCTATCGAGACAAAAAGGGGTTTTTAAAAAGTTATGCTTTAAGAACCTTTCTAAAAAAACCAAAAATTTTAAAAGTCAACATAAAATAAAAAAAATAATTATGAAAAACTCTTTTATAGGTAACACAGGGGTTTTTCTGCATTTATGCAGAGGTTAATCAATATCATTATTTTTTTTATCGTTTATGAATGTTTATTTCCCTTTCTAACGATTACAGTTTTTGAAGATGGGTAAAAAATGGTCGAGTTATGTTGATTCCCATACGTAGCGAAACCCCAATTTTTAAAATATTTCAGTCCAACGTTATCTACCTGTATGGGGTGTGTATATTTCTCAGTGTATTATTGGCATTGACCACAGCGTAGGGGGATATGAAAAACAACTCGGGGTCAAGTGATTTTCCCTGCAGTTAAGCTGGTCAAGTAAAATGCATTGTATAAAGTTATCTAAGTGGGGGAAAACGATGATGTTGCGGATGCAACTTAGTTTTATTTTTATTTTTATTTTATTTTTCTAACCTTTTTTTGTGAACGGATATCACCATGTAAAAAAAATCACATTTTGTTTTTTTACCAGTTTTGCCCTATGATTAATTGACCTCCTTTGGAAAAAATTTTTTTTTTGTCTTATTTTTGCCGCTAGGGGGTTTTCTAAAAATGACTAAGGGTTTAAAAACTTGTTATTTTAGGTCCCATTCAAATGCGGTTTTTTGCATTGTGTTCCTTGTCAGAAACGAATAAAAAATGATACGTTTCAATTTTTTTTGGGAATAAAACTTTTGGTACGGGGTTGAAAGTTCGAATTCGAAAATTGATGAAATAAAGGGAGGCTACGAAAAAAAATCCCCCTTTTTTTTAGGATGAAATAAGAAATTTGGGTTTTTTGCATATGATTCGCAAACATATACGCACAAAAATATGGGGTGGCGATTTTGGAATGCATGGTTTGTCCACGTACGCGGTCAACAAACCCAAAATTTTCGAAAAATCAAAAATTTTTTAAAAACATGATTTTTTAAAGGGTTTTTTGATTTTTCCGACTTTTTTTTTATCAACTTCATCTTTTTTTTTCCCGTTAAAAAATTTCAGTTTTATAAAAAAAATAAAAACCCTGAAAAAAAAAATTTTCCCATAATATGAAAAAGGGAAGGGATTACCAATTTGTTTATTTTTTCGGGAAAAAAGCTCCAAAACTAAAAAAAATTTTTTGAAAGATAGAACAAAAGTTTTGGTTGAAGAGATCTTTCCTTGGGTTTGTTTTTGAAGATGGATTAAAATTTTATCAAAAAACCCAGTCCAAATTTGATCCCCTTTTTAAACAATTGTATATCATATGTTTCCCCTTTTTTGCTGCCTGACTTTATTTTATCAATATTCATATTATTCACTGTTTATGCATTTTTATAAAATAAATAAAACCATAGAAAAAAAATCAAGCATAATATGCAAAGGTCAAGGTCATATACCAATTAGTATTATTTATATCGGCATAAAATAGCTCCAAATCTAAAAATATTTTATAGAAAGTATATAAACAAAGTTTTAGTCTGTGAAGAGTTCTTTCCATTGGTGTTTAGTTTTTGAAGATCGGACTTCATTTGATCAAATGACCACAGTCCAAAGTTTGATCCTCTTATCAAACAATTGATATCCATATGTTTCCTCTTTTTTGCTTCTCCTGACTTTATTTTTTGTTCATCTTCATCATTATTTCACTGTTTATGCATTTTTTATAAAACAAATAAAATCATAGAAAAAAAATCAAGCATAATATGCAAAGGTCAAGGTCATATACCAATTAGTATTATTTATATCGGCATAAAATAGCTCCAAATCTAAAAATATTTTATAGAAAGTATATGAACAAAAGTTTGAGTTTGTGAAGAGATCTTTCCATGGGGTTTAGGTTTTGAAGATCGGACTTCATTTGATCAAATGACCACAGTCCAAAGTTTGATCCTCTTATAAAACAATTGAATATCCACATGTTTCCTCTTTTTTGCTGCTCCTGACTTTATTTTTTTCATATACCAATTATTATCATTTATATCGGCATAAAATAGCTCCAAATCTAAAATATTTTATAGAAAGTATATGAACAAAAGTTTTAGTCATTATTGGAAATTGTGGTGAGCCGAAATAAGGTTAAAAGCGAAAACCGAGATACCGCTTGCGGTTCTAGTTTTTTTTTTTTTTTTTTTTATTTTTCTTCCCCTTTTTTGTGAACGGCATAGCTCCGAGGAGAGAAAAGCCACATCTATGAAACTTTTATCAGTAATAAACACGTACTTGAAGATGATCCTAACGTCGAGATAATTTTCATTTTTGTTTTGATTTTCCCGCCAGGGGCGTTTATATGAAAAATATTTAATAAGCAATATCTCCATTATTTGAGGTCCGATTCAAATGCGGTTTATGCACAATGTTCCTTGTAAAAAAACCCAATAAAATTGATAGGGTTTTAAAATTTTTGGGATTTTAAAAATTTTGTGTACAGGGGTTGAAAGTTTGATCTCGCAAAAATGTGAAATAAGGGTAGGTTCCCAAAAACCCACCCTTTTTATTCAGAGATGAATAGGAGAATTTTTTTGTTTCATAATCTCAAGGACATAACGCACAAAATAAAGGGGTGGCGATTCGGGGAAAAAGCATGGGTTTTTCCCAGTATCGGTCAAATTAACCCAAAATTTTCGAAAAATCAACATTTTAAAAAGCTTTTTTAAGGTTATTGAGTCCTGACTTTATTTTTTTTTTTTAATCTTCATCTTATTTTCCCTTTTAGATTTTTATAAAACAAAAAAATTATAGAAAAAAAAACAAAATTATGAAAGGTCAAGGTCATTAACCAATTATTTTATTTAATCGGGAAAATGTCCCAAAACTAAAAATATTTTATAGAAATATAGAACAAAAGTTTTAGTTTGCGAGGAGATCTTCCCTTAATGTTTAGTTTTTGAAATCGGATTTTATTTGTCAAAAGAACGTCTAAAGTTTTTCCTCTTATAACAATTGTATATCCCTATGTTTTCCCCTTTTTTTGCCCTCTTTATTTTTTGTTCAATCTTCATCATTATTTCACTGTTTATGCATTTTTTTTTAAACAAATAAAATCATAGAAAAAAAAACAAGATAATATGCAAAGGTCAAGGTTATACCAATTATTATTTTTATATCGGCAAAAAAACCCAAATCAAAAAAATTTTTTTTGAAAGTAAATATGAACAAAAGTTTTGTTTGTGGGGATCTTTCCCTTAAAGTTTTAGTTTTTGAAGATCGGGCTTCATTTGATCAAATGACCCCAGTCCAAATTTGATCCCCTTTTAAAAAATTGTATACCCAAGTTTTCTCTTTGTTTCTGCTCTGACTTTTTTTTTGTTCAACTTTATCTTATTCACTTTTTGCATTTTTTTAAAAAAATAAAATCATAGAAAAAAAACAAGCATAATTTTCAAAGGTAAGGTATAAAACCAATTTTTATTATTTTCGCATAAAATTTGCTCCAAAACTAAAAAATTTTAAGAAAATATTGAACAAAGTTTTTGTTTGTGAGGGATCTTTCCCTTAATGTTTGTTTTTGAAGACCGGCTTCTTTTTAATTTACAACATCCAAAAATTTTATTTTATCAAAAAAATTTATTCCCCGGTTTTCTTTTTTGCGTCCCGACTTTATTTTTTTTTCAATTTCCCTCTTTTTTTCACGTTTATCATTTTTACAAACAAAAAAATCATAGAAAAAAAACAAGCATAATATGCAAAGGTCAAGGCATATCCATTTTATATTTTTTCGGCTAAAAAAAAGCCCAAATCTAAAAAATATTTTATGAAAGTTATGAACAAAAGTTTATAGTAAGAGATCTTTCCATTGGTGTTTATTTTTGAAAATCGGGACTTTTTGATCAATTACCACAGTCCAAGTTTGATCCTTTTATCAAACAATGTAAATCCTTGTTGCTTCTTTTTTGCAGCTTGACTTTATTTTTTTTCAATTTCTTTTTTTTTCATGTTTATGCTTTTTAAAAAATTAAAAATAAACCATAGTAAAAACGATAAAAATATGCAAGGTCAAGGCATAATACCGATTATTTTTATGGACAAAAAAGCTTCAAATCTAGAATTTTTATAGAAAGTATTGAAAAAAAGTTTTAGTTCGTAAAGGGGAATCTTTTAAATGATTTTTAGTTTTTGAAGACGGATTAATTTGTAATTAAAAAAATATTCGAATAAAGTTAAATCAAAAATTATGTCTGCCTTTTGAAACCAGTACTTTTGTCAAGTTAAAAAGAAAACCCCAAAATGCCGCTTTGCGTTTAGTTTTTTTTTTTTTTTTCTTCCCCATTTTTGTAAAACGGCTAGCTCCGAGTGAGAAGCCACATATAAAATTTTTATCAGTAATAACCACGTACTTGAAGATGATCCTAACGTCGAGATAATTTTCATTTTTGTTTTGATTTTCCCGCCAGGGGGCGTTTGATATGAAAATATTTAATAAGCAATATCTCCATTATTTGAGGTCCGATTCAATGCGGTTTTGCACAATGTTCCTTGTAAATACCCCAATAAAATTTTATAGGTTTCAAAAAATTTGCGTATATAAACTTTCGTGCTACAGGAGGTTGAAAGTTCGAATCTCGCAAAAACTGTGAAATAAGGGTGGGTCTACCAAAAACCTACCCATTTTATTCAGAGATGAGATGGGAGAATTTTGTTTGTTGCATATGATCTGCAAGACATATACGCACAAAATATAGGGGGTGGCGAATTCGGGAAATGCATGGTTTGTCCACAGTATGCGGTCAAACTTAACCAAATATTTTCGAAAAATCAACATTTTAAAAGCATGATTTTTAAAGGTTTTTGCAGCTCCTGACTTTATTTTTTGTTCAATCTTATCATTATTTCACTGTTTATGCATTTTTATAAAACAAATAAATTCAAAAAAAAAAAAAACAACAACATAATATGCAAGGTCAAGGTCATATACCAATTATTATTATTTTATCGGCATAAAATAGCTCCAAATCTAAAAATATTTTATAGAAAGTATATGAACAAAAGTTTTATTTTGTGAGGAGATCTTTCCATTAATGTTTAGTTTTTGAAAAATCGGACTCATTTGATCAAATGACCACAGTCCAAAGTTTGATCCTCTTATCAAACATTGTATATCCGTATGTTTCCTCTTTTTGCTGCCCCTGACTTTATTTTTTTTTCAATCTTCCATCATTATTTCCACTGTTTATGCATTTTTATAAAACAAATAAAATCATAGAAAAAAAAAAGAAATAATATGCAAAGGTCAGGTCATATACCAATTATTATTATTTTTACAGCATAAAATAGCCCCAAAAATTTAAAAATATTTTATAGAAAGTATATGAACAAATGTTTTAGTCTGTAAAGGGAGATCTTTCCATTGGTGTTTAGTTTTCGAAGATGGGACTTGATCAAATACCACAGTCCAAAGTTTGATCCTCTTATTCAAACAATTGTAATCCGTATGTTTCCTCCTTTTTGCAGCTCCTGACCTTTTTTTTTTGTTCAATTTTCATCATTTTTTCACTGTTTATGCATTAAAATAATACAAACAAACTCATAGTAAATAACGATGAAAATATGCAAAGGTCAAGGTATAATACCGATTATTGTTATTTTTATCGGCACAAAATATCTTCAAATCTAAAAATATTTTAAAGAAGGTATATGAACAAATGTTTTTGTTTGTGAAGAGATCTTTCCATTGGTGTTTTTTTGAAGATCGGACTTATTTTATCAATTACTACAGTCGAAAGTTTTATCCTTTTATCAAACAATTTTTAAAACCATATGTTGCTTTTTTTTGCAGCTCCTGACTTTATTTTTGTTCAATCTTCATCTTTTTTCACTGTTTATGCATTTAAAATACAAATAAACTCATAGTAAAAAACGATGAAAAAATGCAACGGTCAAGGTCATAATACGATTATTGTTATTTTTATCGCACAAAATTGCTTCAAATCTAAAAATATTTTAAAGAAGGTATTGAACAAATGTTTTAGTTTTGAAGATCGGACTTCATTTTATCAAATTTACAACAGTCCAAAGTTTGATCCCCTTTTTCAACAATTGAACATTCATATGGTTCTTCTTTTTTGCAGCTCCTGACCTTATTTTTGTTCAATTTTTCATCATTTTTTCATTGTTTGAAACATTAAATAATACAAATAAACTCATAGTAAATAACGATGAAAATATGCAACGGTCAAGGTCATAATACTGATTATTTTTATTTTTTTCGACACAAAATATCTTCAAATCTAGAAAAATTTTATAGAAAGTGTATGAACAAAAGTTTTAGTTCGTGAAGAGATCGTTCTAATGATGTTTAGTTTTTGAAGATCGGACTTCATTTGATCAATTTACAAAAATATTCAAATAAAGCTAATATCAATCAATTATGTCTGCAGTTGAAACCAGTACTCTTACTAGTCAAGTTAAAAGCGAAAACCAAGATGCCGCTTTGCGGTTCTAGTTAGCTTTTTGATATTACAGCCTTGTGAACGCAATTTGTCATAAGTTTCTGAATGGATCTTTATGAAACTTTATGAAACTTGATCAATGTCATTACTATATTAGGTAGATGTGCATGAAGCAGGGATTTTTCCGGATCAGATATTTTTTTCAATAGTTACGCCTTTCGAAAGTTGCTTTTTCTATAGCATATTGACTTGAGAACGCAACTCCGAAGTTTCCGAATGGATCTTGATCAATCATGTCATTACTATAATGGGTAGACGTGCATAAAGCAGGTTTATCTGTTATCAGTGGTTTTTGCAAGAGTTATACTCAGGGAAAAAAGATACATATTGTCCACATAATTCAGAAACGGGGATGCGGGGTGGGATGGGGGTTGAGAAGATGCATGACCTCTACGAAATCTGATAGAGAATGCAAATATATGATTCGAAAACTGTTTCAAGACTATTCAAATTTAATTTTGGTATCAATACACATCTTTATTAACCAAGATTTATCAATATATTGTTCCCATTGAAAAAAAAGACCCAAATTCACAAAGGAGTACAGTAAGGAACACCCCATTAACGTAAGTAAGCTGGAATGCTTTTCTAATATGGAAAATCGCGTGACCAGACTTTAACTGGAATCTACAGAGTTAGAGGGTGCCAAGTGATAGTAAGTTAGCAACCAGAACCGTTAGGCCCCGGATATATTTCATCAGTTCATTTCATATCGAAAGTATGAAAGAATCACACAGCAACAAAGAAAGTTATATGCAAGTATAATTATGTTCCAACCTATATCCACATTGAACTCTCTCTTCGTCAGGGCTGTTCTGGTCCATGCGGACATTTGGTCCCCATAGCTGTTCTTCCCGAAACCAAGACCCACGTACACATCTGTAATTGGCGAGTCCTCGTGTATCAAAAACTGAAGCCTTCACGATGTTCGGTTGCTAGTAAAAACGGAAGTCGGATGACATGGTCCAGACGGAAGTGTGACATCATACGTTTGAAGCTCACACTGTACACTGGATCGAGCTCCGGCGCTGTTTTGCGCATACATGGTAAAGAATAAAGGAACACCCGTCGGGTTCAGAACCTGAAATTATTAAGTCAGTGACTTACTTTAAAGTAAATTAATTGTGAAAAAACGTTTACTTGAGGTATAACGCAACATTTGCCCCCCACCCCTGTCATTGAGCCAACTTCGTGGCGATGTAAATCTCAAAAAATATACTAAATGGGGCTCTATATTCGAATCAAGCCCACACAACAATTTGAAAGCAATTTCATTTAAAAAATTATGCCTTTTCTTAAATATACATATTCTAAATATAAAGGTATACCATGATTTCAACATAAATAGCTATAACTGAAACATACAGCACTTTTAATGAAGAAAGGGCGTATTCTCTTCTCACCATTGACTGTACGGTTAATGGACCCCCCAAATTCTAGCTCGTGCAATACGTCACTTCCGGAGCGAATGTTCCAACATCGAGGAATAATCTAACGTCCGCCTTGTCATCAGACGCTGCGACTGCTATTTCGAATGCCGGTTCCGTGTAGTCTTTATACGGCAACTGTCTGACATCACACTGTGGCGTCCCCCGCCGACTTACACCACTCTGGAATATCAAAGAAAAGAAAACGGCTGTGTCTTTTATACAGGTCTAAGCCTGTAAATAATGTGATAAATGTATAATAGTATTTTGGCAATTTTTGCTTTATCAGGTAAAATGAATATTGATCACTTCATAGATATATTAATACAAGACAGAAGCAGCACTGTAACTGCTTCATGAAGACAAAGGCTCAATATGACAAAAATCTTTAGCGGAACCTTTAACAAAATAAAAGAAACAAATAAATGAAAAAAAAAAAAAATCATTTCTCTTGTTAGTCTTGCTTAAAATTTTATTACAACATAAATGAATACATTTTCATCAAGATGTTAAGTATATGCACCAAGCAGTATGAGCAAAAGTACGAAATCGGGTGTATAACTATGCATGAGTTTAAAGCAGCTCGTTACAGGTAGTCATTGACTAAGAATATGATTTTAACTATATGTTTGTGTTACATCTATCAATATACATCTACAGACGCTGGTCACCAATGCAACAATCCGTGATTGTATGAAAATGGAGGGTTTTTCCCAATCACAGACAATAACGTTACGAACGGTATTGAAATTATATTTAGATTTATATAACTTGTATATAGATTCTCTTTTTCACTTGCCTGACCACATTCACTTTTCGTATATATGCGCTTTCTTTAAAGGGTTGAACTTACGAATTCGCTTCTCGGAGCAAAATTATATATAAACACATGTTAAGTAAACTCTGTTGTAAGTCAAATTACCTTTCTTTAATGAAACACATTAAGTAACGGTGTTGGCAACGTCATGACGTCATAATTGTTTCTTGACGACATTGTGTCTTGGTGTAATACACTGGAGTTGAATAAATGTATGTTATTTGATGGAGGAGGTGTTAGCATTAAAAAGACGCAATGTTGCGGGACGTGTCACCGACAGCACCTGCTTTACCGTGCCCTATATTTACCGATTTCAACAAAGTGGCATTTACGAAAAAAAGCGTATTCCCGTGTAATGTAACCGATAAACTGCCGATTTTATCTATCAGAAAACTTAGACTTTACCAATATTAACGAGAGTAAGGGAGTGGTAAAACATGATTTTTTTTAAATTTCTACCGATCATCTGTGAATGAGCTGCATTAAATATAATAACTTTCTTGTCTGTTTTTCATTGCAATCATATACTCGTTAACATTTATGATTAGATAAATTAAAATTTAAATAAATTCTGTTTTTCAGAATATCAGGAAATAATAAACGAAACGGCGAACTATATTTATGATTACCTAAGTCTAATACATGTTGTATTAACTCTTTTTAAAAAAAATGACCACCAGTTTTATTACATAATTATACAACTACTGCTACTTTGAAAGGAAGAATAAAAAACTCTTTGTTTACCGGGTTCGATGAAGGGTTCGTAAACACAGGGGGTGACTCATCTTTTTCATCTTTTGAATTATCTATCATCCTCTTGGTAATTGTAGGTGCGGTATAATGCCAAATATCCTTTTTGAACAATACCTTTATTTTAGTTTCTACTATGAGGTTCACTTCCAGCGTGACAAGTCCAAATAGAGTCAATTTTATAGGTGTAAGTTGTAAATCCATTATTAATCTAAAACAAAAATTGTGTTGATTTTGCAAATAATCTAGTAATGTTCATAAATTAAATGAAATGATATGGGACCAAAAGTTTTTGCAACCTAGGTTGAAAACAACAAAAAACAAAGGCATCAATATATAATACTAATACAATAAATATGCCTTGTTTAAGTTATAACTAAAATGATCAGATAAAGCGAAAGGAGAAAAAAAAGGCTGAAAACTAAAGAATGAAAATACATACGTTACATCGAGTGGAAACTTAGAGAAACCAATCTCCGCCATCGTCGGGAATCGTAGGTCAAGAATTTCACCTTCAAGTCTAAGCTTTCCCTATAGCACGTTTCCAACACCGACTTCACCAAAGCACGTCAGTCCCCCATAAGGGACAACTGTTGCACCAGCGGTCATTGACAAGATTTTTGCTTTCCATCCAAAATCTAAACCATAGTAACCACCCGCTCCGAACGCTGCACCAACATAAACAACATAAAAAGACAGTAATTAATGGAAGTTTAAAGTTTCTTCAGATCACCTTTTCAAAGAAAGCCTTTATTCTTAGCGTTTATTTTTAGACTAGACTGTTTCTGGTCTAAAACGAATGGCTTTTATGACTTCTTGAGCGCTAAACATTATTGCGGAAATAAATGAAATATTGATACATGTATTTCTATGTAAATTGATAGACAGCGTTGGACATCATGTTAGAGATCGTTATACATTTATAACTGAACATTTGTCAAGCATATTTAAATTTACTTGTAGATTTCAGGCGCTACAAATGTATTACTTGTATTGAATATTGGACATGTAATCAATTCAAATTAGAGTCGCATCAGCAACAGCATCGGATTTTGCATAAATGAACAGTATTGATCCTGATCAGCCGTAAAATATATCTTTTACATTTTAGACACACGTACAAAGAATAGAATGAAAAAAAAAGAAAATGCATGTTAATCGAATCTCAACTTTTTGAGATATAAGCAAAGAGTGCAAAAGGGAAAGAGTTCCATGTAATAATAATGCACTGAAGAGCACCTCTTGTATGGGAGTATAAACGACCTTTGTTGCTTTGTTGCTTTACACACTGTCTGTCTACCTTTGTTTTTGAAAGAGACCTGTATCATTGAACTTGGTTTGAAACTACATTTCTTTACTGATTTCGACACTTTTTTATTCAAAATAAGACTGTCCACATAAATTTTATCAAAAGACTTACGCACGTCAGGCATAAAGTAAAATAAAAACTGAGTTAAGCAAAGATCAAACTTTAAACTGATGTAAGATCACAAAATCCCGCCCGATCAAAAAAAAAAAAAAACAACAACAAAAAAAAAAACACAAAAAAACAACAATACCACAAAAGGTACAAACACTATATTTTTCATGTATATAGTCCTAAAAAAAAGATCAACTTATGACTATAAAACAAAAAAAAATCCTTGAAAATCGGCCAAAAAGTAAACGCAGGAGATTCAGAAAAAAACTAAAATATCATTTTAATTTTAACCAATTTTCTAGAGTACAAACAACACATTTTCTGAATTTGGCACCCCATATTTTTATGCATATACGTCTTGCTAATCACTTACAGCAAATAGAATTCTTTGATCTATTCTTAAACACTTTTTTGTGGACCTACCCTCATTTTTCAGTTTTTATTTTTCATTTAACCTCTCCTAGCGCAACAATTTTCTGGTATTCGATACTGATATATCTATAATATGTTTTTAGGCTGTCAACAAGTAACAGAATGTAAAAAAATGGCATTGAATCAGACTTCATTTTATAAGTTATACGCAAAAACGTGATTTTATGCATGGCGACATCTAGGGGCATAATCAGAAAAATAGAAGATTTATGTACAGGTTCAGTGCTTGTTACTGCATGTCCATTTTTTTTAATGTAGCTTTTTCTTCATCTTGTCGTTTAGCGGGTGAAAAAAAACGGGTGGAATAATAATAATAATAATAAAAATAACAATAATATTAACAGTGATAATAAAAAAATAACAAGATTTTTGCTCTTAGAGGAGCAAAAGCCTACTACATAGATGCGCCGATAAAAAGCGTTAAAAACTGCATATAAGTGTGCACCAATCCAACTTATAGCATGGGCCTCTCTTGGTCTTCCTATGCACAAAGCACTACCGCAAGGAGGACTGCCATATCTTATAAGAACTTTTCTTTCAATGAACGTAACGAAATATGTTGAACCCAGATATTTTGTCATTGCAATAGATTTCGTTAAGAGCTTGCTTTTTTTATTTGCGATTTAGGCCGAATGGTTATAATTATATAATATTTCAATTTCTGTTGCTTTCCATGTTATAATTCATTCATTAGCATTCTGATATAGTGTTTATTACTTACAGAAGGACACGTATAGGTAACTCCCAATTGGAAATTGTTTGGAAACTTGAAAGAACTGGACGTTTTTTTTTAGGAAAGGAAAATGTTCCCGTCAGAGTGATATCAAATGATTCAAAAGCGTTGGCCAGATCTTCAGACAACAGCTTTTCCATGAATTCTGAAAACTGCAAAATAAAAACGAACATTTGATTGTAAGTTGTAAGTGTAATAACCGAATCATATAACAACTTAAATAATGAAAACACACCAGCGCATGCACCAAATTAGACATATGTGTTTATTAAATCTGCAACATACTTCCGGTGCGGACATAAAAGCATGTCTCAACATGGCAAATATATTGTTTGTCTTCAACATTTCCCTTTTTATAGGTAGACGACACATGAGCGAAACAACAACTTCATTTCATTCTGTATGTTTACACTATTTTCTACTTAAAACATGTTGTCCGTGTCGACTTGAGGAATAATTTTAGCAATTATTCAAAGCTCTAAACACTTTTTTGCCTTTACTGGTAAAGTTATTATATGCTTATTGTAGTATTAAGATGACAAAGATAGTGTCTACGTATCTTTATTTTCATATTTTGTGATTCGTTAATTTAAAATTTGTTCAACAGATAACAGTTTAAAATATACTTACAAGTGCTTTAGCAAGATCTATGAGATCTTTTTCGAGGTCCAGAATAACGCTCGGATCTAACTTATTTCCAGAAAGCAAAGCTTCAATGTCCCCAATGGTCATATCGGCAAGAAGATTTGCAAGAATAGATGTTCCTTTTGAAGAAAGTCCATCACCAACAAAAAACATGCGATCGGCTTCATCATCAGTTTTATCAGATATTCCTAGCATTTCCAGTATTTTACCCCCTACAACGAAACGAAAAAATAAATAAATAAATAAATAAAAGCACTAAGTATGCCCGTATAATACAAATTGCATTCTAAGACACAAGTAATGAAAACAATATGAGTGCTAAAATATGCATATTTCTTTAGGTATATATCCTAGTACCATTGTAATATACCTAAATGATCAACTTGTTATATAGTAAAGTATGTTAATGAAATTTGAGGATGATATATTAAAAAAAATGGTTGATAATAATCTGTAATAAAACATGACATAAAAGCTCATTAAATGAAAAAGTCGGATTACCGCCTTTCACTTCCATATTCGAAGACAATGTATAATCACGCTGATGAACCAGAGTTTCAGGATGTTATATCCCAAGGCTTCATTGCAACTGCATAACTTGAACTTTGTCAGAATCATCCAAGATCTGAACTGACCATACACTCTTTCTGATTTGTTCCTGCAAAAGACACACATATTTAATTACGAAAAGTACTATCATCATAATTTGATATTTGACTGAAACTGATGTGTAATTACAAACATAGGTTTTTAAAGTAACATTTATAATATTCGATTTGTTTTATGCTATTCATCATAACAATAGTCTATAAAAGTTCCACAAGCGAGGAGTGCTCATATTTAATCTTTATATATATATTTTTTTCAGAGGTTGTGGACTTTTTATAACACTGACACATCTTGATTTATAAATTAACAAAGAGCATCATTGCCCAGTTTTACTTTTGCCATTCTACATGGGAAGTCAGTGAAAGACAATGAAATGAACGTTTGCAAAATTGCGAAGAAAACTCACACACACATGAAGTAACCACTAATTGTCTTTCGCACTCTCGAATGTTATTGAACCTATATTTAGACTATACTAGCTATATATACAATTTCTATGTTCGTTACATAACTGATCACAGTCACTCTTCGCGTAAGCGCTCACATTCCAGACCTACCTTACAAATTTTGCTACCAAGAACTTGTGAAGACACCGCGCTGCGAACGCATCACTTGGTATTTAGAGAAATTGCTTGGGGATACCGTTATCTATATTTGATCGATTTCCTCTAAGTTTCCGAAATAGCGTTTGCTGATGTGACCTACACTAAGTCTTCCGAGTAAATTTGTCATGAAACAAAGCCCGTAGATTAACTAGGTAGAGAAAACATATTTGTAACGATAATCTGTGAACGAGCTGTTTTAAGATAAAGAAAGAAAGACACGTTTTATAGTTTACCTCCTGTTTTTGAACCTGACTAATATATTCTTCAATATTTTGATTTGTAGCTCCTTTTTTAATCATTTGTGCAATCTCTTCCTTAATATCATTGGATGAAATGAAAAGCAAAGTACATGCTAATTTTGGCATGCCATGTTTAAAAACATCAATATTAAATAACTTAAAAGTTAATAATTATATTATAAATAAAACAAATCGGTAACGGAATGAAAACGGAATTGAAATTATAATTTTATTCAGAATTTTTACACGTTCCCACACAAACCCTAACCGAATGCCTAAAATCTCCACCTTCATACATTGAAAATACTAAATTATACACTTGAAATAATATTTAAGATTCAAACCTATTGAAAAATGAGTTTTTGAATTGTAATTTCCCCTAAAACTACCTTATTAATTTTAAATGAAAAGTTATCTTAACGAAATACATTTACTCACATTTCAGCAGTACGTCGTTTCCGAACTGATCCTAAACATGGGTTTATTTTAAGAACATGATCTTGCAGAATTTCGTAAGGGTCGCAGCTGTCTCGTACGCCATTTCCAGAGCAAATAGATATATTCATTGACAGTTTGTAAGCATTGCTCATTTTTGAAACAAAGTAATCCAAGTATACAGTCTCTCCAATAGAATGCGTTTGTACACCTGTAGTGAGCATTAGTGAAAATTCATAATAAAATGTAAGTAACACACAAGGTGAAAAATAAAATACATAAAACATTATTCTATACTTATGTATTTGAACCTATTTATTAGGACCCGTTAACACTATTCGTACATATATGAGACATTTTTTAGTAGAAGCGATACTGAAAAATACATGTCAAGAATCGATTTATTTTCACATATTGGCATATATCAAAGAAGCAAGTACAAATGTACTAAGCAAATCAAAATTTTAACACCAGGATTGAGAAAAAATATTTTAGCTCCTTTTCTGTGAATAGATAGAGTCAAATATTTTTTTTCAGCAAGAAATATACCTTCATAGATTTTGATATTAGCTGTTACGGCTTTACCAACACATGTCTGAAATATACTGTAGACGTACAAGTTGTATCTCGCGTTTCAAGGCAGGTTTTTCGAATCTGAATCTGTGAATTATACTATAACAAAATAGCATAAAGCCCGTGAATTGTTTTTCATTTGATCACAAGGCTGAATTTTATGCCGCGAAAATTCCACCAGTCGGGTAAAATGCGAATATTTGTGTCCGGGAACGTACACTGGTTTGTATTGCAAATACAATGAAGTTTATCAAATTAAAAGGAAGGATAAATTACATGAGTCAAAAGTGAACATGTTTTATACATTCGCAAAAATTACGATATAGAAAGGAAAAAAAATCAGATTTTGACACTGACCTGATAATGAAGAGGCGTTCTTTTCCCAGATCTTGTTTTCTAACCGATATAATATTTTTTCTTCACAGTCAAGGGGTGAAATTTAAAAAGCAGGGTTTCCCTCTTTTCTTGGTTGAACTTGAAACCGATACAACACACTATCGCTGAACACTGTCTTGTCACTTTGCAATTAGTTTGTAGCCTTCTGTAATGGTGTTTGACAATCTAGAATGTATAGATATACTATCTGTATGTTTAGGAATATATATAAATGTTTAATATAATGGAAAGAGTCGTTAATGTTTTAAAAATTATTTTGCGTATAAATGAAACCAAACTTCCCTTTAATTATATAGTAAGAATCTTATTATATACTACAAATATAAATCCAATAAAGTATTTCTTTTTTTAATTTTACCTGTTTGTGGCAATGACGACTCACTGCACTGAGGATTCTTCCAGAAATCATGGGATATACCTATTGTTGGTAAAGATTAAAACAAATAATATGAGGAAATAAATGTAACAGAAACAAACATTATTGACGAATAAAAATATGCAACTTAAATATTATTTTATAATATGAGATATATACGACTCTGAAATAATATTATGCAGATTCACGAACATAAGCTACGTTAATTGCATCGTTTCCTATTGATTTACCGTAGTATGATGATATGATATGTTCCCAGTCCTGTCAGGACAGTCTGGATACTCGAGGATCCATTGTATTAAACCATTTAAAGAAAGGGTGATGTAGATTCATAACACAGTTTTGTTGTGAGGTGCATTTTGAACTCTTTTGCTGACTGGATATTGTTGATATAAATCTGTAAGTGGAAATATCAATTTGATAAATATATTTTTTATTTTTTTCTAAAAGTATTTTAATAAAAGCAAGAAAGAAAAATTATACACTTTTAAAATAAAGTTATTTAAATATGCCCCCCCCCCTAAATAGAGAAACAAAGAGCACATATTAATTCGAACTGCCGTGCGAAAGAGGATAGATTTTAGTTCTGTAAACTAGGAACAGTCTTTGCAAAACTATGTTAACTTTTATTGAATTATTTATTATTTTTACTATTGAATATATTTACAACCATAAGAGGGACAATTTCATGTAGTTTATCATTTTTGAATGATCAAATCTTAATTAAAATGCAACAAACATACTCAAGACGCCAGATTCCTTTCGTTGTTAGTTCATGCTGTAGTCCTACAAATATATATATAGTTGATGTTAAAATCGACATAATTAGATGAATTAAAGAAAGAATTGTTGTTATTACAATTAATTCCAGTGAAAAAAATAATGAAGGAAGTATGACCAGTATCATAAAGACTGATTACATGTTTGTCTTTATTATTTGCATGAAATAAAAGTGCTGTAGTTTCTTTTTGGAATCATAGGTTAATAAAAATATTATTTTAATGAAGAGTTTCCTTACCCCATTGGTAGTTCAGTAGGTTAACTCTATATTCAATTTTCTCTACACGTGCAATGAGCTCGTAATCACAAGCACGAATATGCAAAGATGCATAAAGGTTGCGCTGAAAAATGTCCGAGTAGACGCAGCATTCTATTAGTAAACCATCATCTGTATGCCAGCACGTGCTATTATCAGTGGCGTCCACACCTTGTAAATGCAGTTGTGTATATCCTGAGAAAACGTTAAATGCGTTTTTCAAAGGATTGCAAGGGGTTTAAATAGAAATGTTATTAGCATTTATTTAACCATTCAAATAAACATAACATATAAATTAAAAAAGGCTATCGGGTCAGAGTTAATTCGATTGAAGTAGACTACAAGATCTAAATAATACATAGTCAAATTTGAGACTTCTGAACACTGTAAGCATGGTAACACTGTTGATGGAGAAGTTGAGCGTCATTAAAACAAACATTCCAGCAATCTTATTACTATGCCATTCAGACGCCATACGGGGATATAAAGTTAAATGCCGATATCGCTTTTCCCAAAAAATATAATACTGCTCGATACACAGTTTTATAATGTCATCATTTATACTTAATGTTATCATGTTACACATGCTGTGTAATACATTCACGCTCACGCGCGCTTTCAGACTACATTTATCAATGGTAGATTGGTGGATGTACAAATCACTGTTGTTTTACTTTACTTTGATTTTCTTTATAAACTGACTGTTTTTGTAAAACATTCTATGATGAAAGTTATACGGACGGACACAATTCCCCACCCCAGAACCCAAGACACACAGAAAAATCATACCATCAGCTAACTTTTCCTCACACATTGGTTCCAGAAGGAAGTGTTGGATGCCAATGTCTTTCACTAACTGTCTAGCGTCTTTATTGAAAGCGTTGTATTTGGTGTGTAGCCGTGTGTTTCTAACCATGCCTCTAGGGAAAAGTCTGATAATGAAAAGTACTTTTGACTTAATATATAAAACATAATAAAATGTATAAAAAGAAAGTCAAGGAATTGGGGAAAAAAGGTATTTCATACCCGCCTACATTTTGATTCTACAATTAAAAAGATTACATATTTAAAAGCATATTGATACCTTTAATTTGATATTCTGCAGCAAAACTGCATTCACTCGTGTGGATTTCTGTGTTATCGAGAAGACTAAATGTATCACATTCGGTACCACTTTCTAAGCACACTTGGAATTGCCATCAATAACGTAGCTACGCTGGCCAGTGTTTTGGTTGATATATATTCTGAAGGAAATCACAAACAAATAAAAGATATATAGTTATATTTAAACTACATGTACAATTGCAGAGTACTTATTTTTCAGGAATTGCGATTGTACCTAGGTCTATAAATACTTTGAGTTAAAGCAAATCGTAAATCAACTTTAACTTAGACCGATTAAATTAATACATATCACCGCATAAGTACAGACAACTTGCGTATGGACATGTACATATACAGTGTTATTTTGATAAAAGGACTAAAAAAACACAACATTTATAAAAACATATCTGATTTATGTGCCTTTTCAATTATTGTAATGTGATATGCAACCGCATTTATACTAAATTCGTTATAAACTGTGAATTGATATCTTAATCGTTTTATACACTTATATCAGCATTATATTGTTTTTCTTTCTTTCAACATGGATTTCTTGAATTTCTTGGATTTCTGTATTTACTTATTTTGTATTTGTTTAATGTTTAAACCAACAGAAAGTCAATGTGGGCCTTTGTCTATATGAATAGGATTCAATGTAGCATTTTGGCTTTCACGACATTGAGAAATGACAGGATACCACACCTATTCTCAATATCCTGGCCACAGGACAACAAATGTAGAAACAACCTTATGCCAAGAACCAAGCAAGGGAGATACACAAGTTTCATTTAACGGCTTTGGTATAAAGGCTTTTTTTAATGAAAAGGCCCTTTTATTCAGCTGATGAATATAAACATATGTTATTTACTTACTGTAGTCTTAGGAAGCCGTTCAAAGAAACAGGTACTGTTGAACCTAGTATACAAAAGAATTCAAACATTACGTTTATAAATATCGATATGATTATTTACTAAACGATGTAAATCTACGCGGCCCCAAGCATTTGTAAGGAACTTTCTTTAACAATGAAGAGGTATAAAACTAAAATTGAACTCGGTATTTTTTATCGTTATTTTTGTATATCGGATCTTAAAACATTTCCATATTTAATTTCTTTCATTCAAACACAAACAATTAGAGATTTGAAAAACTGCATTCTGGATATGGCTTTAAATTTTTTAAAAATCATCATCATCTTACCATACACTGTTTCCAATGGAATTTCAAATCTGAGTTTCTCAAATTCGACTGTCAGATCATTTCGCAAGGCTGTAAAAACACTTTAAATGCCATGTTAGTCTGCAGTTTCTCGATATGAAGGCAACAATAAAAACTGGTACAACTTTGGTTGATGTAACAGGAGATATTTGCTGTATCAGTTATATTTGGTAAACTGATATTGGTATCGCACTCTGGAAATAAAAACAAATAAATTTAATGATAAGCTGGTATTATTTCTTTGTTTATGATGTAGAAATGCGTCATTGACGATATTCAAATACATAATGGCATTACATCGGTATTTATGATGCGAGGGCAGGGTGGTCAACTAGTAACGCACATGACTGCGGATCCCAAGTTTGAAATGTTAAACCCTATTGGTTCAAGGATATTTCATGCTTTAAGAAGCCGTCGATAGAGATTTGTTTAAGTTGTAAAAACTGTTTATCGATCGACAATAAATAAATAAATTTATAAAATGCGAATTATTGAATTTTAAAAATATAATTACACCAATAAAATACCCTGGACTTTAAAAGTATGAATAATCTGTAATGACCGATGCTATATGGCATTATTTTATGGCATTATTTGATTTACCAGATTTCCAGCCGAAAACGATGGCTCATACATGGCATCAGAAATTTTGCATTCCTGCTACCAATATACTGCAATATGCCTAAATCCCGGTAAATCATTGGTTTAAATGATTCTGACATAACTGACACCTGTTTATCCTCCATCCATTTCGATAGTGAGAAATCTGAAAAAGGGAAATGAAATTAACTTCATCGAATCATATATCTTATTATAAACTAATCGTTTGTCATCAAAATCAGAAATTGCTCGAAATAATTTGGATTTAATTACACTTTCTTACATTCTATGGCGTATCCTTTGTTGATGGGACATTCTGGCACAGGAATAAAAACGTCTGTAAGAATTGCGATATTTTGTCGACAGGAGTTATTGCCTCATAGCATTCGTGGAAGTCGTAGTGATCCTGTATACACTTTGTGTAACATATTCTTCCAAAACAAGTCTAAAAAAAAAACAAAACAAAAAAACTCATTTAGATGTATGGATTATTTTCTTTTGGGGAGATTTATTTGTTAGAATAGACTTATTTTGAAATAATGCAGTTGTTTCGCCAAAACATTTACAATAATTTTGTTAGTGTTCTAGAAAATATTGAAACATAATGTGCATATTCAATTCAAATCTGATAACGAATGACATCAGGATGAGATGATACATGCACGCATTTAATAAGTTGATCTAATTAGTTATTTTACATACATGTATTTTACATAGAAGACTGCTCTTTTTAGTATATACATTCATGAAGATATAGTTTCGGTTATATGATATAAACAAAACGGAAGCATAATTTACCTCAGACTAAAACTCCCTAGAGCGACATTTCTGTGACATTGCCTGAAATAAAAAGTAACGAAGAAACATGGGAAAGAAACCATTTCCAGTTTCTTTGTTTATTTTATAATAGTCATTACATCATATTACGTACAATAAAACCTTAATCGTTGTTAAAAAACGATATTTTCAACCACGTTACTTTCGTAAAAAATATTGACAAATATAAATTTCCGTATACTTGATTATTGGATATTTACTTATATTGTTAAAGACATTGACAAATGATTAAGTTAAAAGTATGAAAAGATAAATTGTATTTCATAAAAAATAAAATCGAAATAGTGATAGTTTTGAGCGCATTTATCCACGAAAAAAAAAGGTGATGGAAACATAAAAATACCACTTGTTTCCCCATAAAGCGGCTTGGTTTTCTTTATTGATTCGATACTTGCATGAAGAAGGTCATTACATCTGTCGATATCGATAGAAAATGCAATGGTTTTGGCTAAAGGATCAGAATTCAGACAGCAGCTTATGTTTGTACATTCCTTGAAAATACGGCAATCAATCCCTGGTGGTAATTGGGGTAGATCTTCAATTGTTACACATTCTAAAATTATGTAAATAAAACAGAAATATGAAAAGTGTTAATGATGTTTTGTGTGACGATTGAGACATTAATATCAAAACTAAAATAAAAAAATTTTTTATTCATTCATACCACATAATCAAGAGCATTGTGTATGCAAATAAATTATGTCTTACCACTGGTCCAACCATGTACTGTTTGATTCTCGCCCAAGCTACATGGCGGATAAGAAGATGACTGCTTATCCCAAGGTCATTGTACAGGTTGAGTTGTTGAAGAGAGTCAAACTTGTCTAGTTCTGTCTCATGATTTATAAGCCATTTGTTTAATGAAAAACCTTAAAAGAAAACATATCTTTTTATTTTTTCCTGCATACAATCACTATTATGACCTATTCGGAAACAAAATGATATTTAGGGTCATCTGATAAAATCTTCGAATTACCATTCTGATATATTTTGACAAATGATGTGTACTTATAACTAAAATATTCTGCAAGCAAACTACTGTGTCTAAAAGAATCGTATGTTTACTTGCCATCAATGTAAATTATAATTTATTTTAAGGGTAAAAAATGAATTATCTAATTATTCACATATTGAGTAGAATCAGTAAATATGTACTAGGATCGATGAAACTTTCGTTCCAGGAACAAAGTTGGTGTGGAAGAATAGTATTCTTAAGAAGGTGTAGATGTAGTACACATGTCGAAGGCTCCAGGCATATCGAGATGTCTATATCGGCAACATATATTTTTTTTAATTGAACGTTTTCCAATTTGAAACTGTAAAGAAAAACAAATCTTTGAAATACCTGAAATTATACCAAATGAAGTGTAAAGCGTATTCAAAATGTCAATAAAAACGATCAAATTTATGACTGCAAGAGGAAATTTTCTATTAAGTCGTAAAGGTTTGCCAAATAAGCGGTTCGATTTTTTTTATCATCTTTAAAATTGTATTACCTAAGTCAATCTACTAAAGAGTAAACTTTATAATGTAATGGAAAATCAATTTAATGTATATAATGTTTGAATTCATACATTTATGATATTTTGTAGTACAAAATACCTTTGATATTTTAAAGCAAAATGAAAGCACTTTTAGAACCAATAACATAATGATCGGGGACATAAAACTATTACTACTGAGTACTGAAAAGAATTTTAGATATATGAAGGTATGTTATCATTTTAATGAAAATGCATGAACATGATATTTGAGACATATATATATATATATATATATATATACTTACTCCACTTTTAAAACTCCATGAATGTAAAATTGTTGTGGTATTCCTGAAAAAATAAAATACTATTAAAATTTAACCGTGTAATATGATGATCATCGTGTCCTTATTGTTTACTACAGGCATTAAAAATTGGAAATAAATAAAAAAAATCATGAAAAAAAAAAAAAGTTG
>CM037786.1:39906717-39956717 GCA_021229015.1 Solen grandis | reverse complement strand
AATTTGGCTTCAAATATTCTTTCAGATTTTTCTATGGCTAAGTGGGCTTCGACAGAAAACATCAATTTAAACAGTCTTGGTGAATTGGAAAGGAAACGGCTTATTGAATATATTGGAATCGCTGCATACATGCAAAATTTGGATGTTATCTGGCACAGAAACCTTATGATAATACAGGCGACCACTGGAATAATGGTAATTTGTAAATATAACGAATGTCTATTTTTTCGGTGTCTACTATGCAATTCTTTTTTCTTCCTTCACTATAATTATCAGACACATATATTCCCAAGTATTCAGTTCTCGCCATATTGGTATTCTCGGGCTATGTACACTAACACAATATTTCACCCCGAGTGTGACGTAATTTTACAGAGAAACCATTAAAAATTGGTAAACTTGATAAGTCCTTGTTTCCAGACTGTTTTCAATTGAAAATGTTTGGGAAACAGATAATAGCATTCATTAAATAAAGAAGTAACCATTTTATACCATTTTCCTTAATGCTTCTATATATAATATTTTAACCACTCGTTAAATCTACCAGTAACACTCGGCAATCTGACGATGACTATTTATGTTAACAAACATCTGTTTCTAAAATAGTGAATGTTTGTTTATCAATGCACCTCTCAAGAATCCTATGTACGGAGGTCATTTAGAGCTATAGTTGTTATTACCTGATAGCTAAGTTCATACTTTATAATTACGATACGCAAACATTTACCCCCTTAGATGTTTTTTACCCTCAAAATTTGCATGTCCCCCATAATTGTAAGGACTCTGTATAAAAGTATACAAGGTTAAGGAAAAAACAGCATTGTACCCCAGTTACAAAAATTAGTGGGCACCATGCAATAAAATGGACACTTAAAGTGTGATAGTGTTTCTTGTTCTTATTTGGGTCATCTTAAATTTTGCACACCAATCTATGCTGTTAGTAAGAACACAAAACTTTACTGCATTGTTTATAGATTTTTTCTTTATATGTGCACCATGCTCGTGACAGACTCATTTTGAGTTCACTGTCGAGAACGCATGACGCCATTTTGGAAATAAAAAAAATGACTGTTGTTGGATTTTTATGTTTCTTTTATGCATTTTGTTATATATTTAATAAAAATCTGTGGGGCTGTTTGTTCATTTTTTGCAATAACTTCTTATGCTGGTGAGAACTGGATACTCCAGGATAGTATAAGTATATTATAATCCTTCTACATCTTCAAGTCCTTCTGAGCCTTAGCATCATATAAACAGCAGCTGCTTTTTAAACTACTTTATTTATTTTTTTCAGAGTGTAGTGCAGATATTCACCTCCCGCCCTTACTGGATGATATGAGTTGTCACATATCTGATATGTGCACATCTGTTGAGTGTTGTTTAGAAGTTCAAAAGATTGAAATTGAATATACACTTTTACGCAATTATAGACGCCTGCAAAGGTGAACTTTTGATTGGAATCGAAAAGCTAAATAGAAGTGTCAGTATTACAAATTTCCAATTTGGTACGTATATAGTATTATATAAAAAATCCAAAAGCTTCGAAATTTAAAAGATAAAAAACACGTTTAAATTTTGCATGTTTTTTTCTGTTCTTAAATATTAACGTTCCAATAAATGTATCATGATTACCTATCTTGACCCAATGTGTATATTTTATTTTTCAGGTATACAGCATCAATTCCACTTGCATGGTGTTTTCAGAATTGAGTAAGTTTATCACAATTTTATAAAATGCATTGAAGATGATGTATGTTGTTAAATATTGAATGTGTAATTAATTACGTAAAGTACGCATAAAAGTGTGTTTTCCTTTTCAGCTATTCAGTCGAAGACTTTCATGGTGGGCGATTATTTACTATGGATCTCAATATAAGTGTCTGTTTTGAAAGTGCTATGCCCTGCGAAATAACTATACAAGTACTCCAAGGAACAGTCTTGCCAAAAGTAAAATGTGATTGGGCCAACGGATTCAAGTATAACGGTAACTTCACAAAGAATATTTGACCTTTCGAAAGATATAATGAATAAGTTTCTAAATTGTTTAATATGTTTTTCAAAATTCAATAATTCTTTTATTTATCTTTAAAAACATTCAACTTTGCTTTCACTTGTACAAAGCAATATGAAAAATAAATGTTCACAGGTATTTGGCTTTACTGAAACTTTGATGAAAGAATATAACATCGAATCTAAGTTTTAAAATGTTGATCAGGAAATATGAAAGAGCAATATGTAGATACCGAAACAAAAATATCAGATTGATATATGCGGATAATATTTAAAAGCAAATGCTATCAAAGCAACTTCATTTCCAGATAAAGGATTCGAACCAGTGCCTAATAACAACGACTTTATAACACCATTTTTTATTCATTGCTTTCGTAATGGAATATATCTTGATTTATTATAATTATCATTTTAAAAAATGTAATTTTTCAAATATAAAATATTAATTTACAATCAATATATATAAAATCTTGTCTGAATTATTTAAATCCATTTTGAAGTGATATGTCGTAATCATTACTTTCAGATTTTAATTTAAAATCTTGGATACAAGAACGAAACTTTGATAGCACTGAGCAGCTCACGGCTTACCAGTCTGAACTTTTATTCGAATATCTTGGGATTTCAAAGTATTTGAAAGAACAACAATGTACCCAGTCTACAACACCATACGCAGGTGCCTCAAATGGATGGAAAAACGGTAATTTCTTCTTCTTTTCTTTATTTTTGGGCTAATTTAAACTTTTATCTAGCTTCCACAAAGACAATGTATAAAATAATGAGATCAGGTTAATGCTCGAAAGTACACACACACTACATTCTTTTCAATTATCGCCCTATTTTTCTTTTTTTTTTTTAATTTTTACTTATTTAACATTTAATATAATGTATGAAAAGATGGTTTTATGCAATGTTTCACAGAGTCTAGAATTCACAAGGAACATTCCTTTGTCCCTACTTTAATTTTATTGCCTATTTTTATGCCACTAAAATATGTGGTCGGAGCATATTGATTTTGCCCTATCTATGTGTTTGTCTGTTGGTTGATTTTGGTTTTTCACTTTTTTTTGTCAGTAACTTTAACATTGGTCATATAAGTGTTGATATAAAAAAATCACATGTGAAACGTGCAATGACCAAGAATCATTACTCTTCCTGTTGCAGTTTCTTTTTAATTATCTCTTCTTTTTTTTCTTCAATTTTTCTCGAGATCACAACTCGTATACAATACAAGGTTATGACTTTAAACTTTAAAATATAAATAAATTACGAGATTGGAAAATGACTCCACCAAGTCCATTTTTCTCCCTTAATAATAAATTTCTGTCCTGAGCATTACTCATTCACATATAAAGAAATAGCGAATAGGAGGAGTGCAGTGACTATGAACCAAAACTCTTTCTCTTTTTATTATTTACACCTCTTCATTTTTAATGATTGTTTGCACAGAACGTTTTTTCATTTATTATATGGAATAAAAACTTCATGCTACACATATAAATACCTGTCAATAGACATTAGTTATTTGACATTTTACCCATTGAAGTGTTACAAAAGGGTGGTTTGGGGTATTGTGTTTTTCAAACACATCTTCTTTATACTTAAATGAAAATTCTTATTTCAGAATGTCCATATCCGTTGCATCTCCAAAACCTACCAAAGGATGTCGTTTGCCACATCGATTTTTCATGCACGTCAATTACTTGTGTTATACGACTCCCTTGCTACAAAGAGCTTTTGAATTAAGCCTTAGAATTGAAGGATGTAATCATCGAATTTCAGCTGGAATTGAAAACCTCATATTGAATCGCTCGTTGTCCGGATTTCAATATGGTAATTGACAAGCTATTTCTTGAGATAGAATAGTATATAAATCTTTATAATAGGTATATGAAAAAAAAGGTAAGGTATTTGATTAAAAGAGTGAATTATGCAGGCAAATTGAACCACTTGTAGATATGGTATTTCCGAAGAGAATTTGAAACTGGATTTATGGAAAACAGTTTCATCTAAGATTCTAAATGGGAATATGTAATACTATTATTTAGGTTTACATGGTTATTTATTTAACCTCTATGCACTAATACTACTTTTCGAATTGGTTCGAATTATTCTCAACATACCATTAAAACTTCCTTGAAATCCTGTTAATATAGATTTGAACAGCTATAAGTTGAGTTCCCTCTTTGCATTTCTGAACTAGGGGAATATTTTGTTTGTGGGGTTGACTTTTAAGCATTGCTGTTCTAATTTCCATAATGAGCAAGAAAAGTTATGTTTTTAAAAAAAAATTGTAACAAATTACGGAAAAAAGTATTCAATAATAACGTGTATTATGACTGTTTGATAGTCACTATATGAATTATTAAAAAAAAGATGTGTCGAGAAATTCATTATGCGTATATTACTTGCAATAAACCTTCATATCTTTTACATTCACAAACTGCGTTTGAACAGGTTTCCCTTATATTTACAACAAATGCCTGAAATATTTAACAGATAATATAATAATTTTAATGGGGTTTATATCTATTCCATTTACTGTTGATTTTGATTATATTTAAAATTATATTCTTTTTCATTCTGTATTAATGTTTCTGTTTCAAAAGACTAATGTACCTTCAATTCCAAGTATGCATTTACTTGTGTTTGAAATTAACATATTTATTTTTTTATTATTTTCAGATCAACGCTTGCACTTCGATCTTGATGGGTTAATAGAAATAAGGTAAATTAATGGTAAATTTTTTTATTTTCAAAAAAATTTAATATTTTTTCCAGATTAAACGCGCGTTTTTCGTCCTTTTCTTAGCATATTTCGGTTACTAAATGTACGGTTGCAAAAAAAAAGGACCATTGACTAATTTAAAGAGTTAAGTTACAACAGTGCAGTTGTGGTACAAATAATTCTATTTTAGATTCAGTTCAATCTTTTCTACTACATGCATTATATTCAAGCCAAACTACATTTATATGAAACTGTTGTATATCTTCAGGTTCCGCATTTCAGACCTTGAGTCAAATATGAAATATGTGATTTACCTAGACGTTAACTTGTATGTGAACACATCAGGAGTTCCCCTAGAGACTTATGCAATAATGAAAACTACTGGCGTACCAAGGAGTCCTTGTAAACCTGACATGATGTTTTTAAATCCAAGTAAGTCATCTATTTTTCAAATGTTGTCTCATCATACATGGTACATATAGACGAAATTTGAACTGATGATATTTATAGTTTTACATGTCATTATTATAAACTAATCATTTGCATCGTAACAGGAATTTGCAATTTATTATCGAGAAATAAAATGGGTTCTTGATTTAATTGATTTAAATGAATTCTATGTTGGTTTATAAAGGATTACAAAATCAAAAAAATATATTCTACGATATGCCTTAAATCAATGTATCTAAGTTAAGTACACACATGAAACAGCTCAGGGTAAATATTTGAATCAAAAATTCAATTAACCTTATTAAAAAAAAAATTTAAATTGATTAAGGAGTAAACAACATTTTTTTACACAGTGAGAGAGAAGGGAAAGAAGTAACAGAAGCAGCAGTGTTCGGCGTAAGAAATGTACAGCTTCAATAACAGTTTCTTTTTTTTAATACATTTTTCGGCTGTCATTTTAAAAATTAAAATTGAGTTATAACATTTTTGTTCCATACTTTCCCTATTAAAATACCATATATTCATTTTATCGTATCAGATTTCTCTCTATCGGACTGGACGTCAAAATCAAACATAAATCTTACAACACAGCTCTCTGACTATGAATCAGGGAAACTACTCGAAATACTTGGAGTAGCAGAGTACTTCCTTAAGCAGTCATGTATCCGTTTTACTGCGCTCGGAATGTGGAAAAACAGTAAGTAAAATAATATAATGCATATTGCTGAGACATCCATACCATTTTGAAATAAAAGTAAAAAATGAAATGCATTCTTTATCAAACACGTTTTTGTTATCTTAGTTAACATAGAGCTGTTTTCAGAAATTGTTCTAATTTCCGTTCAAATAAACTAAGAATTAAAAAGTGTACTAGTTTTAGGAAGAAAGTTTATTGTGAAATTAATGTCTATTAGAATTTTAAATAAAATACATATTTTTTTTCTATAAAAAGGGAAAAAATAATATTGTTTTAGGTCTTGCATGCATATAAACAACATACAACATATAACACATTTAATCTTATTTCATGACATGTGCTGTAAACCATATATGAAACGGGTTTGATTGAAGACCGAAATAAAATAATTCATTCATTCATTCATTTATACTTTATTGGCAAATCAGCATATGATAAATGCCTTTGGCCATTTACAGACATACAAATATGGCGACAAAGACTTAAAACAAATTTACAATAATACAGTGTAACCTCCGAAATCCGGACCCTCCAAAATCCGAAAACTTTTGAAATCCGGATGATTTTCTTGGTCCCAAAATTTACCCTTCTGTTTATATGTAAATAATACCTCTGAATTCCGGAACCTCTAAATTCTAAATTCCGTACAATAATTTTGTAAATATTGGGTTATATCAACGCTATCCGAACAGTGCTACTAGCTAGACAGGTAATCAGAACGAAAACTGTAAGCCCTGCGGCAATGTATCCCCTAATTTTCTCCCTGATTGATTGTTTATTAACCAGCGGTGATCCCTATTTTGACACGCGTTGGAATCACAATTAGTTGTTGTTGTTTTTTTGGCAAGCGTAAGAATTACAAATGTTAACGCCTCCACATTTGCTCTGGCGAATACATAGGAAATTAGATAGTGACACATTGTAAATGATAAAACCGGTAATAAGTGGATTAATTGATATTTTTTGCAACAAACGTCTTTATCAGTTTAAGAGTAATTGCTGTATTGTAAGATGCATAATTGATTAGGCTGCATCGGAAATATGTTGGTTTTTGTAAGTGGCTCAATTTAAAGTTGAGAGAAAGAAAGAAAAAGACAAAAAAATACTCGGAATCAACATTAGCATAACCATTTTGACATAAAAATGGCAAATAGAGAAAGAGAGGGGGAAATATAAGGTAAGTAGAGAGAGATGGAAGAAAGAGGAAGGGTGTGGGAGAGAAAGAGAAGGAAGATAACGGATTATGGGAAATCACAATAACATAATAGTTTTGAAAAAATATATATACATGTATAAGGTAAAGCTTCAAAGGATTTGATGATAATTACACTTAGCAAACAATAAAAACACTGTTACACATATAAATAAAAATGACACTATTCACAACCATTAATAAAATCAATACATATGTGCTAGTCTAATTAATACAGACTTCTGAATTCCGGAAACTTCCAAAATCCGAACTTTTTAGTCAATCCCACGGGTGTTCGGATTTCAGAGGTTACACTGTACCTGCAGTTTTTGATTAAAGGTATACAATCACTCCTTATCTTTAGAACAACTATTGTTTTCGACTGCCCAAGATTTTTTACGATATGTGTTTTCTAATTTCTTGTATACTATAAATGAAAAGGAAATCATTTTGGTCATAAATTGAATTTGACCAATCTGATTTAATATACTTACTATTTTGAAAACATCTCTACAGATTGTCAGACACACGTTGATCTCCCTGACCTACCACCTCAGTTATCATGTAAGCTTCACGACAGTTGTACCGGTATTGAGTGTTGCATGGACTCCAACGTTGTCACAAGGGCAGTATTATATTCTGTGCTAATTGACACGTGCAAGAATTCAATGACTGTCACCTTGGAAAGACTTAAATTCAAAATTTCTCTGGCCAATTATACATGGGGTAAGTTTCATTTTCTCGATATACGTATAGAGTTCTTGCGTTTCATATACTAATGTGCATCATTTGTTTATTCTTTTTGTTTATGTTTTGTTTAACTTTGTTTTGTAATGCTGTCTGATTTCATTTTTGTGTAAGATCCTGTTCAAAGAAAGACATTTTTTCCAAATATGATATTCCTTGTTGAAAATGTTTTCGAAATGTTTACAGGTAAACAAGAAAATTACTTTATGTTTGGCGTCGTCCGTTTGCAGTAAGTTCTTAACTTTTTATTTTTATTCAATATATTTATTTTTTTAAATAAAATCAGTCGCACATTTTCCCAAGGAACATATATGATAATATTCTGATGAATAAGATTGCTAAGTTATATGTTAAAAAGCTTATGTAACTGATTTATTAAATTATTGAATGGTTGAGATTGACTTTTCAAAGTAAGAGATGGGTGATATTTATTTTAGGTTTACTATCAATAAATATTTCGGCCAACTTTATGATATCGAGATGAATGTAAGCCAGTGCTTTGATCCGCAAACAAGCTGTACGTCATTCATCGTTCTGCAACACACAATCCTGCCTATATTGCCATGCAGCTGGAAAGATGGCTTCATCAATAAAAGTATTATATAATTTTGATAAAAATACGTATGTGGATATAATATCAGAAATATATATTTTATCAAATTATAGTTTTATAAGTACATGTATCTTAATTGTTATGAATGTAAATTTTGAGATGTTATGAAAAAAAATCTAACGCTAGGTAAGTGATGGAAACTTGTTTGGTATTTCCACTTTGTATCATATCATAATACTTTTGCTAAATTCCATTGAAATACAATAATGTGCAATCCTTTACAACAGTTATTTAATTAGAATGATAAATAAGTTCATGCAAATAATCTTTGTACCTCCCTTTTATATAGGTTTCTCTCTAACACAATGGCTGGCTGACTGGGAATATTTTACAATAGATCCTCTTCCCAAAAAGGGTGTTGACAAGCTACTGTTGGATTTAGGAGTATCATACTTCTTGCGAAGTACACAATGCAATCAATCGTCAACGCTATATTATCCGAAAGATGTGAATGGATGGAAAAATGGTAAGAAAAGCAAATACATCATGCCATATTATGGCATGATAATAATTCCAATGCTTTAAAAAACACTGGTTACAACCTATTGTTTACGAATATCATCACGTGTAATATATATATATTTGCAAAATATAATCCCTTTAATTCATGTATAGTATACTTAATTGTTTAAGTCGTTATAATGTTGTTGATGGTGGTTTAAATTATATCCAATATACAGATTTCTAAAGCCCATAAGAATTTATTACACGAATTTAAGTTTTCAATTTATAAATATCTTAAATCTTTATATCTTTATTTTGTTAATAATTGCATTCCTGACAAAATGAAAAGATTCCAAAAATTATCATTATTTGTAGTATAGAGTGATTCATACTTTTTGCCAAGCAAACACTGAAGTTACTTACTCAAAAGTATCAAAACCGACACATTTGTTATTAGAGTTCATAATTTAAAGCCAAAATAAGTTAAAGGCTTTGATATTTATTCATGGTGAAGTCGTTTGCAGGATTTTCCTACAAAATTATGTATGATATTTTTAGAATAAAGAATATACTTGAACTTCGATTTCACTCAAAAGAGAATTGTTTCACTTAGCTGTATTGTAATTTTCTTTGTTGTAGATTGCAACAAGAATGTAACCGTTATGCCAATTCAAGACAATACGACTGTCTGCTGCATGCTTGACACGTGCTCTGGAATAGACTGTTGTGCTTATATAGACTACCTCGATCGAGCTTTTAAAATACATCTGAACATTCAGTCCTGCAAACAAATTGTAACAATTGGAATTGAAAATATTGTCACAGATATAAATCTTGCAGACTTTGAATGGGGTAAGGTATTTTCATAATATGCTGAATCGTCATTTGTTTCTGATCATTGTTTATAGTTATCTGTTTTGCAAAGATAGAGCCGTAATGATACAGTATACATTGCCGTATTTGATATACATGTAAAAAGAATTCGAATATATTGAGCAAATGTTGCAGATCAGTTTATTTATAAAATAGAAAAAGTAAAATATTTCGCTACTAATTACTATAATAAATATCAATAATAATTCACCAAAACTTGTTTGAATTTGTTGTACATAACAGTCATTTTCATGTCATGAACACATCACAATGTAAAAAAGAATCACCAAAGCAGGGTAATTCACAAGCAATCCAGGGACAAAATTACATTATGTATTGCATACAGATCGAATGATTTAAAATTTTATAACATTGATTATGAGCCTGAAAGCCTAACTCTATGACTCATTTTAAACATTATGCTAAAAAAACCATATATTTTTTTTTTATTAATGTTGACTTTAAAGTCTCAGCTCAAAACCTTATATTTGAGTCGCTTAATGATATCTGCCTCTCGATTTAAAAAAAAATGAGAAGAAAGCGCAATCAATGTTAATTATTTATTTTAAAGTGTCTCTGATTACTTAAAAAAATTAGTCTATGTTTGAATTTTTCAAACGCCATAAAAATGAATTATGGAAATGTGACTGTGATAAAAACACATATCAGTATTGAAAGTTGATTTAATAGTATAGCCTAGATGGAAGATATTCCATGTATAGGATATGTCAAAAAAAATCCTATTCCCTATATTCCTGTTTTTTTTTCATGATTTTGTTTTATGTTATTTTCACATACTTTTAATGCCTGTAGTAAACATATAAGGACACGATGATCATCATATACACGTAAATTTAATCGTATTTTATTTTTTCAGGAATACCACAACAATTTTACATTATTTATTAAATTTTATTTTTTATTAAAGCAAATATTTTGTACTACAAAATATCATAAATGTATGAATTCAAACATTATATACATTAAATTGATTTTCCATTACATTATAAAGTTTACTCTTTAGTAGATTGACTTAGGTAATACAATTTTAAAGATGATAAAAAAAATCGAACCGCTTATTTGGCAAACCTTTACGACTTAATAGAAAATTTCCTCTTGCAGTCATAAATTTTTTGTATTTCAAAGATTTGTTTTTCTTTACAGTTTCAAATTGGAAAACGTTCAATTAAAAAAAATATATGTTGCCGATATAGACATCTCGATATGCCTGGAGCCTTCGACATGTGTACTACATCTACACCTTCTTAAGAATACTATTCTTCCACACCAACTTTGTTCCTGGAACGAAAGTTTCATCGATCCTAGTACATATTTACTGATTCTACTCAATATGTGAATAATTAGATAATTCATTTTTTACCCTTAAAATAAATTATAATTTACATTGATGGCAAGTAAACATACGATTCTTTTAGACACAGTAGTTTGCTTGCAGAATATTTTAGTTATAAGTACACATCATTTGTCAAAATATATCAGAATGGTAATTCGAAGATTTTATCAGATGACCCTAAATATCATTTTGTTTCCGAATAGGTCATAATAGTGATTGTATGCAGGAAAAAATAAAAAGATATGTTTTCTTTTAAGGTTTTTCATTAAACAAATGGCTTATAAATCATGAGACAGAACTAGACAAGTTTGACTCTCTTCAACAACTCAACCTGTACAATGACCTTGGGATAAGCAGTCATCTTCTTTATCCGCCATGTAGCTTGGGCGAGAATCAAACAGTACATGGTTGGACCAGTGGTAAGACATAATTTATTTGCATACACAATGCTCTTGATTATAGTGGTATGAATGAATAAAAATTTGTTTATTTTAGTTTTGATATTAATGTCTCAATCGTCACACAAAACATCATTAACACTTTTCATATTTCTGTTTTATTTACATAATTTTAGAATGTGTAACAATTGAAGATCTACCCCAATTACCACCAGGGATTGATTGCCGTATTTCCAAGGAATGTACAAACATAAGCTGCTGTCTGAATTCTGATCCTTTAGCCAAAACCATTGCATTTTCTATCGATATCGACAGATGTAATGACCTTCTTCATGCAAGTATCGAATCAATAAAGAAAACCAAGCCGCTTTATGGGGAAACAAGTGGTATATTATGTTTCCATCACCTTTTTTTTCGTGGATAAATGCGCTCAAAACTATCACTATTTCGATTTTATTTTTTATGAAATACAATTTATCTTTTCATACTTTTAACTTAATCATTTGTCAATGTCTTTAACAATATAAGTAAATATCCAATAATCAAGTATACGGAAATTTATATTTGTCAATATTTTTTACGAAAGTAACGTGGTTGAAAATATCGTTTTTTAACAACGATTAAGGTTTTATTGTACGTAATATGATGTAATGACTATTATAAAATAAACAAAGTACTGGAAATGGTTTCTTTCCCATGTTTCTTCGTTACTTTTTATTTCAGGCAATGTCACAGAAATGTCGCTCTATGGAGTTTTTAGTCTGAGGTAAATTATGCTTCCGTTTTGTTTATATCATATAACCGAAACTATATCTTCATGAATGTATATACTAAAAAGGAGCAGTCTTCTATGTAAAATACATGTATGTAAAATAACTAATTAGATGCAACTTTATTAAATGCGTGCATGTATCATCTCATCCTGATGTCATTCGTTTATCAGATTTGAATTGAATATGCACATTATGTTTCAATATTTTCTAGAACACTAACAAATTATTGTAAATGTTTTGGCGAAACAACTGCATTATTTCAAAATAAGTCTATTCTAACAAATAAATCTCCCCCAAAAGAAAATAATCCATACATCTAAATGAGTTTTTTTGTTTTGTTTTTTTTTTAGACTTGTTTTGGAAGAATATGTTACACAAAGTGTATACAGGATCAGCTACGACTTCCACGAATGCTATGAGGCGAATAACTCCTGTCGACAAAATATCGCAATTCTTACAGACGTTTTTATTCCTGTGCCAGAATGTCCCATCAACAAAGGATACGCCATAGAATGTAAGAAAGTGTATTAAATCCAAATTATTTCGAGCAATTTCTGATTTTGATGACAAACGATTAGTTTATAATAAGATATATGATTCGATGAAGTTAATTTCATTTCCCTTTTTCAGATTTCTCACTATCGAAATGGATGGAGGATAAACAGGTGTCAGTTATGTCAGAATCATTTAAACCAATGATTTACCGGGATTTAGGCATATTGCAGTATATTGGTAGCAGGGAATGCAAAATTTCTGATGCCATGTATGAGCCATCAGTTTTCGGCTGGAAATCTGGTAAATCAAATAATGCCATAAAATAATGCCATATAGCATCGGTCATTTACAGATTATTCATACTTTTAAAGTCCATGGTATTTTATTGGTGTAATTATATTTTTAAAATTCAATAATTCGCATTTTATAAATTTATTTATTTATTGTCGATCGATAAACAAGTTTTTACAACTTAAACAAATCTCTATCGACGGCTTCTTAAAGCCATGAAATATCCTTGAACCAATAGGGGTTTAACATTTCAAACTTGGGATCCGCAGTCATGTGCGTTACTAGTTGACCACCCTGCCCTCGCATCATAAATACCGATGTAATGCCATTATGTATTTGAATATCGTCAATGACGCATTTCTACATCATAAACAAAGAAATAATACCAGCTTATCATTAAATTTATTTGTTTTTATTTCCAGAGTGCGATACCAATATCAGTTTACCAAATATAACTGATACAGCAAATATCTCCTGTTACATCAACCAAAGTTGTACCAGTTTTGATTGTTGCCTTCATATCGAGAAACTGCAGACTAACATGGCATTTAAAGTGTTTTTACAGCCTTGCGAAATGATTCTGACAGTCGAATTTGAGAAACTCAGATTTGAAATTCCATTGGAAACAGTGTATGGTAAGATGATGATGATTTTTAAAAAATTTAAAGCCATATCCAGAATGCAGTTTTTCAAATCTCTAATTGTTTGTGTTTGAATGAAAGAAATTAAATATGGAAATGTTTTAAGATCCGATATACAAAAATAACGATAAAAAATACCGAGTTCAATTTTAGTTTTATACCTCTTCATTGTTAAAAGAAAGTTCCTTACAAATGCTTGGGGCCGCGTAGATTTACATCGTTTAGTAAATAATCATATCGATATTTATAAACGTATGTTTGAATTCTTTTGTATACTAGGTTCAACAGTACCTGTTTCTTTGAACGGCTTCCTAAGACTACAGTAAGTAAATAACATATGTTTATATTCATCAGCTGAATAAAATGGCCTTTTCATTAAAAAAAGCCTTTATACCAAAGCCGTTAAATGAAACTTGTGTATCTCCCTTGCTTGGTTCTTGGCATAAGGTTGTTTCTACATTTGTTGTCCCTGTGCCAGGATATTGAGAATAGGTGTGGTATCCTGTCATTTCTCAATGTCGTGAAAGCACAGAAATGCTACATTGAATCCTATTCATATAGACAAAGGCCCACATTGACTTTCTGTTGGTTTAACATTAAACAAATACAAAATAAGTAAATACAGAAATCCAAGAAATTCAAGAAATCCATGTTGAAAGAAAGAAAAACAATATAATGCTGATATAAGTGTATAAAACGATTAAGATATCAATTCACAGTTATAACGAATTTAGTATAAATGCGGTTGCATATCACATTACAATAATTGAAAAGGCACATAAATCAGATATGTTTTTATAAATGTTGTGTTTTTTTAGTCCTTTTATCAAAATAACACTGTATATGTACATGTCCATACGCAAGTTGTCTGTACTTATGCGGTGATATGTATTAATTTAATCGGTCTAAGTTAAAGTTGATTTACGATTTGCTTTAACTCAAAGTATTTATAGACCTAGGTACAATCTGCAATTCCTGAAAAATAAGTACTCTGCAATTGTACATGTAGTTTAAATATAACTATATATCTTTATATTTGTTTGTGATTTCCTTCAGAATATATATCAACCAAAACACTGGCCAGCGTAGCTACGTTATTGATGTGCAAGTCCAAGTGTGCTTAGAAAGTGGTACCGAATGTGATACATTTAGTCTTCTCGATAACACAGAAATCCACACGAGTGAATGCAGTTTTGCTGCAGAATATCAAATTAAAGGTATCAATATGCTTTTAAATATGTAATCTTTTTTAATTGTAGAATCAAAATGTAGGCGGGTATGAAATACCTTTTTTCCCCAATTCCTTGACTTTCTTTTTATACATTTTATTATGTTTTATATATTAAGTCAAAAGTACTTTTCATTATCAGACTTTTCCCTAGAGGCATGGTTAGAAACACACGGCTACACACCAAATACAACGCTTTCACTAAAGACGCTAGACAAGTTAGTGAAAGACATTGGCATCCAACACTTCCTTCTGGAACCAATGTGTGAGGAAAAGTTAGCTGATGGTATGATTTTTCTGTGTGTCTTGGGTTCTGAGGTGGGGAATTGTGTCCGTCCGTATAACTTTCATCATAGAATGTTTTACAAAAACAGTCAGTTTATAAAGAAAATCAAAGTAAAGTAAAACAACAGTGATTTGTACATCCACCAATCTACCATTGATAAATGTAGTCTGAAAGCGCGCGTGAGCGTGAATGTATTACACAGCATGTGTAAACATGATAACATTAAGTATAAATGATGACATTATAAAACTGTGTATCGAGCAGTATTATATTTATTGGAAGCGATATCGGCATTTAACTTTATATCCCCGTATGGCGTCTGAATGGCATAGTAATAAGATTGCTGGAATGTTTGTTTTAATGACGCTCAACTTCTCCATCAACAGTGTTACCATGCTTACAGTGTTCAGAAGTCTCAAATTTGACTATGTATTATTTAGATCTTGTAGTCTACTTCAATCGAATTAACTCTGACCCGATAGCCTTTTTTAATTTATATGTTATGTTTATTTGAATGGTTAAATAAATGCTAATAACATTTCTATTAACCCTTGCAATCCTTTGAAAAACGCATTTAACGTTTTCTCAGGATATACACAACTGCATTTACAAGGTGTGGACGCCACTGATAATAGCACGTGCTGGCATACAGATGATGGTTTACTAATAGAATGCTGCGTCTACTCGGACATTTTTCAGCGCAACCTTTATGCATCTTTGCATATTCGTGCTTGTGATTACGAGCTCATTGCACGTGTAGAGAAAATTGAATATAGAGTTAACCTACTGAACTACCAATGGGGTAAGGAAACTCTTCATTAAAATAATATTTTTATTAACCTATGATTCCAAAAAAGAAACTACAGCACTTTTATTTCATGCAAATAATAAAGACAAACATGTAATCAGGCTTTATGATACTGGTCATACTTCCTTCATTATTTTTTTCACTGGAATTAATTGTAATAACAACAATTCTTTCTTTAATTCATCTAATTATGTCGATTTTAACATCAACTATATATATATTTGTAGGACTACAGCATGAACTAACAACGAAAGGAATCTGGCGTCTTGAGTATGTTTGTTGCATTTTAATTAAGATTTGATCATTCAAAAATGATAAACTACATGAAATTGTCCCTCTTATGGTTGTAAATATATTCAATAGTAAAAATAATAATAATAATTCAATAAAAGTTAACATAGTTTTGCAAAGACTGTTCCCTAGTTTACAGAACTAAAATCTATCCTCTTTCGCACGGCAGTTCGAATTAATATGTGCTCTTTGTTTCTCTATTTAGGGGGGGGGGGCATATTTTAAATAACTTTATTTTAAAAGTGTATAATTTTTCTTTCTTGCTTTTATTAAAATACTTTTAGAAAAAATAAACATATATTTATCAAATTGATATTTCCACTTACAGATTTATGATCAACAATATCCAGTCAGCAAAAGAGTTCAAAATGCACCTCACAACAAAACTGTGTTATGAATCTACATCACCCTGTTCTTTAAATGGTTTAATACAATGGATCCTCGAGTATCCAGACTGTCCTGACAGGACTGGGAACATATCATATCATTCATACTACGGTAAATCAATAGGAAACGATGCAATTAACGTAGCTTATGTTCGTGAATCTGCATAATATTATTTCAGAGTCGTATATATCTCATATTATAAAATAATATTTAAGTTGCATATTTTTATTCGTCAATAATGTTTGTTTCTGTTACATTTATTTCCTCATATTATTTGTTTTAATCTTTACCAACAATAGGTATATCCCATGATTTCTGGAAGAATCCTCAGTGCAGTGAGTCGTCATTGCCACAAACAGGTAAAATTAAAAAAAGAAATACTTTATTGGATTTATATTTGTAGTATATAATAAGATTCTTACTATATATATAAAGGGAAGTTTGGTTTCATTTATACGCAAAATAATTTTTAAAACATTAACGACTCTTTTCCATTATATTAAACATTTTATATATATTCCTAAACATACAGATAGTATATCTATACATTCTAGATTGTCAAACACCATTACCAGAAGGGCTACAAACTAATTGCAAAGTGACAAGACAGTGTTCAGCGATAGTGTGTTGTATCGGTTTCAAGTTCAACCAAGAAAAGAGGAACATGCTTTTAAATTTCACCATTGACTGTGAAGAAAAAATATTATATCGGTTAGAAAACAAGATCTGGGAAAAGAACGCCTCTTCATTATCAGGTCAGTGTCAAAATCTGATTTTTTTTCCTTTTCTATATCGTAATTTTTGCGAATGTATAAAACATGTTCACTTTTGACTCATGTAATTTATCCTTCCTATTAATTTGATAAACTTCATTGTATTTGCAATACAAACCAGTGTACGTTCCCGGACACAAATATTCGCATTTTACCCGACTGGTGGAATTTTCGCGGCATGAAATTCAGCCTTGTGATCAAATGAAAAACAATTCACGGGCTTTATGCTATTTTGTTATAGTATAATTCACAGATTCAGATTCGAAAAACTCTGCCTTGAAACGCGAGATACAACTTGTACGTCTACAGTATATTTCAGACATGTGTTGGTAAAGCCGTAACAGCTAATATCAAAATACTATGAAGGTATATTTCTTGCTGAAAAAAAATATTTGACTCTATCTATTCACAGAAAAGGAGCTAAAATATTTTTTCTCAATCCTGGTGTTATAATTTGATTTGCTTAGTACATTTGTACTTGCTTCTTTGATATATGCCAATATGTGAAAATAAATCGATTCTTGACATGTATTTTTCAGTATCGCTTCTACTAAAAAATGTCTCATATATGTACGAATAGTGTTAACTGGTCCTAATAAATAGGTTCAAATACATAAGTATAGAATAATGTTTTATGTTATTTTATTTTTCACCTTGTGTGTTACTTACATTTTATTATGAATTTTCACTAATGCTCACTACAGGTGTACAAACGCATTCTATTGGAGAGACTGTATACTTGGATTACTTTGTTTCAAAAATGAGCAATGCTTACAAACTGTCAATGAATATATCTATTTGCTCTGGAAATGGCGTACGAGACAGCTGCGACCCTTACGAAATTCTGCAAGATCATGTTCTTAAAATAAACCCATGTTTAGGATCAGTTCGGAAACGACGTACTGCTGAAATGTGAGTAAATGTATTTCGTTAAGATAACTTTTCATTTAAAATTAATAAGGTAGTTTTAGGGGAAATTACAATTCAAAAACTCATTTTTCAATAGGTTTGAATCTTAAATATTATTTCAAGTGTATAATTTAGTATTTTCAATGTATGAAGGTGGAGATTTTAGGCATTCGGTTAGGGTTTGTGTGGGAACGTGTAAAAATTCTGAATAAAATTATAATTTCAATTCCGTTTTCAATTCCGTTACCGATTTGTTTTATTTATAATATATTATTAAACTTTTAAGTTATTTAATATTGATGTTTTACATGGCATGCCAAAATTAGCATGTACTTTGCTTTTCAGTTCATCCAATGATATTAAGGAAGAGATTGCACAAATGATTAAAAAAGGAGCTACAAATCAAAATATTGAAGAATATATTAGTCAGGTTCAAAAACAGGAGGTAAACTATAAAACGTGTCTTTCTTTCTTTATCTTAAAACAGCTCGTTCACAGATTATCGTTACAAATATGTTTTCTCTACCTAGTTAATCTACGTGGTCTTTGTTTCATGACAAATTTACTCGGTAAGACTTAGTGTAGGTCACATCAGCAAACGCTATTTTCGGAAACTTAGAGGAAATCGATCAAATATAGATAACGGTATCCCCAAAGCAAGTTCTCTAAATACCAAGTGATGCGTTTCGCAGCGCGGTGTCTTCACAAGTTCTTGGTAGCAAATTTGTAAGGTAGGTCTGGAATGTGAGCGCTTACGCGAAGAGTGACTGTGATCAGTTATGTAACGAACATAGAAATTGTATATATAGCTAGTATAGTTCTAAATATAGGTTCAATAACATTCGAGAGTGCGAAAGACAATTAGTGGTTACTTCATGTGTGTGTGAGTTTTCTTCGCAATTTTGCAAACGTTCATTTCATTGTCTTTCACTGACTTCCCATGTAGAGATGGCAAAAGTAAAACTGGGCAATGATGCTCTTTGTTAATTTATAAATCAAGATGTGTCAGTGTTATAAAAAGTCCACAAACCTCTGAAAAAAATATATATATAAAGATTAAATATGAGCACTCCTCGCTTGTGGAACTTTTATAGACTATTGTTATGATGAATAGCATAAAACAAATCGAATATTATAAATGTTACTTTAAAAACCTATGTTTGTAATTACACATCAGTTTCAGTCAAATATCAAATTATGATGATAGTACTTTTCGTAATTAAATATGTGTGTCTTTTGCAGGAACAAATCAGAAAGAGTGTATGGTCAGTTCAGATCTTGGATGATTCTGACAAGAGTTCAAGTTATGCAGTTGCAATGAAAGCCTTGGGATATAACAATCCTGAAACTCTGGTTCATCAGCGTGATTATACATTGTCTTCGAATATGGAAGTGAAAGGCGGTAATCCGACTTTTTCATTTAATGAGCTTTTATGTCATGTTTTATTACAGATTATTATCACCATTTTTTTTAATATATCATCCTCAAATTTCATTAACATACTTTACTATATAACAAGTTGATCATTTAGGTATATTACAATGGTACTAGGATATATACCTAAAGAAATATGCATATTTTAGCACTCATATTGTTTTCATTACTTGTGTCTTAGAATGCAATTTGTATTATACGGGCATACTTAGTGCTTTTATTTATTTATTTATTTATTTTTTCGTTTCGTTGTAGGGGGTAAAATACTGGAAATGCTAGGAATATCTGATAAAACTGATGATGAAGCCGATCGCATGTTTATTGTTGGTGATGGACTTTCTTCAAAAGGAACATCTATTCTTGCAAATCTTCTTGCCGATATGACCATTGGGGACATTGAAGCTTTGCTTTCTGGAAATAAGTTAGATCCGAGCGTTATTCTGGACCTCGAAAAAGATCTCATAGATCTTGCTAAAGCACTTGTAAGTATATTTTAACTGTTATCTGTTTGAACAAATTTTAAATTAACGAATCACAAAATATGAAAATAAAGATACGTAGACACTATCTTTGTCATCTTAATACGTACAATAAGGCATATAATAACTTTACCAGTAAAGGCAAAAAAGTGTTTAGAGCTTTGAATAATTGCTAAAATTATTCCTCAAGTCGACACGGACAACATGTTTTAAGTAGAAAATAGTGTAAACATACAGAATGAAATGAAGTTGTTGTTTCGCTCATGTGTCGTCTACCTTATACAAAGGAAATGTTGAAGACAAACAATATATTGCCATGTTGAGACATGCTTTTATGTCCGCACCGGAAGTATGTTGCAGATTTAATAAACACATATGTCTAATTTGGTGCATGCGCTGGTGTGTTTTCATTATTTAAGTTGTTATATGATTCGGTTATTACACTTACAACTTACAATCAAATGTTCGTTTTTATTTTGCAGTTTTCAGAATTCATGGAAAAGCTGTTGTCTGAAGATCTGGCCAACGCTTTTGAATCATTTGATATCACTCTGACAGGAACATTTTCCTTTCCTAGAAAAAACGTCCAGTTCTTTCAAGTTTCCAAACAATTTCCAATTGGGAGTTACCTATACGTGTCCTTCTGTAAGTAATAAACACTATATCAGAATGCTAATGAATGAATTATAACATGGAAAGCAACAGAAATTGAAATATTATATAATTATAACCATTCGGCCTAAATCGCAAATAAAAAGAAAGCAAGCTCTTAACGAAATCTATTGCAATGACAAAATATCTCGGTTCAAACATATTTCGTTACGTTCATTGAAAGAAAAGTTCTTATAAGATATGGCAGTCCCTCCTTGCGGTAGTGCTTTGTGCATAGGAAGACCAAGAGAGGCCCATGCTATAAGTTGGATTGGTGCACACTTATATGCAGTTTTTAACGCTTTTTATCGGCGCATCTATGTAGTAGGCTTTTGCTCCTCTAAGAGCAAAAATCTTGTTATATTTTATTATCACTGTTAATATTATTGTTATTATTATTATTATTATTATTATTCCACCCGTTTTTTTTCACCCGCTAGCGACAAGATGAAGAAAAGCTACATTAAAAAAAATGGACATGCAGTAACAAGCATCTGAACCTGTACATAAGATCTTCTATTTTTCTGATTATGCCACTAGATGTCGCCATGCATAAAATCACGTTTTTGCGTATAACTTATAAAAATGAAGTCTGATTCAATGCCATTTTTTTACATTCTGTTACTTGTTGACAGCCTAAAAACATATTATAGATATATCAGTATCGAATACCAGAAAATTGTTGCGCTAGGAGAGGTTAAATGAAAAATAAAAACTGAAAAATGAGGGTAGGTCCACAAAAAAGTGTTTAAGAATAGATCAAAGAATTCTATTTGCTGTAAGTGATTAGCAAGACGTATATGCATAAAAATATGGGGTGCCAAATTCAGAAAATGTGTTGTTTGTACTCTAGAAAATTGGTTAAAATTAAAATGATATTTTAGTTTTTTTCTGAATCTCCTGCGTTTACTTTTTGGCCGATTTTCAAGGATTTTTTTTTGTTTTATAGTCATAAGTTGATCTTTTTTTTGGAAAAATATTTTTACCTTTTGTGGTATTTTTTTTTTTGTGTTTTTTTTTTTGTTGTTGTTTTTTTTTTTTTTTGATCGGGCGGGATTTTGTGATCTTACATCAGTTTAAAGTTTGATCTTTGCTTAACTCAGTTTTTATTTTACTTTATTGCCTGACGTGCGTAAGTCTTTTGATAAAATTTATGTGGACAGTCTTATCTTTTGAATAAAAAAGTGTCGAAATCAGTAAAGAAATGTAGTTTCAAACCAAGTTCAATGATACAGGTCTCTTTCAAAAACAAAGGTAGACAGACAGTGTGTAAAGCAACAAAGCAACAAAGGTCGTTTATACTCCCATACAAGAGGTGCTCTTCAGTGCATTATTATTACATGGCACTCTTTCCCTTTTGCACTCTTTTGCTTATATCTCAAAAAGTTGAGATTCGATTAACATGCATTTTCTTTTTTTTTCATTCTATTCTTTGTACGTGTGTCTAAAATGTAAAAGATATATTTTACGGCTGATCAGGATCAATACTGTTCATTTATGCAAAATCCGATGCTGTTGCTGATGCGACTCTAATTTGAATTGATTACATGTCCAATATTCAATACAAGTAATACATTTGTAGCGCCTGAAATCTACAAGTAAATTTAAATATGCTTGACAAATAATTTACATAGAAATACAGTATCAATATTTTTTTTTCCAAAATGTTTACGCTCAAGAAGTCATAAAAGCCATTCGTTTTAGACCAGAAACAGTCTAGTCTAAAAATAAACGCTAAGAATAAAGGCTTTCTTTGAAAAGGTGATCTGAAGAAACTTTAAACTTCCATTAATTACTGTCTTTTTATGTTGTTTATGTTGGTGCAGCGTTCGGAGCGGGTGGTTACTATGGTTTAGATTTTGGATGGAAAGCAAAAATCTTGTCAATGACCGCTGGTGCAACAGTTGTCCCTTATGGGGGACTGACGTGCTTTGGTGAAGTCGGTGTTGGAAACGTGCTATACGGAAAGCTTAGACTTGAAGGTGAAATTCTTGACCTACGATTCCCGACGATGGCGGAGATTGGTTTCTCTAAGTTTCCACTCGATGTAACGTATGTATTTTCATTCTTTAGTTTTTCAGCCTTTTTTTTCTCCTTTCGCTTTATCTGATCATTTTAGTTATAACTTAAACAGAGGCATATTTATTGTATTAGTATTATATATTGATGCCTTTGTTTTGTTGTGTTTTCAACCTAGGTTGCAAAAACTTTTGGTCCCATATCATTTCATTTAATTTATGAACATTACTAGATTATTTGCAAAATCAACACAATTTTTGTTTCAGATTAATAATGGATTTACAACTTACACCTATAAAATTGACTCTATTTGGACTTGTCACGCTGGAAGTGAACCTCATAGTAGAAACTAAAATAAAGGTATTGTTCAAAAAGGATATTTGGCATTATACCGCACCTACAATTACCAAGAGGATGATAGATAATTCAAAAGATGAAAAAGATGAGTCACCCCCTGTGTTTACGAACCCTTCATCGAACCCGGTAAACAAAGAGTTTTTTATTCTTCCTTTCAAAGTAGCAGTAGTTGTATAATTATGTAATAAAACTGGTGGTCATTTTTTTTAAAAAGAGTTAATACAACATGTATTAGACTTAGGTAATCATAAATATAGTTCGCCGTTTCTTTTTAAAAAAATTTATTTAAATTTTAATTTATCTAATCATAAATGTTAACGAGTATATGATTGCAATGAAAAACAGACAAGAAAGTTATTATATTTAATGCAGCTCATTCACAGATGATCGGTAGAAATTTAAAAAAAATCATGTTTTACCACTCCCTTACTCTCGTTAATATTGGTAAAGTCTAAGTTTTCTGATAGATAAAATCGGCAGTTTATCGGTTACATTACACGGGAATACGCTTTTTTTCGTAAATGCCACTTTGTTGAAATCGGTAAATATAGGGCACGGTAAAGCAGGTGCTGTCGGTGACACGTCCCGCAACATTGCGTCTTTTTAATGCTAACACCTCCTCCAGTCAAATAACATACATTTTATTCAACTCCAGTGTATTACACCAAGACACAATGTCGTCAAGAAACAATTATGACGTCATGACGTTGCCAACACCGTTACTTAATGTTGTTTCATTAAAGAAAGGTAATTTGACTTACAACAGAGTTACTTAACATGTGTTTATATATAATTAGCTCCGAGAAGCGAATTCGTAAGTTCAACCCTTTAAAGAAAGCGCATATATACGAAAAGTGAATGTGGTCAGGCAAGTGAAAAAGAGAATCTATATACAAGTTATATAAATCTAAATATAATTTCAATACCGTTCGTAACGTTATTGTCTGTGATTGGGAAACCATCCATTTTTCATACAATCACGGATTGTTGCATTTGGTGACCATGCGTCTGTAGATGTATATTGATAGATGTAACACAAACATATAGTTAAAATCATATTCTTAGTCAATGACTACCTGTGAACGAGCTGCTTTAAACTCATGCATAGTTATACACCCGATTTCGTACTTTTGCTCATACTGCTTGGTGCATATACTTAACATCTTGATGAAAATGTATTCATTTATGTTGTAATAAAATTTTAAGCAAGACTAACAAGAGAAATGATTTTTTTTTTTTTCATTTATTTGTTTCTTTTATTTTGTTAAAGGTTCCGCTAAAGATTTTTGTCATATTGAGCCTTTGTCTTCATGAAGCAGTTACAGTGCTGCTTCTGTCTTGTATTAATATATCTATGAAGTGATCAATAATCATTTTACCTGATAAAGCAAAAATTGCCAAAATACTATTATACATTTATCACATTATTTTACAGGCTTAGACCTGTATAAAAGACACAGCCGTTTTCTTTTCTTTGATATTCCAGAGTGGTGTAAGTCGGCGAGGGACGCCACAGTGTGATGTCAGACAGTTGCCGTATAAAGACTACACGGAACCGGCATTCGAAATAGCAGTCGCAGCGTCTGATGACAAGGCGGACGTTAGATTATTCCTCGATGTTGGAACATTCCGCTCCGGAAGTGACGTATTGCACGAGCTAGAACTTGGGGGTCCATTAACCGTACAGTCAATGGTGAGAAGAGAATACGTCTTTCTTCATTAAAAGTGCTGTATGTTTCAGTTATAGCTATTTATGTTGAAATCATGGTATACCTTTATATTTAGAATATGTATATTTAAGAAAAGGCATAATTTTTTAAATGAAATTGCTTTCAAATTGTTGTGTGGGCTTGATTCGAATATAGAGCCTCCAGTTAGTATATTTTTTTGAGATTTACATCGCCACGAAAGTTGGCTCAATGACAGGGGGTGGGGGGGCAAATGTTGCGTTATACCTCAAGTAAACGTTTTTCACAATTAATTTACTTTAAAGTAAGTCACTGACTTAATAATTTCAGGTTCTGAACCCGACGGGTGTTCCTTTATTCTTTACCATGTATGCGCAAAACAGCGCCGGAGCTCGATCCAGTGTACAGTGTGAGCTTCAAACGTATGATGTCACACTTCCGTCTGGACGCATGTCATCCGACTTCCGTTCTACTAGCAACCCGAACATCGTGAAGGCTTCAGTTTTGATACACGAGGACTCGCCAATTACAGATGTGTACGTGGGTCTTGGTTTCGGGAAGAACAGCTATGGGGACCAAATGTCCGCATGGACCAGAACAGCCCTGACGAAGAGAGAGTTCAATGTGGATATAGGTTGGAACATAATTATACTTGCATATAACTTTCTTTGTTGCTGTGTGATTCTTTCATACTTTCGATATGAAATGAACTGATGAAATATATCCGTGGCCTAACGGTTCTGGTTGCTAACTTACTATCACTTGGCACCCTCTAACTCTGTAGATTCCAGTTAAAGTCTGGTCACGCGGATTTTCCATATTAGACAGCATTCCAGCTTACTTACGTTAATGGGGTGTTCCTTACTGTACTCCTTTGTGAATTTGGGTCTTTTTTTTTCAATGGGAACAATATATTGATAAATCTTGGTTAATAAAGATGTGTATTGATACCAAAATTAAATTTGAATAGTCTTGAAACAGTTTTCGAATCATATATTTTGCATTCTCTATCAGATTTCGTAGAGGTCATGCATCTTCTCAACCCCCATCCCACCCCGCATCCCCGTTTCTGAAGTATGTGGACAATATGTATCTTTTTTCCCTGAGTATAACTCTTGCAAAAACCACTGAAACAGATAATACCTGCTTTATGCACGTCTACCCATTATAGTAATGACATGATTGATCAAGATCCATTCGGAAACTTCGGAGTTGCGTTCTCAAGTCAATATGCTATAGAAACGCAACTTTCGAAAGGCGTAACTATTGAAAAAAATATCTGATCCGGAAAAATCCCTGCTTCATGCACATCTACCTAATATAGTAATGACATTGATCAAGTTTCATAAAGTTTCATAAAGATCCATTCAGAAACTTATGACAAATTGCGTTCACAAGGCTGTAATATCAATAAGCTAACTAGAACCGCAAAGCGGCATCTTGGTTTTCGCTTTTAACTTGACTAGTAAGAGTACTGGTTTCAACTGCAGACATAATTGATTGATATTAACTTTATTTGAATAATTTTGTAAATTGATCAAATGAAGTCCGATCTTCAAAAACTAAACATCATTAGAACGATCTCTTCACGAACTAAAACTTTTGTTCATACACTTTCTATAAAATATTTCTAGATTTGAAGATATTTTGTGTCGAAAAAAATAAAAATAATCAGTATTATGACCTTGACCGTTGCATATTTTCATCGTTATTTACTATGAGTTTATTTGTATTATTTAAATGTTTCAAACAATGAAAAAATGATGAAGATTGAACAAAAATAAGGTCAGGAGCTGCAAAAAAGAAGAACCATATGAATGTTCAATTGTTTGATAAGAGGATCAAACTTTGGACTGTTGTAATTTGATCAAATGAAGTCCGATCTTCAAAAACTAAAACATTTGTTCATATACCTTCTTTAAAATATTTTTAGATTTGAAGCTATTTTGTGCCGATAAAAATAACAATAATCGGTATTATGACCTTGACCGTTGCATATTTTCATCGTTTTTTACTATGAGTTTATTTGTATTATTTAAATGCATAAACAGTGAAAAAATGATGAAGATTGAACAAAAATAAAGTCAGGAGCTGCAAAAAAGAAGCAACATATGGATTTAAAATTGTTTGATAAAAGGATCAAACTTTCGACTGTAGTAATTTGATCAAATGAAGTCCGATCTTCAAAAACTAAACACCAATGGAAAGATCTCTTCACAAACTAAAACATTTGTTCATATACCTTCTTTAAAATATTTTTAGATTTGAAGATATTTTGTGCCGATAAAAATAACAATAATCGGTATTATGACCTTGACCTTTGCATATTTTCATCGTTATTTACTATGAGTTTGTTTGTATTATTTAAATGCATAAACAGTGAAAAAATGATGAAAATTGAACAAAAAATAAGGTCAGGAGCTGCAAAAAGGAGGAAACATACGGATTTACAATTGTTTGATAAGAGGATCAAACTTTGGACTGTGGTCATTTGATCAAGTCCGATCTTCGAAAACTAAACACCAATGGAAAGATCTCTTCACAGACTAAAACATTTGTTCATATACTTTCTATAAAATATTTTTAGATTTGGAGCTATTTTATGCTGATAAAAATAATAATAATTGGTATATGACCTTGACCTTTGCATATTATGCTTTTTTTTTTCTATGATTTTATTTGTTTTATAAAAATGCATAAACAGTGAAATAATGATGAAGATTGAACAAAAAATAAAGTCAGGAGCAGCAAAAAAGAGGAAACATACGGATATACAATTGTTTGATAAGAGGATCAAACTTTGGACTGTGGTCATTTGATCAAATGAAGTCCGATCTTCAAAAACTAAACATTAATGGAAAGATCTCCTCACAAACTAAAACTTTTGTTCATATACTTTCTATAAAATATTTTTAGATTTGGAGCTATTTTATGCCGATATAAATAATAATAATTGGTATATGACCTTGACCTTTGCATATTATGTTGTTGTTTTTTTCTATGAATTTATTTGTTTTATAAAAATGCATAAACAGTGAAATAATGATGAAGATTGAACAAAAAATAAAGTCAGGAGCTGCAAATAACCTTAAAAGTCATGCTTTTAAAATGTTGATTTTTCGAAAATATTGGTTAAGTTTGACCGCATACTGTGGACAAACCATGCATTTCCCGAATTCGCCACCCCATATATTTTGTGCGTATATGTCTTGCAGATCATATGCAACAAACAAAATTCTCCTATCTCATCTCTGAATAAAATGGGTAGGTTTTTGGTAGACCTACCCTTATTTCACAGTTTTTGCGAGATTCGAACTTTCAACCTCCTGTAGCACGAAAGTTTTATATACGCAAATTTTTGAAACCTATCATATTTTATTGGGCTATTTACAAGGAACATTGTGCAAAAACCGCATTTGAATCGGACCTCAAATAATGGAGATATTGCTTATTAAATATTTTCATATCAAACGCCCCCTGGCGGGAAAATCAAAACAAAAATGAAAATTATCTCGACGTTAGGATCATCTTCAAGTACGTGGTTATTACTGATAAAAGTTTCATAGATGTGGCTTTTCTCACCTCGGAGCTATGCCGTTCACAAAAATGGGGAAGAAAAATAAAAAAAAACTAGAACCGCAAAGCGGCATCTTGGTTTTCGCTTTTAACTTGACTACTAAGAGTACTGGTTTCAACTGCAGACATAATTGATTGATATTAACTTTATTCGAATATTTTGTTAATTGATCAAATTAAGTCCGATCTTCAAAAACTAAACATCATTAGAACGATCTCTTCACGAACTAGAACTTTTGTTCATATACTTTCTATAAAATATTTCTAGATTTGAAGCTATTTTGTGCCGATAAAAATAATCGGTATTATGACCTTGACCTTTGCATATTTTCATCGTTATTTACTATGAGTTTATTTGTATTATAAAAATGCATAAACAGTGAAATAATGATGAAGATTGAACAAAAAATAAAGTCAGGAGCAGCAACAAAGAGAAAACATATGGATATACAATTGTTTGATAAGAGGATCAAAATTTGGACTGTGGTCATTTGATCAAATGAAGTCCGATCTTCAAAAACTAAACATTAATGGAAAGATCTCCTCACAAACTAAAACTTTTGTTCATATACTTTCTATAAAATATTTTTAGATTTGGAGCTATTTTATGCCGATATAAATAATAATAATTGGTATATGACCTTGACCTTTGCATATTATGCTTGTTTTTTTTTCTATGATTTTATTTGTTTTATAAAAAAATGCATAAACAGTGAAATAATGATGAAGATTGAACAAAAAATAAAGTCAGGAGCAGCAAAAAAGAGAAAACATATGGATATACAATTGTTTGATAAGAGGATCAAACTTTAGACTGTGGTCATTTGATCAAATGAAGTCCGATCTTCAAAAACTAAACATTAATGGAAAGATCTCCTCGCAAACTAAAACTTTTGTTCATATACTTTCTATAAAATATTTTTAGATTTGGAGCTATTTTATGCCGATATAAATAATAATAATTGGAAAAAAAAAAATAATGTTAAAAAAATAAAGTCAGGAGCTGCAAATAACCTTAAAAGTCATGCTTTTAAAATGTTGATTTTTCGAAAATATTGGTTAAGTTTGACCGCATACTGTGGACAAACCATGCATTTCCCGAATTCGCCACCCCATATATTTTGTGCGTATATGTCTTGCAGATCATATGCAACAAACAAAATTCTCCTATCTCATCTCTGAATAAAATGGGTAGGTTTTTGGTAGACCTACCCTTATTTCACAGTTTTTGCGAGATTCGAACTTTCAACCTCCTGTAGCACGAAAGTTTTATATACGCAAATTTTTGAAACCTATCATATTTTATTGGGCTATTTACAAGGAACATTGTGCATAAACCGCATTTGAATCGGACCTCAAATAATGGAGATATTGCTTATTAAATATTTTCATATAAAACGCCCCCTGGCGGGAAAATCAAAACAAAAATGAAAATTATCTCGACGTTAGGATCATCTTCAAGTACGTGTTTATTACTGATAAAAGTTTCATAGATGTGGCTTTTCTCTCCTCGGAGCTATGCCGTTCACAAAAAAGGGGAAGAAAAATAAAAAAAAAAAAAAAAAAAACTAGAACCGCAAGCGGTATCTCGGTTTTCGCTTTTAACCTTATTTCGGCTCAGCCACAATTTCCAATAATGACTAAAACTTTTGTTCATATACTTTCTATAAAATATTTTTAGATTTGGAGCTATTTTATGCCGATATAAATGATAATAATTGGTATATGAAAAAAATAAAGTCAGGAGCAGCAAAAAAGAGGAAACATGTGGATATTCAATTGTTTTATAAGAGGATCAAACTTTGGACTGTGGTCATTTGATCAAATGAAGTCCGATCTTCAAAAACTAAACACCAATGGAAAGAACTCTTCACAGACTAAAACCTTTGTTTATATACTTTCTATAAAATATTTTTAGATTTGGAGCTATTTTATGCCGATATAAATAATACTAATTGGTATATGACCTTGACCTTTGCATATTATGCTTGATTTTTTTTCTATGGTTTTATTTGTTTTATAAAAATGCATAAACAGTGAAATAATGATGAATATTGAATAAAAAATAAAGTCAGGAGCAGCAAAAAAGAGGAAACATATGGATATACAATTGTTTGATAAGAGGATCAAACTTTGGACTGTGGTCATTTGATCAAATGAAGTCCGATCTTCAAAAACTAAACACCAATGGAAAGATCTCTTCACAGCCTAAAACTTTTGTTCATATACTTTCTATAAAATATTTTTAGATTTGGAGCTATTTTATGCCGATATAAATAATACTAATTGGTATATGACCTTGACCTTTGCATATTATGGGTAATTTTTTTTCTATGGTTTTATTTTTTTTATAAAACTGCATTAACAGTGAAAAAATGATGAAGATTGAATAAAAATAAAGTCAGGAAATGCAAATAACCTTAAAAGTCATGCTTTTAAAATGTTGATTTTTCGAAAATATTGGTTATGTTTGACCGCGTACTGTGGACAAACCATGCATTTCTCAAAATCGCCACCCCATATATTTTGTGCGTATATGTCTTGCGAATCATATGCAACAAACAAAATTCTCTTATCTCATCTCTGAAAAAAATGGGGACTTTTTTTCGTAGACCTACCTTTATTTCATCAATTTTTCGAGATTCGAACTTTCAACCTCCTGTAGCACGAAAGTTTTATATACGCAAAAAATTGAAACGTATCATCTTTTATTACGTTTCTGACAAGGAACACAATGCAAAAAACCGCATTTGAATCGGACCTCAAATAACAGAGTTATTAACCCTTAGTCATTTTTAGAAAACGCCACCTAGCGGCAAAACTAAGACAAAAATGAAAAGTTTCTCAACGTGAGGATCAAATTCAGATCATAGGACAAAACTGGTAAAAAAATCAGAAATGTGACTTTTTTCTATCATGGTGATATGCCGTTCACAAAAAAAGGTTAGAAAAATAATAATAAAAATAAAAATAAAACTAGAGTTGCATCCGCAACATCATCGGTTTTCTCACTTAGATAAGCTTCATACAATGCTATTGTTACTTGACCAGCATTAGACTGCAGGAAAGTCACTTGACCGCGAGTTGTTTACATCATCCCAGCTACGCTGTGGTCAAATGGCCAATAATACACTGAGAAATATACACACCCCAGTACAGGTAAGATAAGCGTTGGACTGAAATATTTTAAAAATTGGGCTTTCGCTACGTATGGGAAATCTAACATAACTCGACCATTTTTTACCCGATCTTCAAAAACTGTATATCGTTAGAAAGGTAAATAAACATTCTATAAATCTGATAATAAAATTATAATGATATGTGATTAACCTCTGCGATAAATGCAGAAAACCACTGTGTGTACCTATAATTGAGTTTTTTCATAATTATTTTTTTCATTTGATGTCTGACTTTTAAAATTTTGGTACCGTTAGAAAGGTCTCTTAAAGCATAACATTTTATACCCGTTATGTCTCGATAGAATATTTACCGTTTTTGAGCTATATGAGGTCAAAGAATAAATCGATATTGCTGATATGACCTTGACCTTTACTACCTTTTATTATTTTAAAGTATAAGCTGATTAAGAACATCATACTGCACATTCAGTGAAAATTTCATGAAAATCGAACAAGAAATAAATACAGGAAAACGAAAAAACATGAAAAAATGACGAAAAATGAAATATTTTAAAAACTTGAAATTTTTATTTTTTCCGTATTCAGTGATCTTTGAACGCCTCTAGCGGATAAACGGTGCATTTCCTGAAATTGCCACACTATATATTTTGTGCGGCTAGGTCTTGCGAATCTGTTTAAACAAACAAAATTCTTCTATCTTATCAAAGTCGGCCAATATTTCTGTTTAAAGGGACCTACCATATTTTCTCTTAAAAAACGCGTTATTTCCAAGATTCGAACTTTGGTCCCCTCCTGAACAGGAAATGATATCTTTTTTGAACTTCTAGACCTATATATTTTGTTGGGGTGCCAATAAGGAACAGAATAAAAAAAACCGTATCTAAATCCGACTTTGGATTTTGGAGATTTTTCAATACAATCAATTACATAATAAACGCCACCTAGCGGCACAATGGGAGACAAATCTGAAAAAATGGCTCCTAAGGATCTAAGTCAGGACAATGTGAATAAGTGTTAAAAATTTCATGGTCGTAGCTAAATCCTACGTTACTGTAGGCTCGGGACAAATTTTTGACAGAAGAAGAAAAATAAAAAAAAAAAAAATGACAAATAAACACAACGAGAACAATAGGTTTTCGCACTTCGCAGTTGTGCGAAAACCTAAAAAAAAATAAAACAGAAGAAGAACAATAGGTTTTCGCAAGCGATGCGAAAACCTAACTAGAACCGCAAAGCGGCATCTTGGTTTTCGCTTTAACTTGACTAGTAAGAGTACTGGTTTCAACTGCAGACATAATTGATTGATATTAACTTTATTCGAATATTTTTGTTAATTGATCAAATTAAGTCCGATCTTCAAAATCTAAACACCAATGGAAAGATCTCTTCACAGACTAAAACTTTTGTTCATATACTTTCTATAAAATATTTTTAGATTTGGAGCTATTTTATGCCGATAAAAATAATAATAATTCCTTCCTTTGCATATTATGCTTGTTTTTTTTTTCTATGATTTTATTTGTTTGATAAAAATCATAAACAGTGAAATAATAGAAGATTGAACAAAAAATAAAGTCAGGAGCAGCAAAAAAGAGAAAACATATGGATATACAATTGTTTGATAAGAGGATCAAACTTTGGACTGTGGTCATTTAATCAAATGAAGTCCGATCTTCAAAAACTAAACATTAATGGAAAGATCTCCTCGAAACCTAAAACTTTTGTTCATATACTTTCTATAAAATATTTTTAGATTTGGAGCTATTTTATGCCGATATAAATAATAATAATTGGTATATGACCTTGACCTTTGCATATTATGTTGTTGTTTTTTTTCTATGAATTTATTTGTTTTATAAAAATGCATAAACAGTGAAATAATGATGAAGATTGAACAAAAAATAAAGTCAGGAGCAGCAAAAAAGAGATAACATATGGATATACAATTGTTTGATAAGAGGATCAAACTTTGGACTGTTGTCATTTGAACAAATGAAGTCCGGTCTTCAAAAACTAAACATTAATGGAAAGATCTCCTCACAAACTAAAACTTTTGTTCATATACTTTCTATAAAATATTTTTAGATTTTAAGCTATTTTAATAATAATAATTGGATATGACCTTGACCTTTGCATATTATGCTTGTTTTTTTTCTATGAATTTATTTGTTTTATAAAAATGCATAAACAGTGAAATAATGATGAAGATTGAACAAAAAATAAAGTCAGGAGCAGCAAAAAAGAGAAAACATATGGATATACAATTGTTTGATAAGAGGATCAAACTTTGGACTGTTGTCATTTGAACAAATGAAGTCCGGTCTTCAAAAACTAAACATTAATGGAAAGATCTCCTCACAAACTAAAACTTTTGTTCATATACTTTCTATAAAATATTTTTAGATTTTAAGCTATTTTATGCCGATATAAATAATAATAATTGGTATATGACCTTGACCTTTGCATATTATGCTTGTTTTTTTTCTATGATTTTATTTGTTTTATAAAAATGCATAAACAGTGAAATAATGATGAAGATTGAACAAAAAATAAAGTCAGGAGCAGCAAAAAAGAGAAAACATATGGATATACAATTGTTTGATAAGAGGATCAAACTTTGGACTGTGGTCATTTGATCAAATGAAGTCCGATCTTCAAAAACTAAACATTAATGGAAAGATCTCCTCACAAACTAAAACTTTTGTTCATATACTTTCTATAAAATATTTTTAGATTTGGAGCTATTTTATGCCGATATAAATAATAATAATTGGTATATGACCTTGACCTTTGCATATTATGTTGTTGTTTTTTTCTATGAATTTATTTGTTTTATAAAAATGCATAAACAGTGAAATAATGATGAAGATTGAACAAAAAATAAAGTCAGGAGCTGCAAATAACCTTAAAAGTCATGCTTTTAAAATGTTGATTTTTCGAAAATATTGGTTAAGTTTGACCGCATACTGTGGACAAACCATGCATTTCCCGAATTCGCCACCCCATATATTTTGTGCGTATATGTCTTGCAGATCATATGCAACAAACAAAATTCTCCTATCTCATCTCTGAATAAAATGGGTAGGTTTTTGGTAGACCTACCCTTATTTCACAGTTTTTGCGAGATTCGAACTTTCAACCTCCTGTAGCACGAAAGTTTTATATACGCAAATTTTTGAAACCTATCATATTTTATTGGGCTATTTACAAGGAACATTGTGCAAAAACCGCATTTGAATCGGACCTCAAAAAATGGAGATATTGCTTATTAAACATTTTCATATAAAACGCCCCCTGGCGGGAAAATCAAAACAAAAATGAAAATTATCTCGACGTTAGGATCATCTTCAAGAAGGTGGTTATTACTGATAAAAGTTTCATAGATGTGGCTTTTCTCACCTCGGAGCTATGCCGTTCACAAAAAGGGGAAGAAAAATAAAAAAAAAAAAAAAAAAAAAAAAAAAAAGAAACAGAACGAGAACAATAGGTTTTCGCACAGCGATGCGAAAACCTAAAAAAGAAACAGAACGAGAACAATAGGTTTTCAAAAAAAAAAAAAAAAAAAAAAAAAAAAAAACAGAAGAAGAACAATAGGTTTTCGCACTGCGAGGTGCGAAAACCTAATAATAAAAGTTTGGAGAAAGCCGTAATGACAAAGGCAATATGCTTATCGGTCCTGGTGTACACAATTGCATCCTAAAATGCACCTCATTCTCTCAAATACGCATCGCAATTCACCTTTCAACACGGGCAGTATTTCCTGCGTAGGAACGTCCGGATAGAGGGTAACCAACCCAATAACCGCCTTCTTTTCTTACTTCAACTTGCTAGATTTTCGTGTATAAGCCCTTATCCGAAAAACATGAATATCTGCCATGTTTGTTGACGGAATCAACTGAAATTATTAGGACTTTTTGCACACCGTAGGCTACGGCATTTCTGCAAATTTCAACTTCATACGTCAACTTGCCGATTTTATATGATTTTTTTAAGAATTCTTGCTTAAATATGCATGACGTCACAATCACGTGACCAAACAAATATTCCTTGCAGTATACATCACTTCACTTTTCAGTGTCTTAATCCTGAAGAAATCATAATTTTTGACTCAAAGTTCATGAAACTACAGCGTTTCAATTTCGTTAAAAGTACACTTTTCGCCTTTCTGCCATAACTCAACCAATTCAACCCCGATCTTCAAAAACTTAACATCACTGGAAAGAGCTCTTGAAGAACTAAAACGTTTGTACATGTACTTTCAATGAAATATTTGTAGTTTTGGAGCTCTTTGGGGCCGAATAAAAACACAATAATCGTAATATGACCTTGACCTTTTCATTTATTTTTTAACTTTTTAATTGTGAGGCCCTTTCAAACATAACAATACATAAATTGTGAAAATATCATGAAGAATGAACTAAAAATTAAGTCAGGAGCGACAAAAAACATGTTTTTGAAAATTTAATTTTTCCTAAAATTTAGTGAAGTTTGACCGTTTCTAGAGGACAAACCATTCATTTCTTAAATTCGCCACCCCATATATTTTGTGCGTATATATCTTGCAAATCATTTGCAGCAAACAGAACTCTTCTATCTGATCTCTAACAAAAATGGATAGGTTTTTCGTAGACCTACCCTCATTTGCGCAGTTTTTTGCGAGGTTCGAACATTCAACCTTCTAAAGCTCAAAAACTTTCAGCGACACGTACCTCAAAATCTATCATATTTTATGAGGCTATCAACAAGGAACAGAATGCAACAAACCGCATTTGAATCGGACCTCAAATAACTGAGTTATTAGCCATTTATAAATTTCATACAAAACGCCCCCTAGCGGAAAAAGAAAGACATAAATGAAAAATTTTTCAACGTTAGGATCATCTTCAAATACGTGGTAAAAACTGATTAAAATTCCATAAATGTGGCTTTTCTGATCACGGAGATTTGCTGTTAACAAAAATGGGTAAGAAAAATAATAAAAAACTAGAACCGCAAAGCGGCATCTTGGTTTTCGCTTTTAACTTGACTAGTAAGAGTACTGGTTTCAACAATAATCGGTCTTATGACCTTGACCTTTGCAAATTTTAATCGTAATTTACTAAGATTTATTTGTATTATTTAAATGCATAAACAGTGAAATAATGATGAAGATTGAACAAAAAATAAAGTCAGGAGCTGCAAAAAAGAAGAAACATATGGATTTTCAATTGTTTGATAAAAGGATCAAACTTTGGACTGTGGTAATTTGATCAAATGAAGTCCAATCTTCAAAATCTAAACACCAATGGAAAGATCTCTTCACAAACTAAAACTTTTGTTCATATACCTTCTATAAAATATTTTTAGATTGAGAGCTATTTTATGCCGATAAAAATAATAATAATTGGTGTATGACCTTGACCTTTGCATATTTTCGCTGTTTTTTTTCTATGATTTTATTTGTATAATAAAAATGCATAAACAGTGAAATAATGATGAAGATTGAACAAAAAATAAAGTCAGGAGCAGCAAAAAAGAGGAAACATACGGATTTACACTTGTTTGATAAAAGGATCAAACTTTGGACTGTGGTAATTTGATCAAATGAAGTCCGATCTTCAAAAACTAAACACCAATGGAAAGATCTCTTCACAAACTAAAACTTTTGTTCATATACTTTCTATAAAATATTTTTAGATTGAGAGCTATTTAAAAATTGGTACCTTACCTTTGCAACTTCGCTGTTTTTTTTCTATGATTTTATTTGTATAATAAAAATGCATAAACAGTGAAATCATGATGAAGATTGAACAAAAAATAAAGTCAGGAGCTGCAAATAACCTTAAAAGTCATGCTTTTAAAATGTTGATTTTTCGAAAAAAAATGGTTAAGTTTGACCGCGTACTGTGGTCAAACCATGCATTTCCCGAATTTGCCACCCCATATATTTTGTGCGTATATGTCTTGCGAATCATATGCAACAAACAAACTTCTCCTATCTCATCTCTGAATAAAATGGGTAGGTTTTTGGTAGACCTACCCTTATTTCACAGTTTTTGCGAGATTCGAACTTTCAACCTCCTGTAGCACGAAAGTTTTATATACGCAAATTTTTGGAACCTATCATATTTTATTGGGCTATTTACAAGGAACATTATGTCAAAACCGCATTTGAATCGGACCTCAAATATTTGAGATATTGCTTATTAAACATTTTCATATAAAACGCCCCCTGGCGGGAAAATCAAAACAAAAATGAAAACTATCTCGACGTTAGGATCATCTTCAAGAACGTGGTTATTACTGATAAAAGTTTCATAGATGTGGCTTTTCTCACCTCGGAGCTATGCCGTTCACAAAAAAGGGTTAGAAAAATAAAAAAAACTAGAATCGCTATTGCGATATCATCGGTTTTCGCAAAAGCAATTCCATTCAGTTCACGAGTCACATGTTTCGAAAAACATATTTCTTCGTTCAATGGCTTTTTGAATACTGTTGAATACAGTGATCTTTCAAACATTTTTGTCGCAATGTTTAAGCAGACTTTTTACCAAGAAGAATACTTTTAAGTATTACCTGTCTGTAATGTAGTCGCTAACTTGAAAACTTTTTTTACAGACTTCGGGTACTGCAACATTATATGTGTTTCTTGCTTTATGAGGGTGACATACGACAATCGTACTCGATAAACAACAATTGCAAATGACACACAACAGTATAAAATGACACGCGACAATGCGATATGCCACTTAACATTATAACGAACTAATGTTGCAATGAATTACTATCATTTTCATGAAATATCGCATAAATATTTTAGTGTTGTTTCAAATTGATGTCACCAAGGAACAGAATGCAAAAATTGCATAAAAATCAGACTTTAATTATTTTAGTAATAAAGGGAGATTTCAAGCCAAGCGCCCCCTAGCAGCAAAATGAGAAACAAAATTGAGTAAAATTTTAATATTAGGTACCTAAAAATGCAGCAAATGGTTCAATGAAGCATACAAGTTGCACTAGTCGAACATTCTATTCCTTATATATCACAATTTGAAGCATAAAAACTGATTTACAATTGTTCTAAATAGAATCAAACTTTAGACTGCCGTAAAATGACCAAATCAAGTCCGATCTTCAAAATCTAAACATCACTGGAAAGGGCTATTCAAGAACTAAAACTTTTCTTATATACTTTCAATAAAATATTTTTTGTTTTGGAGCTATTTGGAGCCGAATAAAAACACAATTATCGTAATATGACCTTGACCTTTGAAATTTCATTTTAACTTTTTAATTGTGAGGCCCTTTCAAACATAACAATACATAACTTGTGAAAATATCATGAAGAATGAACTAAAAATAAAGTCAGGAGCGACAAAAAACATCTTTTCGAAATTTTAATTTTTCCTAAAATTTAGTGAAGTTTGACCATTTCTAGAGGACAAACCATGCATTTATTAAATTGGCTACCCCATATATTTTGTGCGTATATGTCTTGCAAATCATTTGCAGCAAACAGAATTATTCTATCTGATGTCTAACAAAAACGGATAGGTTTTTCGTACACATACCCTCATCTGCACAGTTTTTTGCGAGGTTCGAACTTTCAACCTTCCGTTGCTAGCTCAAAGGGTTTCAGCCACTCATACCTATAAACTATCATATTTTATTAGGCTATCAACAAGAAACATAATGCAATAAACCGCATTTGGATCAGGCTTTAACTTTTTGAGTTATAAGTAGAAGAGTGCTTTCAAGCTAAGCGCCCCCTAGCGGCAAAATGAGAAACAAAATTGATTAAAATTTTACCATTAGGTACCTAGCAATGCAGCAAATAGTTCAATCAAGTACGCAAGTCGCACTAGTCGAACATTCTATTTCTTATATATCACAATTTGAAGCATAAAAACTGATTTACAATTATTCCAAAAAAGGATCAAACTTTGGACTGCCGTAAAATGACCAAATCAAGTCCGATCTTCAAAAACTAAACATCACTGGAAAGAGCTCTTGAATACCTAAAACTTTTGTTCATATACTCTCAAAGAAATATTTTTAGTTTTTGAGCTATTTGGGGCCGAATAAAAACACAAGATTCGTGACATGACCTTGACCTTTTCAATTATTTTTAAAATTTTTAATTGTGATCCCCTTTCAGACATAACAATACATAACTTGTGAAAATATCATGAAGAATTAACAAAAAATAAAGTCAGAAGCGATAAAAAACATGTTTTTGAAACTTTTACTTTTCCTAAAATTTAGTGAAGTTTGACCATTTGCAGAGGACAAACCATACATTTCTTAAATTCGCCACCCCATATATTTTGTGCGCATATGTCTTGCAAATCATTTGCAGCAAACAGAATTCATCTTTCTGATCTCTAAGAAAAATGGATAGGTTTTTCGTAGACCTACCCTCATTTGCACAGTTTTTTGCGAGGTTCGAACTTTCAACCTTCTGTAGCTCAAATACTTTCAGCGACACGTACCCTCGAAACCTATCATATTTTATTTGGCTATCAACAAGGAACAGAATACAAAAAACCGCATTTGAATCGGACCTCAAATAAGTGAGTTATTAGCCATTAATAAATTTCATGCAAAACGCCCCCTGGCGGGAAAAGTAAGACAAAAATGAAAATTTTCTCAACGTAAGGATTAAGTTCATATAAGTAGAAAAAACTGGTAGAAATTTCATAATTGTGCCTTTTTTCTGTCATGGCGATATGCCGTTCACAAAAACCGGCGGAAAAATAATAAAAAAAACTAGAATCGCAATCGCGATATCATCGGTTTTCGCAAAAGCAAGTCCATTCAGTTCACGAGTCGCATGATTCGAAAAACATTTCTTCGTTCAATTGCTTGTTGATACTGTTAATAGCCATCTTTCAAACATTTCTGTCGCAATGTTTAAGCAGACCTTTTACCCATAAGAATATTGTTGAGTATTACCTGTCAGTTATGTAGTCGCGATATCATCAGTTTTCACGAAAGCAATTCCATTCAAATCACCAGTCGCATGTTTCGAAAAACATATTTCTTCGTTCAATGGCTTTTTGAATACTGTTGAAGACAGTGATCTTTCAAACATTTTTGTCGCAATGTTTAAGCAAACTTTTTACCAAGAAGAATACTTTTAAGTATTACCTGTCTGTAATGTAGTCGCAAACTTGAAAACATTTTTTACAGACTTCGAATACTGCAACATTATATGTGTGTGTTGCTTTATGATGGTGACATTAGACAATTGTACTCGATAAACAACAATTGCAAACGACACACAACAGTATAAAATGACACGCGACAATGCGATATGCCACTTAACATTATAACGAACTAATGTTGCATTGAATTACTATCATTTTCATGAAATATCGCATAAATTTTTTAGTGTTGTTTCAAATTGATGTCACCAAGGAACAGAATGCAAAAAATTGCATAAAAATCAGACTTTAATTATTTTAGTAATAAAGGGTGATTTCAAGCCAAAATGAGAAACAAAATTGAGTAAAATTTTACTATTAGGTACCTAGAAATGCAGCAAATGGTTCAATGAAGCATACAAGTCGCACTAGTCAAACATTCTATTCCTTATATATCACAATTTGAAGCATACAAACTGATTTACAATTGTTCTAAATAGGATCAAATTTTGGACTGCCGTAATATGACCAAATCAAGTCCGATCTTCAAAAACTAAACATCACTGGAAAGGGCTATTCAAGAACTAAAACTTTTGTTTATATACTTTCAATAAAATATTTTTAGTTTTGGAGTATTTGGGGCCGAATAAAAACACAATAATCGTAATATGACCTTGACCTTTGAAATTTCATTTTAACTTTTTAATTGTGAGGCCTTTCAAACATAACAATACATAACTTGTGAAAATATCATGAAGAATGAACTAAAAATAAAGTCAGGAGCGACAAAAAACATCTTTTCGAAATTTTAACTTTTCCTAAAATTTAGTGAAGTTTGACCGTTTCTAGAGGACAAACCATGCATTTATTAGATTCGCTACCCCATATATTTTGTGCGTATATGTCTTGCAAATCATTTGCAGCAAACAGAATTCTTCTATCTGATGTCTAACAAAAACGGATAGGTTTTTCGTACACATACCCTCATCTGCACAGTTTTTTGCGAGGTTCGAACTTTCAACCTTCCGTTGCTAGCTCAAAAAGTTTCAGCCACTCATACCTAAAAACTTTCATATTTTATTAGGTATCAACAAGAAACATAATGCATAAACGCATTGGATCAGGCTTTAACTTTTTGAGTTATAAGTAGAAGAGTGCTTTCGAGCTAAGCGCCCCCTAGCGGCAAAATGAGAAACAAAATTGATTAAAATTTTACCATTAGGTACATAGCAATGCAGCAAATAGTTCAATCAAGTATACAAGTCGCACTAGTCGAACATTCTATTTCTTATATGTCACAATTTGAAGCATAAAAACTGATTTACAATTATTCCAAAAAGGATCAAACTTTGGACTGCCGTAATATGACCAAATCAAGTCCGATCTTCAAAAACTAAACGTCACTGGAAAGGGCTATTCAAGAACTAAAACTTTTGTTCATATACTTCAAAGAAATATTTTTAGTTTTGGAGCTATTTGGGGCCGAATAAAAACACAATAATCGTAATATGACCTTGACCTTTCATTTATTTTTAACTTTTTTATTGTGATCCCTTTCAGACATAACAATACATAACTTGTGACAATATCATGAAGAATTAACACAAAATACAGTCAGAAGCGATAAAAAACATGTTTTTGAAACTTTAACTTTTCCTAAAATTTAGTGAAGTTTGACCGCTTCCAGGTGACAAACCATACATTTCTTAAATTCGCCACCCCATATATTTTGTGCGTATATGTCTTGCAAATCATTTGCAGCAAACAGAATTCTTCTATCTGATCTCTAACAAAAATGGATAGGTTTTTCGTAGACCTACCCTCATTTGCACAGTTTTTTGGAGGTTCGAACTTTCAACCTTCTGTAGGTCAAATACTTTCAGCGACACGTACCGTCGAAACCTATCATATTTTATGTGGCTATCAACAAGGAACAGAATGCAAAAAACCGCATTTGAATCGGACCTCAAATAAGTGAGTTATTAGCCATTAATACATTTCATGCAAAACGCCCCCTGCGGAAAGTAAGACATAAATGAAAATTTTCTCAACGTTAGATCAAGTTCAAATACGTGGTAATAACTGATTAAATTTCATACATGTGACTTTTTCTATCATGGTGATATGCCGTTCACAAAAAAAGGTTAGAAAAATAATAAAAAAAAAAAAAAAAAAAATAACAAAGAAGAACAATAGTTTCGCACTGCGAGGTGCGAAAACCTAAAATAAACAGAAAGAACAATAGTTTTCGCCAGCGATGCGAAAACTAAAAAGAAACAGAACGAGAACAAAGGTTTCGCACTGCGATGCAAACCCAAAAAAAAAAAAAAAAAATAAACAGAAGAGAACATAGGTTTCGCACTGCGAGGTGCGAAAACTAAAAACAAATCGCAATCGCGATATCATCGTTTCGCAAAAGCAATTCCATCAGTTCACGAGTCGCATGATCGAAAAATTTCTTCGTTCAATGGCTATTTAAATTAACAGCGATCTTCAAAACTTTTGTCGCAATGTTTAAGCAGACTTTTTACCCAAAAGAATATTGTTAGTATTACCTGTCGTTATGTAGTCACGATATCATCAGTTTTCACGAAACAATTCATTCAAGTCACGAGTCACATTTTCGAAAAACATATTTTTTCGTTCAATGCTTGTTGAATACTGTTAATGTGATCTTTCAAACATTTTGTCGCAATTTTTAAGCAGACTTTTTACAAGAGAATACTTTAATATTACCTGTCAGTTATGTAGTCACGATACAATGTTTCACGAAGCAATTCCATTCAGTCACAAGGCGATTCGAAAAACATTTCGTTCATGCTTGTTGAATACTGTTACAGTGATCTTTCAAACATTTTTGTCGCAAGTTTAGCAGACTTTTACCAAGGAAACTTTTAAGAATTACTGTCTGTATGTATCGCACTTGAAACTTACGGACTTCGGTACCTCATAATTATATGTGTGAGTTGCTTATGATGGCGACATACGACATTGACTCGATAAACAAGAATTGCAAGACAAACAACATTTAAATAACACGCGACAATGTATATGCCACTCAAAACTATTATAAACTGAATGTTTTGCATGAATTACACATTTACTGAATATTGCATAATTTTCAGTGTTCTTTCAATTGATGTCACCAAGGACAGAATGCAAAATATGCATGAATCAACTTCATTTTTAGTTATAAAGAGTGATTTCAAGCTAACGCCCCTAGCGGCAAACGAAAAAAATTGAGTAAATATTTTATTGGTACCTACAATGCAGCAAATGGTCAATCAAAATGCAAGTTGCACTAGTCGAACATTCAATTTCTATATATTCACAATTTGAAGCATAAAACTATTTACAATTATCAAAAAGGTCAACTTTGGACTGCCGTAATATGACAATCAAGTCCGATTTCAAAACTAAACATCACTGAAAGAGCCTTAAAACTAAACTTTTGTTCATATACTCTCAATAAATATTTTAGTTTTGAGTATTTGGGCCGAATAACACAGAATCGACATGACTTGACTTTCATTATTTTAAAATCTAATTGTGAGTTCCTTCAAACAAACAATACATTACATGAAAAATACATGAGAAAACAAAATAAAGTCAGAGCGACAAAAAACATGTTTGAAATTAATTTCCAAAATTAGTGAAGTTTGACCGTTCTAGAGACAACATTCAGTTTTAAATTCGCCACCCCATATATTTGTGCGTATATGTCTTGCAAATCATTGCAGCAAACAGAGCTCTTTATCTGATCTCAACAAAATGGTAGTTTTCGTGACTACCTCATTGCGCATTTTGCAGGTTCGAACATCAACCTCTAAGCTCAAAAACTTCAGCGACACTACTAAAATCTACAATTTTAAGCACAACAGGTCAAATAACAAACCGCATTTGAATCGACCTCAATAAATAGTATTAGCCTTATAAATTTATACAAACGCCCTAGCGGGAAAAGTAACATAATGAAAATTTTCTCAACGTTAGATCATCTCAAATACTGGAAACTGATAAAATTTCGTAAATGTGGCCTTCGATCACGGAGATTTGCCGTTACAAAAAGGTTAGAAAAATAATAAAAAACTAGAATCGCAATCAGAATTGCGATATCATCGGTTTTCGCAATTCAATCACATTTTTAAACAATGACAAGCAACACAACGCAAAAAACCGTAATTGAATCAGACCTCAAATAACAGAGTTATTAGCCTCTAGTGACTTTTACAAAACGCCCCCTAGGGATAATTATATCAAAGGGGAATAACTCAAAAAGTGCACAAGGTACAGTTATGATTCTTGCGCACTGCACTCCTTGTCATTGCAAGGAACATACAGTGAAGTTTCAAGTCATTCAACTTATGATGACAAAGTTATGCTCGGACAAAAATTCTATCAAAGGGAAATACTCAAAATGCACAAAGGTGACGGAAAGTTCATGGTATCTTATTCGCACTGCACATTGCGTCATTAAAGGAACATACATATGAAGTTTCAAGTCATTCAAATTTATTGTGACAAAGTTATGCTCACATTACAAGGGAAACATACATAGTTTCAATCAAGTCATTTCAAATTATTGTGAAAAGTTAGCTCGACAAGAATGTCAGGGAATAACTCAAAAAGTGCAGATGGTAGAGTTATGGTTCTTGCGCACTGCACTCCATATCATTGCAAGGAACATACATATGAAGTTTCAAGTCATTCAAACTTATGGTGACAAGGTTATGCTCCGGACAAGAAATTCTATCAAAGGGGAATAACACAAAAAGTGCACAAGGTAGAGTTATGGTTCTTGTGCACTGCACTTGGCGTCATTGCAAGGAACATACATATGAAGTTTCAAGTCATTCAAACTTATTGTGACAAAGTTATGCTCCGGACAAGAAATTCTATCAAAGGGGAATAACTCAAAAAGTGCACAAGGTAGAGTTATGGTTCTTGCGCACTGCACTCCGTGTCATTGAAAGGAACATACAAAGTAACCCCTATACTATAGTCAGGCTACACAAAAATGATATTAAGCAAAATCTCCAATAGCAGCAAAACGATAAACAAATTTATTTACATATTACATTTTAGTTTTTAGAAATGCAGTAAATTAGGATTTCTGCAGTTTAGTGTGTTCTTGTCTTCACTCTGAAAGGCGAAAGGTGAAATTACAAAACATGCCATATTGTCGTTGTGAAGAAATTAAATATGCCAGGCAAAATAACAAAATTTTAACAGGCGAATGAAAAAAAGTATCGTCTTTGAATGTTTCTTGTTAGCAGTACGAAACCTTTTATGTCAGAACCATTTATCTGTCTTATATTGTATCTTGACCCTAATAGGCGAAAGAATGAAAAGATGCCATATTGTCATTATTTCGCCTTTTGCTTTTTGGGTCAAAGACACAACATATGCCTGGCAAAATAACAAAATTTTAATAGGTGAAGGAAAGAAAAGTTTCATCTTTGAATGTTTCATGTCCTGGGTTATAAACATCAGACACCACGATATAGCAGATTTCCTGTTGTAGTGTTTTCGACTAACAAAAAAGTTGAAGGAACAAAATGACAACACTTCTGGTTTTGCCATCCGTGGTTATTCTTAATCACTGAAGAATCTGCTGACATAAAGAACATACAGTAAATAATTATATGAAAATGTAATACTGAAAAAATTAGTATGGAAAAGTTCAATTTATATATGATATAAGCAAGTTCTTATGTAAGACATGCTGGAAACTGCTGACTATATGCACAAATCAGGAAACTGGTGACCCTATATAGGATAAGAATCTGGAGGGAGAAACTCAAAGCATTCAAAGACGAAACATTTTGTCCTTTCGCCTTTAAAAAATGTATATTTCGCTTGACATGTTTCGTGTTGTCGTGTCCTTGCCCCGAAAGGCAAAATAAAGACATTGTGGCATTTTTCGTTATTTCGCCTTTCGGGCGAAATGGCAGAAATCAGCCACCACAGTCCCCTGATCATATATACAAATAGAAACCGGAGGGCGAAACCATAGTGCTATCTTATTATTTCGACTTTTCCTTTTGATGCGCAAAAACACGACAACACGAAATCTGCTACAGTGTCGTGTCTTCGCCTTTCAGGTTTAGGGTGCGAACACAAGAACACGACAACTAAAGGGCGCCAAAATGAAATGGTTTCTACCTGCAAACATGAAACATTCAAAGAGGAAAGTTTTTATTCAATTAGGGTACTTTTTTTTGCTTTGCCTGTTAAAATTTCATTATTTCGCCTGGAATATTTTGTGTTTTCGTGTTTTTGCACCGAAAGGCAAAAGGTAAAATAACGACATTATGGCATGTTTTTGTTATTTCGCCTTTTGCCTTTCGGAATGAAGACACGAACACACGAAATGTCTAAAATAATCCACCATTGAAGAAAGTTCAGTCAAGTATACAAGAAGCACAAGTCGAATACTTTTCTTTATACATCACAATTTGAAGCAAAAGAAAATGTAACCAAAAAAGATCAAATTTTTACCAATATTACATCACCAAATCATGTTTTTTTTTATTTGGTGCAATTTGGTGCCCAATAAGAATACAATATTATAAACTTACTTCATATCCGTATCCTATCCTAGATCATGTGTATATAAGGATGTGTGTTACTGGTTGGTCAAATCACCTATAAGCATGTTGTCATTAGTATATATAACATGACAATCATTTTATAGAAGAAACCATGCCATATCTATATAATCTTTCTCCATTGAAACTTTTAATACTTTGTAAAAATCCGTAACACAGTTGTTTTGATTTGCTTTCATGAGTCACCCGGTACCACATTTTTTCTACACGAACATGATACTCTGTTATTAGACTAGCATCAGTTATTGTTTATTACACTATGCTATCTATGTATCAGTGCAGTATTCGATTAATTCTCATGGTACTTCACTGTCTCTCTCCCTGTCTGTTTCTCTCTTTTTTTTTAATCTCACACTTAAATTTAGGTTGATTTAAAAGCTTACTTAGCTGATTACCTGTACATCACATGATGATTTTTTTGCCTGTAATGCTAATGTTTCCAACCTATGTAAGACTTATGCAATGTTTATAATTAAAATCCCTTAATATTGAAAATTCTATCTTCCAAGGTGCTATATACGCGTGAATCTAGCCTGTAGTTTATCAACTTTGTTGTTATGATTACGTAAAGTGTCCTCGTTTTCAATACAATACTGAATGATTTCAATACAACTGACTTTTTAATTTGAAATCCTATTTTTTAAGTATTTTCTACCTAATCAATTGATTACAGCAGTATTATAACTATGCTGTAGTGGTGTATTGTGATTTATATGTTACATCTATGACAGAGAGAGGGAGGGGGGGGAGAGAGAGAAAGTAAAACTGACGCTCTAACCACACTCATTGATTTTTTATACGTCTTGTAAAATCATCAGTGGATGGTTGTTTTGTCTGTCTCCCAATAATGAGTGATCATTTAGCTTTCTCCTTTAAATGACGCGTAAAGAAGTCAATGCACGAAAACCAAGTTAACCGAATAAACTGGCAGCGTTAGTATCGTGCATGGATCGTATCGTGTATATGAACCAAACGTGTAACGTGCGCGCACCGTGTACCGTGCGTTCCGTGTCCGTGCAACGTGCGTTCCGTGTCCGTGTAACGTGCGTTCCGTGTGCCGACTTGCACACAAGCCGCACTGTATATACACATAATAAAGTTATTATATATGAAATTCATAAAATTCGTAAATGATTGTTATGATGCAGATATTTTCTAAGGCTGAGATGTATTCAGAAATCAAGTAACCTTACAATCATATATACACTTTTAAAAACTTGTGTAGAAAGGTATATGCAAAGGTACACATTACTTATTGTTTGCAAAACTGACTCTAGCATAAAAACATTAATGTTGAGATTTTCATAGCTATATTTTTCATTATGCCCAATTAAATCTATGTGAGAGAGAGAGACAGACAGACAGATAGAGAGGTAAGGATGAGAGCAGAAACTTATAGTGATTTATTCGCTTCAATAACAGTGTACTGCATTGGTGACTAAGATAAGTCAGTCTGCTTTTAAACATAGCTACCAATCTCCAAAGGCTGACCTACATAATTGATCAGCGGTACTCATTCTACTTGAGATAAGATAAGAAGCTTTTTTTTTCTCCAGAAACCATTAACTTTGTCATGTCATAGATACTACATTTCACAACCGATTTTGATCAAGATTATTTTACTTGAATTATAAGATTTTAAACTTCAGGATAATCGCACAAAAAAATAACTAAATTCAAACTTTGAAAACAAATTTACAATTTTTCCAAAGAGGATAAACTTTGAACTGCCATAAAATGACCAAATCAAGCCCGATCTTCAAAAACTAAACATCATTTGAAAGGTCTCTTCAAGACCTAAATCTTATCCGCACATGATAACATTGAATATTTTTTTTTTCATGAATAAACCATAAAGTGTGAAAGTTTCATGGAAAAGGAACAAAAAATAAAATCAGGAGCAACACAAATGTGTTCAAGAAATGTTAATTTGTCCCAAAATTTAGTAAAGTTTGACCGTTTCTAGAAGACAAACAATGCATTTTTCAAAATCGCCAACCCATATATTTTGTGCGTATATGTCTTGCAAATCATATGCAACAAAAAGAACTCTTCTATCTCATCTCTGAAAAAACTGGATAGGTTTTTCGTAGACCTACCCTCATTTTCACCATTTTTTGTAAGGTTTGAACTTTCAACCTTCCGTAGCTCAAAAGATTTATGTACGCCAATCATTGAAATCTATCATATTTTATTAGGCTATCATCAGTGAACATAATGCAAAAAACCGCATTTGAATCGGACCCCAAATAACAGAGTTACGCCTCTTTTTATGATTTTATACAAAGCGCCCCCTAGCGGAAAAACAAAGACAAAAATGAAAATTTTCTCAACGTAAGGATTAAGTTCATATAAGTAGAAAAAACTGGTAGAAATTTCATAATTGTGCCTTTTTTCTATCATGGCGATATGCCGTTCACAAAAACCGGCGGAAAAATAATAAAAAAAAGCCCAGCGATGCAAAACCTAAAAAAATAAAACAGAAGAAGAACAATAGGTTTTCGCAATGTGATGCGAAAACCTAAAAAAAA
>CM037786.1:39856617-39906617 GCA_021229015.1 Solen grandis | reverse complement strand
GTGTGCGGGGTGGGAGGTTCAATCACCTTGAGTTCTATCTAATTACCTCCTGCACCAATCACAACAGGTGGTCTTTTTTAAAATTTAATCAAATTGAGTCTAAGGATACCAGGTTATTGGTTAAGTGGAACCTTTTGGTGTTCTACCAAGAGGACTGGGTTCAACTCCCAGGGAACCATATCCTATCCTACGTTCTAACAAATCATCATTTATAATTTCTCATTTATCTTTATTTGTTCCTTTAATTCACAAGTGCACAACATGTTAAAGTGGAATTTAATTTCGTTTGGCACAAATATTCACCTCATGACTGTATACTGTATTTGTTTAATCAAAGTTTATCCCTGAAAAATGAGACTCCATTGGGCTTTAATAGTTTCCTAATATTCTTTATTTAGATTTTTTAAAACTTTGATCACGCACAAACTTTACAATTGAATAAAAACTGGCATGGCTTATGAAGATCTCCTCCTTTGCACTAATAGTGACGTTGACACATACAACTGCTTCATGTCATATTTAAATTTTAACCCTTTACCTCGTGAATATTCATGTATAAATTTATGACTTCGTGAATACTAATTAACTGAACATAAAATGGTATATGAAACAGCAGATTTTTCTTTGCTTTTCAGACAGTGTAATGCTGTATAAGCAAACAGAGGAAACCCTGAGTCTGCTCCTTTTGACTATGAAAAGAGTGATAAAAGAATTTATTTTGGAAACTGTAGATGAGTTTTATATATAAGAAGCACTGATATAACCCAGTAACTCCATTCGGTGCTTGAATAATTCACATGTTCAAATGTCATAGACGCGAAGAAATACATAAAATGCATTTATTTATGTTAATGCTATAATCATATAATTAATAATTTTAGCTCAAATATTCGAAGAATATATAATATCATGAGTAATTCGTATAAACTGTTTCAGAAAGTGTTGTATTTAACCCTATGATGTACTATGATAAATGATATTTCATTATGGTTCATGTTCGCAGATGAATATTGTTGTCTTCGGTACGGACCCGTTAAAGATTCTTAGATCAACACATATGCGTCTTAAAACGTTGCAATGAAAACATTGACGCAACTTAAATACTATAAGCTATAACATTCAATCAGGGCTGATCGACATATATCAGATTCTACGACATTTTGCTTTGGTAAATAATGTAATCAGGATAATTTAACATGTTTATGATATGTTTTATGTCTTTGTATCTACGGATAGAGCGATATTGTTATTGTTTATTTTAACTGCGCATAAAAATTCGGAAAGTAGTTCGTGAAGGTTAACCTAGTTTATCAATCCTGCCCCGGTCTAAACTTAAATACTGGAAAAAAAATCATGACAGTATCTTAGTAGAGCGTTAGATACTTGTGCTGAAAGATTTTATTCTATTAAATTATTACGTGTCTATGATTTACAAATCCCATGATTTGCCTTGCACAAATTTAAAAGCTTTATAATACAGCGATATTTATTAAATTGGCAGCTCTCAGGACTACTAGCAACTAAGAAAAAAAATCGAGATAGCTAACTCGTGGTTTATCTTCTGGTCACGAATTAGACAAATTCGTTTTTCGTTGCTTTTTTTTCTTAGTTATATCTCGTGGCCAAAAAAGGAAAAAAACATGTCCCCTCTGTGCTTCCGTATTTTTTTTTATTTACACAATCTGACTTAGTCATCGACTAAGTATTCTTGGAAACATATACGGAAATATCTCGACATTTAGGTCATCGGTTAAAGGGTATAGGTAAACTTTATCTTAATCATAGGGGGCGTTGTTTTAAACTTCCTCATGCAAAATAAGAGCACTGGAAACATTCCATTTTGTTGGTTTTATACATTATATTTTCATATTGTAGCTGTTTGATACCGAATTACATGGATACTTCAATCATTATGGGAATTTAATTCGAGTTAAAGTTCAAGGTATGAAATAAATTCTAATATTTACTCACTTTGTCAAAGCGGGAGTAGGTAGGAGGGGTAATGTTCATTAATTCATTATTGCAAATAAATATATTAAAATGAATATATTAATGTTTTATTGTTACTACGAGAACCTCGTATATCATCTACATAATCAGTATGTTTTTCATGATGTTTTTGATGATCAAGCTCCGTACGGTTAAGAATAGGTTTTATGGGGTAAGATTGGGGATTCCCCCATTTCTTTCGAAACTTATTTGAAACTTTTTCACAAACAAAGAAGACCAATTTATATGGATAGTGCCTGTTAATTACAAGTAAATCTTAAGTTCATCTTGGCTTCTTTCACAGTATATTGTGATGTATGAGATACTACAATTTATAATATTTGACAGTCTTACAATTGGGATCCCCTAACATCCACCCACTTAATCAGATATCAAGTTCTAGCTTTAAAGATAATACGATATTCATTAATGTGTTCAAAATATCTGGCAAGTACTGATTATACACAAAACGTTCAGTCAGTTTTTTCAGTGTTAAAATGCTAAGGTTTATGTTTATTAACATTAATTTATTTATTTTTATAAAGATGGCCATTACGTAAAGGAATACGTGTTAGTGCAATCCGTAAATTGGTATAAAATAGGCTTCGCTTGAAAATCTGATTTACGGTTGTTGTTTATATATATATTATTTTAGCTCACGTGAGCAATCACGGAAGATATTGAGGTCGTCCTGTATCTGTCTGCTGTTGGGGTCGTCCTGTGTCTGTCTGCTGTTGGGGTCGTCCTGTGTCTGTTGTTGGGGTCGTCCTGTGTCTGTCTGCTGTTGGGGTCGTCCTGTGTCTGTCTGCTGTTGGGGTCGTCCTGTATCTGTTGTTGGGGTCGTCCTGTGTCTGTTGTTGGGGTCGTCCTGTATTTTGTTGGTCGTCCTGTGTTGTTGGGTCGTCCGGTGTGTTGGTCGTCTGTATCGTCTGCTGTTGGGGTCGTCCTGTATCTGCTGTTGGGGATCGTGCTGTTTCTGTTGTTGGGGTCGTCCTGTGTCTGTCTGCTGTTGGGGTCGTCCTGTATCTGTCTGTTGTTGGGGTCGTCCTGTATCTGTCTGTTGTTGGTGTCGTCCTGTATCTGCCTGCTGTTGGGGTCGTCCTGTGTCTGTCTGCTGTTGGGGTCGTCCTGTGTCTGTTGTTATTGGGGTCGTCCTGTGTTTTCTGTTGGGGTCGTCATGTATCTGTCTGCTGTTGGGTCATCCTTGTCTGTCTTTGGGGTCGTCCTGTGTCTGTCTGCTGTTGGTCGTCTGGTCTGTTTTATGGGTCGTCCTGTGTCTGTTGTTGTGGTTGTCCTGTGTCTGTTGTGTTGGGTTGTCCTGTATCTGTGTTGGGTCTCCTGTGTCGTGTTGGGTCGTCCTGTTCTTGCTGTTGGGTCGTCTGTGTCTGTCTGTGTTGGGTGTCTGTTGTTGCTGTTGGTCGCTTGTCTGTTTGTTTGGGGTTGTCGTGTTTCTTGGGTCGTCTGTTTGTTGTGGGGTTGTTCTGTTGGTTCTGTGTGTCTGTGGTTGTCCGTTTTGTGTGTTGGGCGTCTTGTCGGTTGTGTCCTGTTGTTGTTGGGTGCTGTCTGTTTTTGGTTGGTCCTGTGTTGTTGTTGGGGTCGTCCGTGTTGTTGTTGGGTCGTCCTGTATCTGTCTGCTGTTGGGGTCGTCTTTGTCTGCTGTTGGGGATCTCTGTTCTGTTGTTGGGGTCGTCCTGTTTGTCTGTGTTGGGGTCGTCCTGTTGTCTGTTGTTGGGGTCGTCCTGTATCTGTTTTGTTGGGGTCGTCCTGTATGCCTGCGTTGGGGTCGTCCGTGTCTGTCTGTGTTGGGGTCGTCCTGTGTCTGTCTGCTGTTGGGTGTCCTGTGTCTGTCTGTTTGGGGTCGTCTTTTTCTGTTGGGGTCGTCCTGTCTGTTGCTGTTGGGGTCTCCTTGTTGTCTGTTGTTGGGGTCGTCCTGTTTGTTCTGTTGGGTCGTCGTCTTGTTTGTGTTGGTCGTCTGTCTGTTGTTGGGGTTGGTCTCTGGTTGTCTCTGTTGGGGTCGTCTTCTGTGTCTGTGTGTCTTGGGGTCGTCCTGTGTTCTGTCTGTTGGGGTTGTCCTGTGTCTGTCTGTGTTGGGGTTGTCCTGTGTCTGTTGTTGGGGTTGTCCTGTGTCTGCTGTTTGGGTCTGTCCTGTGTCTGTCTGTGTTGGGGTGTCCTGTGTCTGTCTGCTGTTGGGGGTCGTCCTGTGTCTGCTGTTGGGGTCGTCCTGTGTCTGTCTGTGTTGGGGTCGTCCTGTGTCTGTTGTTGGGGTCGTCCTGTGTCTGCTGTTGGGGTCGTCCTGTGTCTGTCTGCTGTTGGGGTTGTCCTGTGTCTGTTGTTGGGGTCGTCCTGTATCTGCTGATGGGGTCATCCTGTGTCTGTCTGCTGTTGGGGTCTTCCTTTATCTGTCTGCTGTTGGGGTCATCCTGTATCTGTTGTTGGGGTCGTCCTGTGTCTGTCTGTTGTTGGGGTTGTCCTGTATCTGTTGTTGGGATCGTCCTGTGTTTTCTGTTGGGGTCGTCCTGTGTCTGGCTTGTGTTGGGGTCGTCCTGTATCTGTCTGCTGTTGGGGTCGTCCTGTGTCTGTCTGTTGTTGGGGTCGTCCTGTATCTGTCTGTTGTTGGGGTCGTCTTGTTCTGTCTGTTGGGAGTCGTCCTGTATCTGTCTGTTGCTGGGAACGTCCTGTATATGTCTGTTGTTGGGAACGTCCAGTATATGTCTGCTGTTGGGGGTCGTCTTGTGTCTGCTGTTGGGGTCGTCCTGTGTCTGTTGTTGGGGTCGTCCTGCGTCTGCTTTTAGGGTCGTCCTGTGTCTGCTTTTGGGGTCGTCCTGTGTTTCTGTTGGGGCCGTCCTGTGTCTGTCATTGGGGTTGTCCTGTGTCTGTCTGCTGTTGGGGTTGTCCTGTGTCTGTCTGCTGTTGGGGTTGTCCTGTGTCTGTCTGCTGTTGGGTTGTCCTGTGTCTGTTGTTGGGGTGTCCTGTGTCTGCTGTTTGGGTCGTCCTGTGTCTGTCTGCTGTTGGGGTCGTCCTGTGTATGTCTGCTGTTGGGTCGTCCTGTGTCTGTCTGCTGTTGGGGTTGTCCTGTGTTTGCTGTTGGGGTTGTCCTGTGTCTGTTGTTGGGATCGTCCTGTGTTTTCTGTTGGGGTCGTCCTGTATCTGTCTGTTGTTTGGGTCGTCCTGTATCTGTCTGCTGTTGGGGTTGTCCTGTGTCTGTCTTCTGTTGGGGTTGTCCTGTGTCTGTCTGCTGTAGGGGCCGTCCTGTGTCTGTTACTGGGGTTGTCCTGTGTCTGTTGTTGGCCGTCATCAACACTTTGCTTAAAATAATATTGTAGATTACTTGGTAAAATTTGATAAAAAAAAAATGGTTTGATTTGAATGATCATTGGGTTGTTCTTCACAAAAGTTGTCGGAAAAAACTTTACCCCGTGCAAAACAAAAATTTAAAAAAAAAAAAAAAATTATTCCCCTCTTACACAAGTGACCATTATTTATATCATTTGACATAAACGATTACCTCATGGACATCTGCCATGATTGCTTAAACAAAGCTGGTCCCTTGAAAAATGAGGTTCCGGGTGATTAGCCAGTTTACTCATATTATTCAACATAGAATATTCGAAAATATTTCTCTAAAACCCGGGATCAGAATTAAATATTATTTTGCTGTAGAATGGTGTCCTCATGTCCCTATACCAGCATTGAGAGAGTTGATTGAGGCTCTCGTGATGCTAGATAGTTTACTGATATCATCTGTAAAGAAGAGGTCAAAATACTGATGGTCATTTGCACGACAAATTTCCCCATGACTTTATTGCTAAATCAAATTGATCTTTTGAAAATGAGGCACCCACGAGATGGATAAATTTCCTTTTATATAATTTATTGGGTTACAATTTGATTCAGTTTGGTACAAACAATCCATAATTGCTAAAGCAAAGTTGAGATATTCATAAAATGCTTACATATGGATATATTTTTAAACTTTAATCTGTCTGATGTTTGGGTTAATAGAATCAAATCTTAATTGACCTAAATGGCTATACTTAGACTGATAATACTCAAGTGCACGATTTGATTACTTTTCTGTTCTGTTTTCTCCATTTTTAACACAGTTTAAATATTGCAATACGTGTTAAGATCTATATACCTCGTATGTTTACAACGCAACATATTGTAACCGATTGCATGAATCACATACCGGATATCCAAATTAAATGCCCTCAAACGGGCAAGCTATCCGTGCACCTGTTTGCTTGTACAAAATAAGTATGCATGACAAGCTCCTATTTACATATTTTACATGAATAAAATGCACCCCAATCTTCTTTATATGATTTATTTATCATTTTATCATAGAAGTTGAGACGGCACACAACAAACCATAGTTTTGCTACGATGCATAAGCGGGTAAAAATATCAATGTAAATACCGGTACTATGAATTTAATTAAGTGACGTAAGCCTGTGGTGCGGAATACATGAAGTGCAGCAGTTAACGTACAAGGTCCATAGGTATATGGCAAATAAATAATGTCGTTCATTGAAATATGCTCGGCCCTCACACCAAAATGATATATTATCTACAAGATCCAATCAATAAAATATTTCCTAATTGCAAGCCACTTGACCTTCTCATTGCCTGCTCCATTTTATGCTTAACGCAACATTAGGACTCCCATACCTTTGATTGTTAATATCATTGATTCAGCTACACATATGTATAAGCAAAACGATGTATTTCGATTTTGTCTCGAAAGATAAAATGTTCGTCAGTTAATTTCACAAATACATGTAAAAATAAAATACAATGCATGTTCAAGCCAAGCTTGCTATGGGGCCTCCGTGACCGAGTGGTGGCTCACTTTGTCCTTTACCGCTATGGGCTTAAGCAGGACGGGCATGTCACTCTGTTCTCGTGAGGAATTTTTTCACCTGGGTTCGGTGGGTCAGTCGGTTCTGTCCAGTTAACTCAATGCATTCATTGTCTACACCCACCATCTGTAGGTCGCTTTGCAAGTGAGATACCGTCATGACGACGGTTAATTGCACAGTACCATTACAATGCGACACCCGGGAAATGTATCATCATTTTCAACGAACATTAGTCATTAATTTCAATATTTGGATTGTGTCAGTTGCTAAAAAAATGCTTAAAAATTAAAATTTACTCAACAAATTTAGCTAAGAATCGTTTTAATGATATTTTTCTTAATGTATCGTACTTTTTCTTTCAGGTTCCTTGGTGACAAAGTTCAAAGACATTTCTTACATTTACCAGTTTCCCATTTTGACCAAAGTATTCATGTAGAATTATTATGGAGACAAGGAATTGGTTTGAGGTCCTCCTAAAACAAGCTTTATCTACGCTTGGTTTTGATAAAGACTGCATTAAAAACAGAAGAGAATATATGAAGCGATATTACGGCATATTATCACACTTTGCTGGGCAACATGTTTCGTTCATATGCACTGGAAGCAAAGCTGAGGGTATGACACTGTGTTTAGAAAATGATATTGATGACATGATTGTTCTAAATCAAGTTATATGTTTAGAAAGAGGTGCTGAAACAAGCCAAGTCCCCGTAGTTTTTGAGTTGGACATGAGTAATGATGCTCCTGGATACGCGAAACTGCGATTATCTAGACAAGAAATGGACATTTCTAATATCAGTGCATTACTGTACGATGATGAACACAGTTTATATTTATCGAGCAAGGGATTTGTAAACTGCTTTCTGAATTATCATAAGTTTCTTGCAAATAGATTTTGCATGAATCACAGAGTTAAACCACGGGCAGGTCCTTCAGTTCCACAAATTACTACATTTAATATATTGGAAAAAGAGTTTTCCTTGAAAACTGACAACGTTCTGTGTTTTCCCTGTGAATCCCAGACACTTTTCAAAGAATGGTGTGCCAGGGAAAGACATGGGGCATGGCCAACAGAAGAGATGGTATCCATTGTCTCGTCACTTCATGCCAATGCAGTCCCTGTTGGGGAGAGAGGACACGTGGACCAAGACTTGCAATGGCGAATCTGTTTTACAGAGGCTGAAACGTATCTGATCAATACTTTGAGTGAGAATTTATTGCAGGTCTACTTCATTCTGAAAAATCTGACTAAATGTGCACTAACCCCTGTATGTTGCAATATCACCTCCTATGTGGTCAAAAATATCATCTTATGGATTGCGGAACGACTGCCTACGGATCGCCTGGATGTTGTGCCTATGCTGCAGAAGGCAGTGCTAGAACTGAAGATGGTTGTTGACGATGAGCACTTACCAAGCTTTATGATATATAAGAGGAATTTGCTTAAGAATAAAATATCATTTCGAGAAAAAATTATGTTGAAAAATGTTTTGTCAGCGATGCTGAAAGAAAAAGAATTAATGATATTCCGGAGCAAAGCAATTTGCAATGAAATGCGTTTTGCTTATAAAATCCACAACTTGTTGAAAGCAGGAGACAAAGGTTGCTGAATATCACAAAATACCCCGAATTAAAACCTTTGGATATGATGCAACAGTATCTCCTTTTTACTGCAACAATCCCCCAAATGCGTATGCTAAGTAGTTTAAAAAACAAAATGTTTGGTTAGATCAGACACCTAAAAGCTTGACCACCTAAGTATGTAGATCTCTGCATGAAAAGCAGATACATTTAGTATATTTTATATATTGTATAGATATACAGTATGGGCAGCTAAAAACACAAAGTATTGACCTCATCAAAGAGTTCACTGATAATCTTTTTTAAGTTAAAACTTTGCATTATTTTTACCAAAACACAGAGTTTGTTTTTACAAATTTGAATGTAGTCTCTAGAGAAGCAAGTCTTTGGCTAACACATCTACGTTTTAGCTCCGATACTCTACGCTACGACGATCTGACAACATCCCGTGGATGGTCGTCTCAAGTCGACTTTAACGTCATGAATATCAATAAGAAAATGATATCCAATCAGAAAGTGCGTCTCAAAACAATTTAAATTTGAAAATCAGAATACCCTTTAAATTTCCGTTCGGTGCTGTTAATTTGCGAATTTTTACGAAGTTTTCCCAATCATTTTGAAGCCGACGATTTGAATGGTAAATCAAAGGTCAATTTGAGACGAGCTTTAATATGATGTCGTCATCAGATCGTTAGTAAGGATATGGTTTCTTTGGACAATTGGAAGCTTCCAGCCGATTTCCTTGCCAAGAAATCGGATATGTTTCGGTGATATCGAGGGAACACGGTCATGTGATTTTGTGCCATATATTTACAGTATTTTTAGACTATACGGAGGGTATCAATTACAGGGTTACTTGACGTATTGATTAGTGTTTCAGTAAATTGTTCAATTTCCATTACCGCTTATGGACGTTTCAGCGGGTTACCACTGATTTTATTTTTTTTAATTATCATCTATTTTCAATAGAATGCTAAAGGAAACCCCAAATCTTAATATTCATGTATTAAAGATATGATTTAAGGTATATTTGCCAAAAGATGAAGGTCCAGAAAGTCACATTTTAGTATTTTTATGCAATTTTGGCTATTTATTTTATAAAAAAGCAGTTTTAGTGAAAAAAACAAAAAACATGGTGAGATATACATTTCTTACATTTACAGAAAGTTTTTATATCAGATGATTGAATCTAAAAATCTGTCAGCTGAAAAAATAGCTTTGGGTCGTTTTTGTATACATTTTGATCCTGACGCAATGGCGATTTTGTTCGTTTTGTATTTCCACGCATGTTTGACAGTATTTTCGCCAGGACCTATTAAAATACATAAGTTACAAAGTGTAATAAGATATTCTGAAAATATTATTTTGATATGTTTATTTAGAGTGCAATCTTACTATTTTTTGATGCTTTGATTTTTATTTTCAGCAAATTTTAGCAAACTGATGTTTTACCATAAGCTAAATCTCTAAAACTTGCATGATGAATTTTAAATCAAATATCTTTTAGTTATAGCTGTGCCAGATTTACAAAAATCTCTCCGTTAGAAAAAAAGAAAAGAAAAACCTGAAACGTTTTATAATAATACATGTACTTCACTTCGTTTGAAATGCACTCCACTATTCCTGTTTTCGAAACTTTTAAGTACATGACTGAATAGACATAACTTAATACTTAATAACTAACCACATTTATTGAGAAAAAAAAAAAGAAATATTTGGGTAATTTTATTATATAAACAAGAGTGGTGAAATTCGTTTCTAAGTATTCAAGTATTACTTGGTACTAAGTATTGTTGGTGGAAGTGTTCCTCTGTTTAGCATTTACAGTAACAGAGCATGATTGATACTCTCTGTTATGTCTCAAGTTAGTTTTTGGACATGAACAAATACTATTTGTAAAATAAGAATATAATCATGTTATGCTACTATCATTGAAGCTAGGATTTGTTCTAGTCGGTCACTACATAGTGCACTGCATATTGTTATTTATTTCTACAACATTAATAAATTGATACAGGTTTCTGTTTGTTTGATACTGGATTTTCGTTAGATGTAGACTGTGTATGCTTGAATGTCTGTATGTGTGTGTGCACATAGGCACATACAGTGATCGTGGTATGTATGTATGTATGTATGTATGTTGCGTTTACATGTATATGTATATAGGTACTGCTGTATATGTAATTTGGTTTAAGAGCTGTTTCAATTTTGTGTTAGAATAATAATGCTGACAATGAAATATTTTAGATATATCAATATTGTTTTATGTATGTACAAAGAACAGCTTTTCTAACTGATCACTAAGAATTTTGTAAATTTCTTACAAAGCAAGCAATCAATATCATTTTGATTAATGTCTCACTAAAAACGAAACCTGGAGTGAAAGAAACAACAGAATACTACCGTGCCATTGTACCCGCAAAATAAACCGAGGGGCATGACGTCACCTGTACATGGCAGAAGCCCTTATAAATCCACATTCTAAGGCAATGAGCTGTAATAAAATGTTTTGAGAGATCTGTAAAAGGATGTTCCTAAGGCGTAATAAAAATGTTACTTGTTCCCAGTAACCCGACCGACCCTATTTTTGTACCGACCCTAAACTTCTTTTCGTAGCACTCGCATAACGTTTTTTTTTGTTGTTGTTGTTGTTGTTGTTGTTGTTGTTTGTCAATTCCTTTAAAAATAAGTTTAGAATGGAAAAGAGCTAAAAATAAAAAAAAGGTTTAGCCGACCTACCGACCTTTTGTTAGTGGAAACAAACAACTTCTTTTTTTTTTTTTCGCAAATGGTGTGTTTTAAAAAAGGAAATGAAAAATGTAGGAAAGAATATATCCAGACGCATTGAAATAATAGTTTTGGCAAGGATTGCTAAGAAAACGCAGGTATTCTCATGATATACTCGTTATTTGGCAGACCTTTTACTACATGTTATATTTTCAAAAGAAACATAAACCAAAACGATTTTGAATGCTTGCTTTGTGGGTTTTCGGTGAATTTCGTGACTTTCGAATAAACAAAACGCTTGTAATCTATTGCCAGTTTGCTCCATGACATGTTTTCAAATGAATCATTAACCAAAATGATTTTGAGACCTGTTAAAAATTTGCAAAATCCGAAGTGTTCAGTGTGATTATTATGTACATTTTGTAAGTTGTGTTAGTAATATAATGGTGGAAAGAAACGTTATTTGTGTATATACAAAATGTAAACAAAGACAGTATTATATTATCCATCCAAATTACTAAATAACGATTTTTTAAGGGATGCAAGGTCAACAAAAATATCGTTTATATAGTTAACCATTCGAAATTAAAAGGAAATATCTGCTTCTAAGTAGTTTATAAGATATTTACCATTCAAAATAGCCGCCATGAATACGAATATTTACTGATGTGGATTTTAATAAATAAATAAATGTTTGCAGTAATTTTTTTTTTTTTTTTTTTTTATTATCATTTATTATAACAAAAACGTTTTTACAAATATACAGTACAAATATAATATGCAACAATTTGAACAATGACATGTCAAAAATATATGTACCGTTTTTCTCCCTATAACGACCGTTTATAAAGTTTTAATGTTAATGTATTTCTCTCTTACAGTCTTCAAATGTTTAGCTATCCTATAGTTCCCAAACTTTAGTATGAAAAAATCACTATATGATATAGAAATCTTTTTATACATTATAATTTAAAAAAAAAATACAAAAATTAGAAAAAAGATAAAAAGAAAAAAAAAATTAGCCTCTGATTGATTGCTTATATTATGAATTTATTTTGAAACTGTGTTATACTATCATTTTTTTAGAGCTGTTTCTCCCTCAATTGTTTTCTTTGTTTCAAAATAATTAAGGAAGTTTTCAAAATTTAAACAACCCTTACGTAACTTTGTTATGTATATATAATATTTCTTTACTAATATGAAATAATTTAAAAAAAATATAATTACTCATTGTTTTGTCATATCCGAAACTTACAATTTCAAAGTCAAGTGAAACATGTATACCTTTTTTAAATAAATGGTTTAATAAACGATTCCACATATATTGAGTTTCTTTACACGACCAAAATAAGTGTTCAATCGTTTCAACATGCATATTACATAAATCACATAATTGACATTCGACAATGTTACATTTGAACAAGTATTCATTTGTGGCTATTAAACATTTTAAATATTTATACTGAAAACATCGTAAAGAAACGTCTATCGTTGATATATAACCTTGCATATATATAGTTTCCCAATTTAAATCACTTTTATTTAACCATTTATGCCAATTGTTTTCAGATTTGATTTCATTTTTCTGTCTTTTTGTTAATTGATAATTATAAATCAAATATTTTAATTTTACTTTCTTTTTTAAAAAATTTTTTTCCTCTGGTATATTTTGAATAAGCTGGTTATATTTAAGATAATCTTCTTTCGGAATTTTGTATATTTCAGAAAAACTTTCAAAATCATAATATTTATTTGTTCGAAAGTCATATAAATTGTCAATAAATTTAATACCTTTTTCGTACCATGACCTCCAGAAAACAGTTTTCATGTTAATTCTTATATTTGAATTATTCCATACGATATGATTTATATTATTTTCATAATGTTTCTTTATTTTATACCAACTTATTAAAACGTCTGTCAAAAATATATTCTTTTTACATATTTGTTTAACATCAGCTTCAGTTGATTCACCTTCCAAAAGTACTTCCCACCGAGGTTGTCAATAATGTTTTTATATATACTTTTCATGCATCCCTTATTTTCTGTATCTAATAATCGTTTAATCCAGCTAGCATTCAATGCATTTAAGAAAATATTTATATCCGCCAATTTTAACCCTCCTTCTCTATAATTTAGATACAATTCGTCACGTTTTATTTTATCAGGTTTGCCGTCCCATAAATAGGAAAATATATCTTTTATAATTCTATTGATAATCTCTTTAGGTGGATTAGGTAATACTGTAAAAGGATATACTAGTTTTGGTAAAGCAAATGTTTTATAACTACAACTTTCCCCATAAGTGTAAGTTTTCTATGTTGCCATTGTTTTAAACAGTTTCTAAATTCTTCAAGTTTTGGATAAAGATTTTGTGTTAGATTGTGTTGTTTTTCATTGTAAAAATTAATTCCTAATGTTCTTGCTGTTTCCGATGTCCATTTAAAATTCTTTTCCTTACAGAATTCAATATTTAAATTTTTTAACGTGCCTGCTCTTAATATTACAGATTTGTTATTGTTAAGGTTTAGACCGGATATATGACCAAATTGTGTTATTACATGTATTAGTTTCTCGAAAGAATCTTCAAGACCATTGTTAAAAAATGTTGCATCATCTGCAAATAATGTTTGCTTTATTTCTTTTTGGTTTAGTTCAATTCCTTTAATTTCTCTATCATTTGCTATATAATTTGATAAAATTTCAATACATATAACAAAAATTGAAGAAGATAACGGACAGCCCTGTCTAACTCGTTTTTTATTTCAAAACTTTCTGAAAGATGTCCATTGTTTATTATAATACTGTTTATTCCATTATAAAATAATTTTATCCATTTTATAAGACTATTTCCAAAATTATACTGTTCAAGACATTCAAATATAAAATCATGATTTAAGGTATCATATGCTTTTTCAAAATCTGAAAAGAATAATAACCCTGGCTCATTATTTTCGTTAAGGTAATCTATAATTTCAAAAATCAGTCTAACATTCTCCCCAATGTATCTTACTTTAATAAATCCAGTTTGAGAATATGAAATTATTGTGTTAATGACTTTTTTAATTCTATTAGCTATGGTTTTTGTTGCGATCTTATAATCGACATTCAATAAGGTTATCGGTCGCCAATTTGATAAAATAGTATTATCTTTCCCAGTTTTGGGTATTAAAGAAATTATTCCTTGTTTTTGAAGTTCTGTTAAATTTCCATTAGTATATGAGAAATTTATAGATTCTATATACTAGGTTTTAAGATCATTCCAGAAATATTTATAGAATTCAACTGTTATACCATCGGAACCTGGACTTTTATTGTTTTTCATTTCTTTCAGTGCTTTATGAACTTCATCTTCTGTTAATTTTCCTTCACACGATTCTTAATTTTCGTTACTTAATTTGTTATTTGGTATTGAGAAAAAGTCTATTATTGATTTTTTTTTGTTCTCTCTTTGATAAATATCCTTATAAGATTTTATTTTCTTTATTTTTTCATTTATTTTTTGCTCTTAATAATAAACCGTTTATTTTTGCATCAAGTAAGCTCTCTAATGATTGTTTTTTATTATGTAATTCTTTGATTTATCTGAATTGTGGATAGGTGTTTTTTAGCTTCGAAATATCCACCTTGAGTTGTTTTTCTAATTTGTTTTCCATCTTTTTTTATGACTTGCAAATTTAATTGTTTCGTTGCGAATTGAACCCTTCCCGATTAGCATTTATGTTTATCTCTACAATATTTTTTATTTCCTTTCTGATTCTTTCTTGATATTCTTTGTCAAGTATTAAACTATTATTTAATTTAAAGTATCCTGGACCTCTTTTTTGACTGATAAATTCTAATCTTAGTTGAACAATTGAGTGATCCGTTTTATACCCATATCTTATAACGCACTTTTTAACCATGTTTTGTATATGTTCTGATATAAGAAAATAATCTAATCTGCATGATATTGTTGAAGTGTGATTTGAGTGCCATGTAAATTGCTTTTTTGTAGGATTTTTATATCTCCAAACATCAATTAAGTTGAAATCTTCAATTGATGTTTTTAATATTTCTCTGCACTTTTTATGTGTATAAGTTTTACCATTATTTTTATCTATGAATGGGTTTATTGTCACATTAAAATCACCACCAATAATGATAATTTCACCGTACTTACTTTCAATCATTTATATAATCGAAAATATATTATATTATCTTCGTTTTAATCTCTAAACTTACAATAATCAATCTGCCAGCTATTATATTTTTATATTCTTTTATTTCAAATTTATGTCCCGGATGTATGAGAATTGCTACTCCTTCTGCATTTGTTTTCACTCCACTGCAATATATTTGTCCACCCCATTCTTTTTGCCATTCTGCAACTTTGTTTTCAGGTAAATGAGTTTCTTGTAAGAAATATATAGATTGTTGCTGATCTTTTAACCATTGAAAAACTTTATTCCTTTTAGATTTTTCGCCTAAACCCTTAACATTCATAGTCATTATTAAAGTTTCCATTTTATATCAAGGTATTTTTTTTTCAGAGCTAATTTTTTTTCAAACCATTCTTTAAATTAAATAAAAAATAAAAAATAAAAAAACCTTTTAAATCATATTATACATTAAGCGTATTAAAAAATAACATGTATATTACTATTACAACTTTACTATATTGTCCTCATAATCTGATTACTCTCTGCTTACCTCATCTACGTGATTGACGATCATAAATAAGAAAATAGAGATTAAACAAAATTAATGAGTCGACAAAAAAAAACACAAAAAAAAAACTATCCTTCATTTGATAATCTTCTATCTGTAACAAGTTTTGTTAAACAAAGTTTATATTTTACAATCATAATGCTATTCAAACAACCTGTACAATAAGTATTTGTTCATTTACCTTTATGTATTCATGTGTGTATTGTTGTTGTTTTATAGAAACATGTTTAAAATTTCTGTATTGTTTGTTTGTTTCTATTTGTATATGTGTGTGTTGACTGAGTTATATTCATGTGTGTACACTGTTTTGTATTCATATTCACGTTAAACTCAATACACACAAACCTACAAGAAATGTTCAATCATCACAACAATACCACTTTGGCAAACACATAATTGTACACGAGCGTTAACTTTAAAGTCAATTAATAGTGTAAAAAAAAACAAAAAAAACAAAAACAAAACATGTTTAACTTTACTGCATTATATCATATTCCGTGTATAGTAAAGTGTACTCTGTGGTAAGTAATCCTATCTTGTGAAATTTGATATCATCCAATAATGTGTAATGCACGTAATAGCTGTATTATTATCATTCATTGTCTTAATACTCACATACCTGAAAAGGAAGAGCATTGACTTACAATTTTACGTATATCTTCAAACCATATTTTCCAATTGAAGTTACTGTAGTTTCTATGGATTTTTGCCAATTAAGTTTAAAACCATATTTGATACAATCATTCAATTGCTCCTTACGCACGAGATGTTAGGGCTAATATACTTTATTCGCTAAACTGTTTACAAAGAACCATATTAACTCACTTTTAAAAAAATAATGATTTGACAAACGTTTGTACATATATCTCCAAAAGAAAAACAACAACAACATATTTACCAATTAAGGTTGCTTTATATGTTATTGATTATCCTATAAGTTTAATCTATATTTGATACACAGTTATAAAAAATACTCCTTATGCACAATATTTTATGGTCTAAGCGAGATAACTCGTATTAAACAAATAAAATAGTGTTGCTACAGTAAGTTCCCTTAACTCTCAGCAACTCTCCTTGAACTTAATAATTATGCAACATGCTTTCAAAAAAATAAAATAAATAAAATAAAATAATCCAAAAAATATGGAACAAAATAAATGAATGAATAAATAAAGAAATAAATAACAGACGGACAAACAAACGATAAAGACGATAATTACGACGAGCAGCTTATATTTTATGGTCTAAGCGAGGTAACTCTTAATTAACAAATAAAATATTCTTTTATTAGTAACTCCCCTTGTAGCCTGTAATTTGAAGACTAATTATATGTTACATGCTTGCAAAAATCAATCAATCGATTAATCATTTAATCAATCAAGATAAAATGAATGAATGAATGAATGAATGAATGAATGAATGAATGAATGAATTAATGAATTAATGAATGTTTGCAACAGTAATTCTTGTACCTTGGATTAGAAGAACATATGCAATTTTTTGGCCCAAAAAAATTTAGAGAGAGAAGAAGAGACAGAAAAATAGATATAAGGAAAGACAGATAAAAATATATGGATACTTAATATTTGATCGATAATAAACATCGACGATGATTTAAAAATAAACAATACTTTATGGTCTAAGCGAGATAACTCGTATTAAACAAATAAAATAGTTTTACTACAGTAAGTTCCCTTAACTCTCAGCACCTCTCCTTGAACTAAATATTATGCAACATGCTTTCAAAAAAAAGAATAATAAAATAAATAAATAAATAAAATAATAAAAAATATAACAAAACAAATGAATGAATAAAGAAATAAATAAATAACAGACAGACAAACAAACGAAAAAAGACGATAATTACGACGAGCAGCTTATATTTTATGGTCTAAGCGAGGTAACTCTTACTTAACAAATAAAATATTCTTATATTAGTAACTCCCCTTGTAGCCTGTAATTTGATAACTAATTATATGTTACATGCTTGCAAAAATCAATCAATCGATCAATCATTTAATCAATCAATCAAGATAGAATGAATAAATAAATAAATAAATAAATACGTTTTTGCAACAGTAATTCTCTTTGTGCCTTGTATTAGAAGAATATATGCAAAGTACTTGCAAGGAAAAAAAATAAGGAGAGAGAAAGAGAAGAAGAGGAGACAGAAAAATGCTGATTCTACCATCGTTGTCGATATTTATTATGTACCATTGTTTAATTTTCTATTTTTTATTCCATTACACGCCCCCCCCCCTCTCTCTCTCTCCCTCCCCAAGCACACTACATATATTCCTTGTATTCAAGGAGAATTGATTGATTGATTGGTTGATTGATTGATTGATTGATTGATTGATTGATTGATTGATTGATTGATTGATTCGTCCGTCCATTTTGCACGTCTGTCCATTTTGCACATTTGCACATGTTGCATTGAATTTTTCTTTTAAAGGGGTATTACCGATGTAAGAATATTTTAATTGTTTAATACGAGTTACCTCGCTTAGACCATAAATTAGCTGCTCATCGATATAATGGTACACAGCAGGCCCGGATCCAGCGGGGGCTCCAGCTGCCCTGGTCATACATATTTCAAGGCTATAAAATTCCTTGATTACATCATAGTAGTGTTGTCTGGAGAAATCCACATCGTGGGTTCCCGTACTGAACCACCTAACCAGCCAGACTCCTGTTGTCTTATGACCCCCTGCTGTTAATGTGTAGATAATCCGAATCGGCAGTCGTCCATGACTGTGTGATAAGCATGTGTTTAGGGTACTGCGGACACGTTCACTGATTGTGAGAAATTTGCATCAGTTACAACTATAAACTATTTAAAAGGATTTTTATTGTATTTATTTATTTATTTATTGCTGTAGCAAAATGCAGAGTGGATGCATACCTATCGCTAGCCATGCTAACCGAAACATCAGTGAACGTTTCAACGGCTTCTCATGGGCTGCTCCGTCTTTTTGGCTGAAACATCTGATACCATCGGGAGAAAATTTGTGTATTTCCACATGGCCGATGATTTTTCTCCAGTGGGACCTAGACATTAGATCCATGGTCTTCAAGTTTAAAAAAACAACAACAACAACAAAAAAAAAAAAAATGCCGGACCCCGCTAGCACTCACATCACATTCAGACTTTGCCCCCACCCCCGTGGAAAATTCTGGATCCAGATCTGCACAGTGTCGTCATTTTTATTTTTTATAAACAAAAGAAGTACATGGGGTATCATAATAGAAGAGGCCAAAATATCGGATAAGGGATAATACTTTTGTACCTGGGTACCGGCAATTTTCTACCCGCGGGTTCCGAGTATTCGTTTTAGCCGTACTACAAAGTATACATGATGTCAACATCAGTAAATATCTGTATGCATGGCGGCTATTTTGAATGGTAAATATCTCATAAACTACTTAGAAGCAGATATTTTCTTTTGATTTCGTTATTTCTGCTTCAAAAATCAAAATGTATTCATCATTAACAACCCCCCCCAAAAAAAAAAAAAAACACTTGAAATCTTTAGGATAAAACATTTCTAATATAGAAATATGCATGCACAAAGTAATTTTCACATTGTAACAGTCTTTCAGTCTTTTTATAAGTTACTTTTATGGGTGAGAGATTTATGTAAGTGGTCCGGAATCTCGGTAGATCACTCGCCTTGTAAGCGAGGGGTCCCGGGTACGAGTTCTGTTCTGGACCAGTGGCACATTTCTCTCACCTGGTAAAAGCTGTTGTCCCGCATGGGACGGATACAGAATAGCTTCTCAGTATATACTGATATATAGTACATGTATACACTGCATATGGGTTTGTTTGGCACAAAGCAAATTTGTTCTCTGTACTGTTAATTCGGGGACAATTCTAATTTGGCAGCGGAGTATGTAACAGTAACCCTTTTCGATGAGAGAATTGTATAAACGGTCCGGTAGCTCAGTCGGAAGAGCACTCGCCCTGTAAGCAAGAGGTCTAGGTTTCGAGTCTCGGTCTGGCTGCACATATTTCTCACATGGTTACAGCACATTAAATAAAATAGTATGGGTTCATCCTGAATTGACCTGAAACAAAATAAACTGTGTAACTTTTCCGGTTATGAAGTTTTAACCTTTTAATTTATTAAATTATTTTTCATATTTAAAATTATTCATTAAAGTTGTTAGATAAAGATTTCACTTAGATAGACTTTAAAGTAAAAAACAGTGGTTATTAAAAACAGCAAGTATTCTCAGATTGTGACCTTTGACATCACACAGGAATTCGTATTATAATGTTAAATATGTAATATGAGCGTATTAACAAAGCTAACTAAATTCCGAAAATTTGAATTTCATTCATTTTCAATAAAGCATTTTATATCGTTCTCAAGTAAGGATCTTGCTTTAATATGTAATATGCATATACAAGAATTGATAACTGAAACAACAAACTATACCATTTGAATAAATATTGTGTTATTTTCATTGCTACCATAAAAAAAGAAAAGCCAACCGACATGTAGATATTTTGATGTGTACTTCCATATTAACTTTAGCGCAGCTTTCGACAGCTCTGGACGTCACACAAACTATTAAAGTGATAACAGTCTTAACGGTGAAGAAAACATATATGAGCAAAAATGCTCTTTAAAAGGTTGATGCTGACTAAGCTGATTCATCAATCCTTTCGAGAATATCAAATAAACATATTTTTTTTGCACTATCATAACTAAAAATCGCACAAAACTTAAAACAATAACATCAAGTTACATCTTTAAAAGAAAAACAAACCTCTTTACTTCATTTAAAACAAAATTTCTATTACCACCCATTAACAAACAGCAATATATTTTGCACGCAAACTCCGAAAAGGTTTGTCTGTAGGTTAAAACCGTGGCCGAGTGGTTAGAGCGTCCGCCTCGGGAGCAGGTGGTCGAGGGTTCGATCTCGGCCGCGACATACCAAAAGTTGTAAAAAGTGGTACTGGTATAGCTCCTTCTTTGGCGCTCAGAAGGGTAGTTCCAGGACTGGTTGGTCCGGAGTCAGGATAGTGTGGCAGCACTATTTATGCCTCAAGTAGACGTCTCCAAATGACTAAAATGCTGTCAGCGGGACTTTTAACCAGACAAATAAACAACATACAAAGCACAATACGTGGAACATTTCAAGCATTTTAAACAGTTCTACGAACATTTCAGACTTATAACATTTGCTTACTGGGTCATGAAAGAGTTCAGCAGTCAGTCGATACAATTGATTTGGAAGCATGTAGCACGGTTGATGAGTTTGTTTTCAATTATTGACAATACTTTCCTATAACATTTTACGGAAAACTAGAATATTATAAATTAATAAATTATATTTAAACATGTGTATCGATCAGTTGCATTCCGTCATGTTGTCTTCACTCTCGCATTGCCGTTTTGTGCATGTGCATTTATTTATCTCTGTATAACGATGAACGAATGTTGGTCAAGTTATATCCAATAAAAGTGTTCTGTTCTGTTCTATAACATTATTTTGTCTTTATTCAAAACCACATAAGAAATAATGAGCTGCTAATGAATAATTTGTTGGAAGTTTAAAAAGCTCAAGGAATGATTCATCATGGCCTGTCAGTACTCCACAATGGTGTTAATATGTGTAATATTTGATGAAAGATACGGGCACGAATCTCGCCACCTATGGGATACAAACCCACAACCCCTGGTTCGACGTTTTACCACTGTACGACGCTTTCTCCCACTTTCTTCGTCAATGTTCAGTAGGAAATAAGACCAACTGCGTCGAACTGTCTGCATCATGCTCAGTAACATCAGTTAATTCCTTGCTGAAAAATCTTGATCGAATCGCCATTTAGCTGCAATTCAAATTTACTGCCATCCATCCTCAATTGCTGACGGCTAAACAGTACATAAAATGTGGTGAAAGTTACAATCAAATTTGCTATATTATATCAAATAGGGGAGAAGCGTCTCTTCTATCGATTGAAATTGAGCGCTTAGTTCTTGCCTACCTAATTTTCTGCACATAATGTAATCGTCCATTTCGATGTTCCTGCCTGCCGCAGCTGTCGAGAGGCATTTGTAGGGTCAGAGACTCTATAAACATGTGTATATAGAGCCGTGGTAGGGAGCATATAAAAATATTAACATTTTCTCCTGGAGAAATTAAAGGAGAAATTAACTTTTTAGCTCGACTATACCGAGTATGTATGGCTATATTACTCACCCTGGCGTCAATGTGGGCGTCACACCTTGGTTAAGGTTTTGCGTGCAAGTTGTTATCATGCATATATCTTAGTAACTAGCTATGCTTATTAATTTTGTTGTTGTTGTATTGGGGTTTACCATCGCTGCGATAGTATTTCAATCATATAGCGACGTCCAGCTAATTACAGGTGGGGGAAGACCCCAAGAACACAGAGGTACCCGGGTAGAACCACCGACCTACCGCAAGCCAGCTGGAAGGCTTCCTCACATGAAAAATCCGAAGTCCCTATCGGGATTCGAACCACAGCGGTGAGGGGCTGAGAGATTTGTAGTCCACGACTGTAACCGCTCGGCCACGGCGGCCCCCGTATTAATTTTGTATCTCACTATCTTCTTCAGGGTCCTTAAAAACAAGTTAGATAACTTTTGACTAAATTTAATTCAAATTATAGCCCTTTTTTGGATTTAGAAATTTTGGTTAAGGTTTAGCATGCAACATTCTATCATACTTATATTTCAGCAATCGGTTATGGAATTGACTTGAAACTTAACATAAGTGTTCAGTGGCATCAGACCATGTAATTAGATAACTCTTGACTAGATTTATTGTAAGTAATGACTTCTTGTAAACTTTGAAATTCTGGTTAAGTTTTTGCATGCGAGTAAATTTGGTACAAGTTTTGCCTTCAATTTACTAGGATGCATACATCTTAGTACTCAGCTATGCTTATTGATTTATTACTTCACTTTAGTCTTCAATGGCATTAAACATACAAGCAAGATAACTTTGGATGAAATTAAATACAAGTTATGGTCCACAGCCTATACTAACAAGAGAATTGGTAGAACTGATGGATGCTCCCCGAATAAGCGCTAAATAACAAAGGGCAATGAATCCAAAATTATGACAAGAGGGCCATGATGGCCCTGAATCGCTCACCTGAGTACCATTGCTTCAACTGATGTCAAGGTTTTTAAACAGACAAGGATTCTGATATAACTTAATCTAAAACATTTTACCCCTGACAATACTACACACCAAATATCTAAGCAATGGGCCATATGGTTTCAGAGAAGACTTGGGCGCAGGGTCATTTATCACCGTAGGGCCAAGACTTTGAAAATCTTTGTAATGAACCATTAGATGCTACTACATACCAAAAATCTTAGCTCTAGGCCTTATTGATTCATAGAAGAAGATTTTTTAAGATTTTCCTATTTAACTCTATGTAAAACAAGTGACCCCTGGTGTGGGGTCATTTATCACCATTGGGCTATGATTTGTACAATCTTGGTAGTGGCCCATAAGATGATGCTACATACCAAATATCTAAGCTCTAGGCCTTATGGATTCATGGAAGAAGATTTTTTAAGATTTTCCTATATAACTCTGTGTAAAACAAGTGACCCCTGGTGCGGGGTCATTTATCACCATAGGGCTATGATTTGTATAATCTTGGTAGTGGCCCATAAGATGATGCTTCATACCAAATATCTAAGCTCTAGGCCTTATGCATTCATGGAAGAAGATTTTTTAAGATTTTCCTATTTAACTCTATGTAAAACAAGTGACCCCTGGTGTGGGGTCATTTATCCCCATTGGGCTATGATTTGTACAATCTTGGTAGTGGCCCATAAGATGATGCTCATACAAATATCTAAGCTCTAGGCCTTATGATTCATGAAGAAGATTTTTTAAGATTTTCCTATATAACTCTTGTAAAACAAGTGACCCCTGGTGCGGGGTCATTTATCACCATAGGGCTATGATTTGTACAATCTTGGTAGTGGCCCATAAGATGATGCTTCATACGAAATATCTAAGCTCTAGGCCTTATGCATTCATGGAAGAAGATTTTTTAAGATTTTCCTATATAACTCTATGTAAAACAAGTGACCCCTGGTGCGGGGTCATTTATCACCATAGGGCTATGATTTGTACAATCTTGGTAGTGGCCCATAAGATGATGCTTCATACGAAATATCTAAGCTCTAGGCCTTATGCATTCATGGAAGAAGATTTTTTAAGATTTTCCTATATAACTCTATGTAAAACAAGTGACCCCTGGTGCGGGGTCATTTATCACCATAGGGCTATGATTTGTACAATCTTGGTAGTGGCCCATAAGATGATGCTACATACCAAATATCTAAGCTCTAGGCCTTATGGATTCATAGAAGAAGATTTTTTAAGATTTTCCTATATAACTCTATGTAAAACAAGTGACCCCAGGTGCGGGGTCATTTATCACCATAGGGCTATGATTTGTACAATCTTGGTAGTGGCCCATAAGATGATGCTTCATACCAAATATCTAAGCTCTAGGCCTTATGCATTCATGGAAGAAGATTTTTTAAGATTTTCCTATATAACTTATGTAAAACAAGTGACCCCTGGTGCGGGGTCATTTATCACCATAGGGCTATGATTTGTACAATCTTGGTAGTGGCCCATAAGATGATGCTTCATACCAAATATCTAAGCTCTAGGCCTTATGGAATCATAGAAGAAGACTTTTTAAGATTTTTCTATATACATGTAACTCTATGTAAAACAAGAGGGCCATGATGGCCCTGGATCGCTCACCTGAGTACCATTGCTACAACTGATTACAAGGTTTTTAAACAGACAAGAATTCTGATATAACTCAATCTTAAACATTTTAGCCCTGACAATACTACACACCAAATATATAAGCATTGGGCCTTATGGTTTCAGAGGAGAAGACTTAGTGCGGGATCATTTATCTCCAAAGGGCCACCATTTTGAAAATCTTGATAATGAACCATTAGATGATGCTACATTCCAAATATCTAAGCTCTAGGCCTAATGGATTCATAGAAGAAGATTTTTAAAGATTTTCCTATATAACTCTATGTTAAACAAGTGACCCCTGGTGCGGGGTCATTTATCACCATAGGGCTATGATTTGTACAATCTTGGTAATGAACCATAAGATGATGCTACATACCAAATATCTAAGCTCTAGGCCTAATGGATTCATAGAAGAAGATTTTTAAAGATTTTCCTATATAACTCTATGTAAAACAAGTGACCCATGGTGCGGGGTCATTTATCACTAGGGTATGATTTGTACAATCTTGGTAATGGCCCATAAGATGATGCTACATACCAAATATCTAAGCTCTAGGCCTAATGGATTCATAGAAGAAGATTTTTAAAGTTTTTTCTATATAACTCTATGTAAAACAAGTGACCCATGGTGCGGGGCATTTATCACCTAGGGTATGATTTGTACAATCTTGGTAATGAACCATAAGATGATGCTCATACCAAATATCTAATCTCTAGGCCTTATGGATTCATAGAAGAAGATTTTTAAATTTTCCTATATAACTCTATGTAAAACAAGTGACCCCTGGTGCGGGGGCATTTATCACCGTAGGGCTATGATTTGTACAATCTTGGTAATGAACCATAAGATGATGCTACATACCAAATATCTAATCTCTAGGCCTTATGGATTCATAGAAGAAGATTTTTAAAGTTTTCCTATATAACTCTATGTAAAACAAGTGACCCCTGGTGCGGGGCATTTATCACCATAGGGCTATGATTTGACAATCTTGGTAATGAACCATAAGATGATGCTACATATGAAATATCTAAGCTCTAGGCCTTATGGATTCATAGAAGAAGATTTTTAAAGTTTTTCCTATATAAATCTATGTTAAACAAGTGACCCCTGGTGCGGGGTCATTTATCACCATAGGGCTATGATTTGTACAATCTTGGTAATGGCCCATAAGATGATGCTACATACCAAATATCTAAGCTCTAGGCCTTGCAGTTTTGCAGAAGAAGATTTTCAAAGTTTGCATTTTTAAAATCTATTTTTAGCTCCTGTGACCTACTTTTTTAACCAATCTGAATAATTTGTACAACTTTGATAGAGGGCATCATAAGGATGATTCCTGTGAAGTTTGGTCAAAATCCCTTCAGCGGTTCATGAGGAGATGTTGTTTAAAGCAAATTGTTGATGACGGACGCACGCACGCACGCACGCACGCACGCACGCACGCACGGACGACGGACGACGGACGACGGACAAAAGGCGATCACAATAGCTCACCATGAGCACGTTGTGCTCAGGTGAGCTAACAAGTGACCCCTGGTGCGGGGTCATTTATCATCATAGGGCTATGATTTGTACAATCTTGGTAGTGGCCCATAAGATGATGCTACATACCAAATATCTAAGCTCTAGGCCTTGCAGTTTTGCAGAAGAAGATTTTCAAAGTTTGCATTTTTAAAATCTATTTTTAGCTCCTGTGACCTAATTTTGCAATGGACCAGAACCATTTATACAACTTTAGTAGACCTTCATCCAAGGAACATTCCTGCAAAATATTTTTCAAATTGGCCAAGCCGTTTAGGAGGAGATGTTGTTTGAAGCAATTGTTGACGCCGGACGCACGGACGCCGGACAAAAGGCGATCAGAAAAGTTCACCTTGAGCACGTTGTGCTCATGTGAGCTAAAAAACAGAGTTGTGGTTCTTGTACACTGCACTTCTCCTCATTGAGATCTATCTACCTATGAAGTTTCATGTTGATACTTCTTATACTTTTTGTACTATGCTCAGGGCAAAATTTAAGTATAAACAAGAGGGCCAAGATGGCCCTAGATCGCTCACCTGAGAAAAGTATCATTCATTGCCTGTACAAAACAGATTGCTTTAGAATTAAGATGATGAGGTGAAACAATGTTCAGGAATTTTCTGACCCCATCCACAAAAGATATCATCATGACAAACATTCTGACCAAGTTTGAGGAAGATTTGATTAAAATTGTAGCCTCTAGTGTGTAAACAAGATTTTTCTAAGATTTGACCTACTGACCTACTTTTTGATCCAACCTGACCCATTTTCGAAAGGGTTCAAGATATCATCAAGACAAACATTCTGACCAAAATTGTGGCCTCTAGTGTGTAAACAAGATTTTTTTTTTGATCCAACCTGACCCATTTTCGAAAGGATTCAAGATATCATCAAGACAAACATTCTGACCAAGTTTGAGGAAGATTGGATCAAAATTGTGGCCTCTAGTGTGTAAACATCAAAATTGTTGACGGCCGACGGACAATCAAGTATCCCAAAAGCTCACCCTGAGCTATGCTCAGGTGAGCTAAAAATAACAAAGGGCAATAAATCCAAAATTATGCAAAACATAGTTGTGGTTCTTGAACACCGCACTTCACTCATTGAGATCTATCTAGTTTCATGTAGATACCTCTTATACTTTTTGTGTTATGCTCCAGACAAAAATTATCACGGACAGACGGGAGACGGGATGGACAAAGCAGCAACTATATGCCCTCCCTTTGGGGAGCATAAAACAAAAACAGATGTTGTAACATAGCAATTGTACAAATATTTCATTATCTAGGTCAATAAATAAGGAAGTTTAAACATTTTGACTTGATAAAAATCTGATATTTGAGAGGTTTTGTGATATGCAGGCCTGTACTGAAGGTTTTTTTAACAGTGTGATACGGCTGATGACGATATTTTATGAGTGTGCAAATTGATCCTATTTATAGATGAGCATTTTAAAATGAATATGTTTGCAAAAATCATGTCAGTATGAGCAAAGATAAGTTACTCCACATCACTCAATCTGAAAGGGCAGTAACTCGGGTCAGTCAAAGGTAATGATCAATTGTAATATCTCACAGACAAAGCAGCTTATTCACAGATAATACAATAATTTTCTATTCTCCCTTGTGAAGTCTTTGTTTCCCAACAAATAAACTCTGCAAGTGGAAAACAATATCTTCGTAAATGCAAATTCGTTAAATATAAAATACAGTATCCCCGAAGCAGGTGCTTGGGGTACCACATGACATGTTCTACAACAAGGCATCTTGTTCTGGGTAGCAATTTCATAAGTTCAGCCTACAAAGTTAGTGAATGCGATCAGTCAAGTGACGGCAAATAAAAATAGAAAATCTAAATATAGGTTTTATCATTCTAAATATAGTTTCAACACATCTGTGACAGTATTGTCTGTGATGGGGAAATTACCCATATTTTTTTTACAATCATGAATGGCTGCATTGGGTGACCAAGCATCAGTAGATGGGTATTGATTGAGGTAATACATACAGTTAAAAATCAAGTTCTTAGTCAAGGACCATCTGTGAATGAGCTGCTTTGATGACTTCAGTCATTTGTGGACTTTTGTCTTTATGAGACAAATTTAGCACTTCCTCACTAGAAAATACCATATTTAAGTAGTGTGACACCAGACTCTGTCACATTATCCTGTTTCAAGGCCAACCACTCGTACCCTTACATGATGCTGACCTTTAAGTAAGGAATGATATACTATACCATTTTCAATGATTTTTGTTGGTCACAACCAGTTGCTTTAACCACTTGGACATCAGATAAATTCTAAAGTTATAGAGAACTTCAAGTGTTGAAATTAATGGTAAAAAAAAAAAAAAAAACCTATCAATCAAAGTGATTAATTACCCCCACTTCCCAACCATTCTTCATTTTATGTGTAAGGGACAGGACGTGTCAGGACAGGACGTGGTGAGAGCAATTCCTACATAGCCCCCTCTTCTCTGACTTGGGATATAAAAATGTAACAGTATTTTAGAGACACATGTATATCATTATTCTTAAAGTATAGCACTTTATTATAAAATATCTGCAGAATCAATCAAACAACAATTTTCCTCCTAAACTAAAATCTTTCACTCATCATTTCGCAGTTAACCTTCTGTAATTTATGTAAATAACTAGAAAGTTTAAAATAAATATGAGAAACTTCAAAAATACTGAATTATGAAGTTCACATACACACATTATTTAGAAGTTCATGTACACACATTATTAAGAAGTTCATGTACACACATTATTAAGAAGTCCATGTACACACATTTTTATGAAGTTCACATGAATATTTACAAGTTTTTGCACTGAACCCTCTATCACACAACAACAACATTCTTCATCTTCATAAACAACAATTTACAGAACACTAAGCACTATGTCCTATCTATTGGCCACTGAAGAGAGTTGGTCTCTGATTTTAGACATCCCGTCAAACATTGTATCTAAAGTCTCTTTTGACAGTTCTACATTCACACTAGATACATCAGCAACCTTGTCCGATCTTGTGGCATTTTCCTGCACCTGAAACATGGATTTTATTTTGATCTTTACGTTGAATGGGGAACAACATTTTTATAATTGATACTATTCTTCTTCATTGGTTCATGGGTTAGACTAGTACTTTTTACTATGCAAGCTCTTAAAAATTCCTGCATCCTTTGGGAATCAGACATACATCATGCTTGAATACGAGTATTTTTTAATTCATTAATAAACTCACAATGGTTCTCAATACCAGTCGGTATTAAGGAAGGCTGTTTTCTCTTTTTCTTATTGTTTATTTTGAAAATCAAGAGTCAAGTTTACAATTCATTTAATACTTTGTAAGTAATTATAGGGAAATGTGGTCCATTGGTAGCATACATGACTATGGACCTGAAGGCTGTAGGTTCAATACCAATCAGAGGCAAGAATCATTCATGATCTCTCTCAAAGCAAAATACTGGTCCAACCCAGGAACTATCAAAAAGGCATATTTGTTTGTTTTCAAATAGACTTTATACTTATTTTTTAACTATTACAAATGCATAAATAAATGGTCAAATCATAGAGTATGAAAAAGTTAAGACATAAGTCAGAAAAGTGATTACAAAAACACCATGCCTTATCCACGATTGTGATATTCTGCCATGGATAAAAATTGGAAATTTAAAAAAACTGAAATTTTAGCATTTTTCATGTAGTTTTAAGAAGTAATTTGGCAATTAGAACAAGAGGGCCAAGATGGCCCTTGATCGGTCACCTGAGAAAGATGATTGCTTAAGAAATAAAGATGCTAGAGTGTAAAACTGAAATGCAATTAAGACATTATTGTCATTAACAATGTCATAAAGTTTGAAGATGATTGCTCAAAAGATAAAGATGCTAGAGTGTAAACAAAGTGAAATCTGGCATTTTTTTATATTAAAAGGGGCATAACTCCTGACCTTATTGACCGATCTCAGCCATAATCAAACTCAATTGAGACATTATGGTCATAAGCATTGCCATAAAGTTTGAAGATGATTGCTCAAAAGATGAAGATGCTAGAGTGTAAACAAAGTGAAATCTGGCATTTTTTTAATATTAAAAGTGGCATAACTCCTAACCTAATTGACGGATCTCAGCCATAATCGAACTCAATCGAGACATTATGGTCATAAATATTGTCTTAAAGTCTGAAGATGATTGCTTAAGAAATAAAGGTGATAGAGTGTAAACACTAACAAGGGTCAGGACTGCCACAAAATACGCCCATCACAGTATGGGGACTCTCAGAAATAGCTCAGAGAAACAAGCTATTGTCTCCTAAATCCCATAAGTTAATGAATGTTACTTATTAAAACAATCATGTTGAAACATTTCCTTAATTTGAAGGAAAATGTCTCTTTTGACTTATTCAAGTGTTCAAGGGCCATATCTTCTAAGTCATTCACGCGATAATGCTGAATATCAACTCATCCGCGATTTATGGCCATGCACATGTGTGAAATTTGAAAAGATGGCAACTATTGAAGTTAGAGCCCGGACAATCACAATTTCAAGTATTTTGTGTACGTCAAGGGCCATAACTTCTAAGTCATTCACGCGATAATGCTGGATATCGAACTCATCCGCGATATTATGGCCATGCACATGTGTGAAAACTTTGAAAAGAAATGGGCAAACTATATTGAAGTTAGAGCCCGGACAATCACAATTTCAAGTATTTTGTGTACGTCAAGGGCCATAACTTCTAAGTCATTCACGCGATAATGCTGGATATCGAACTCATCTGCGATATTATGGCCATGCACATGTGTGAAAAGTTTGAAAAGGATTGGACTAATGGTATTGAAGTTAGAGCCCGGACAATCACAATTTCAAGTATTTTGTGTACGTCAAGGACCATAACTTCTAAGTCATTCACGCGATAATGCTTGATATTGAACTCATCCGCGATATTTTGGCCATGCACATGTGTGAAAAGTTTGAAAAGGATTGGACTAATGGTATTGAAGTTAGAGCCCGGACAATCACAATTTCAAGTATTTTGTGTACCTCAAGGGCCATAACTTCTAAGTCATTCACGCGATAATGCTGGATATCGAACTCATCCGAGATATTATGGCCATGCACATGTGTGGAAAGTTTGAAAAGGATTGGGCAAACGGTATTGAAGTTAGAGCCCGGACAACAAATGTTCCACGCCCACCCACCCGCCGGCCCGCTCGCCGTGAGTGTTCACATAATACGCCCCATCTTAAGATGGGCGTATAAAAATTGTTGACGCCGCTTGACGCACAATGGACAACGGACACTCACGGGATCACAATAGCTTACCCTGAGCTTTGCTTAGGTGAGCTAAAAACCTGAAGTTCAGGAAAATTCCTGAAAAATTTTACCCATATATTCCTGGTCCTGACACAAGCTCAATTACTTCCCATGAAACTAAATTTACAATCATGTTCTCTCAATTTTCTAGATTTGCTTTTTTTCCGAAGACATGATATTCCTCTTCAGCCCTTAAAGGATCTCAATTTACGGTACTGTGCAGATTTAGATATAGATATCTTGTCAATAGACTATCAATAACTCATAGAAGAAACTTATAAATAATGCTTCTTAATATTTTTCATTCCTGATCAAAAAATACACTTTTTATGATAAAGAGTAAATATGGAAAATGGAAGATCAGATAATTCACTGTTGCCATAGTGACATACCTGAAGCTGCAGTATACAGGTAGGGACTGACATTCTGGCAATGGAATCAGATGAAGTCTTGATGTCCACTCGCCAGTCAAAGTCAAGCATACGTGGTAACGACACTGAATGAAGTAACAACAAAAGACGTCTCATCATAAATAATCATAGTTATTGCTGGAAAACATTTCATAACATACAACGAGTATCGCTGAAAGACGTCACATAATATACAAGAGCTATCACTGAAAGACATCACATAATATACAAGAGCTATCACTGAAAGACATCACATAAAATACAAGAGCTATCACTGAAAGACATCACATAAAATACAAGAGCTATCACTAACAGACATCACATAATATACAAGAGCTATCACTAAAAGACATCACATACAGCAGAACCTTGCTAAACTGAAGTCCTTGGGACCAAGCTGAAAACTTTGAAATAACAATTATTCAGATTAAAAATCCGATGGAAATTTCAGTTTGTGAGTGTGCATGTCTGTGTTTTCATTACCGGTGCATATTGTGGAAATCGTTATGCCGTGAAAACCACCTATTAGGTGGACATATATACTATTTGCAATTTATGAAAAGTAATGAAAATATATCATGATCTACTAAGATGCTTCTCATGACATAATCACTCTACCATGTCAAGCAATGATACATATTTTTACTGTCAATCTGCTGCTTCAGGTAGCGTCGCATGCCGGTGACTTACACGATATGAAATATACTAAAGATCTGACACCTGGTTTTTCTGCTATATGTACGAGATATGTACACAATATATATACAAGATATGTATATGTATGCAACCTGTCAGACATCGATTAGCAATAATCAACATTTCCAGTGGGACACACGTTGCCCAACCAAATCTCAAAAAAAGGTGTGAAAAACTTGCCTGAGTCATCACTCCAGTCCTCCGCAAAATGAACTTGGTTACTCACCCGGATAAGATTAATAATAAGGACGATAATTAGTTCACAAAAATTTATGAAATTTGACTTCGAAATAAAAATTGAAAAATGTACATAAATTGCAACCTCGGGACTGGGATTTTTACTTCGAAATAGCTAAAAAATCGAAATAGTGAAATTGGGATTAAACATTTTAATTTAAAATAAGAAGGGAAGAAATCGGGACCGAAAATAAACTTCGAAATGGCTAGGAATTGGGTTTAACAAGTAACTGGTGTTGTATGCAACACATAAAGTCCCCTACCGGCTCCACCTTGACTCAATATGGTAATCAATCCCATTTTTTGCCATATTTTCACTATTTCCGTTACCATAGCAACCACAATTTTAGTCGAAGAACAAAAATAAAATGACGTGCATAATCTACACATTGCCATCTAGTCATATACCAAGTTTCATCAAGTTAGCTTGCTTAGTTATCGCGGGATCCCATTTTTGCCATATTTTCACTATTTCCGTTACCATAGCAACCACAATTTTAGTCGAAGAACAAAAATAAAATGATGCATAATCTACACATTGCCATCTAGTCATATACAAGTTTCATCAAGTTAGCTTGCTTAGTTATGATCCCATTTTTGCCATATTTTCACTATTTCCGTTACCATAGCAACCACAATTTTAGTCGAAGAACAAAAATAAAATGACATGCATAATCTACACATTGCCATCTAGTCATATACCAAGTTTCATCAAGTTAGCTTGCTTAGTTATTAAGTTATCGCGGGATCCAGATTTGAGCGGACAGACGGACTGACAGACGGACGGCAAACCTATAGTCCCCTCCGGTGTGAACACCTGTAGGGGACTAATAATGTTCAGTTTGGCAAGGTTCTACTGTACAAGAGCTATCACTGAAAGACATCACATAATATACAAGAGCTATCACTGAAAGACATCACACTATATACATATAAGGCAAAATAGCCCTGCCGTTTTTCTATGGATCGGAATAATTTTAGCAACTTTTGTGAAGCTTACCCAATGATCATCTCTGCCAAATTTAATCAAATTCTGTACAGTGGTTTCAGAGGAGATGTGGTTTAAAGATTTCACTATATACATATAAAGCAAATTAGCCCCACCCCTGGCAGCCATGTTTTTTTACGGATTGGAATCGTTTTAGCAACTTTTGTGAAGCTTCACCCAAGGATCATCCCTGCCAGCTTAAATCAAATTATGTCAAGCAGTTTCAAAGGAGATGTCATTTCACACATATAAAGCAAATTTGCCCCACCCATGGCGGCCATGTTTTTCTACCGATCGGAATAATTTTAGCAACTTTTGTGAAGCTTCACATAATGATCATCTCTGCCAAATTTAATCAAATTCTGTCCAGGGGTTTCAGAGGAGATGTGGTTTAAAGATTTCACTATACATGTATATATATATAAAGCAAATTAGCTCCAACCCTGCAGCAATGTTTTTTTAAAGATCTGAATAATTTTAGCAACTTTTGTGAAGCATCACCAAATGATTATCCCTGCCAAATTTAATCAAATTCTGCCCAGCGGTTTCAGAGATGTGGTTTAAAGATTTCACTATATACATATAAAAGCAAATTAGCCACGCCCCTAGCGGCCATGTTTTTTGATATATCGGAATAATTTTACTAACTTTTGTGAAGCATCACCAAATGATCATCCCTGCTAAATTTCATGAAATTCTGTACAACGGTTTCAGAGGAGATGTCATTTAGAGATTTTGCTATATACATAAGGCAAATTAGCCCTGCCCATGGCGGCCATGTTTTTTTCTCGATCAGACTAATTTGAGCAATCTTGGTAGAGAGTTACCCAAGAAACGTCTGTACCAAATTATATTGAAATCTGGCCAAAAGTTTTGAATGAGATGATTTTTAAAGTTTTCATATTTTTTTCTTTCTGTTGCAATGGCAACCAGAGTTCCACATGGATCAAGTTTATTTTAAAACTTTTGTGAAAGTTCACCTACGGAACATCCCTGCCAAATTTAATCAAATTCTGCCTAGCAGTTTCAGAGGAGATGTCGTTTAAAGTACATTGTTGACGATAGACATCTGCTGACGGACGCAGGGTGATCACAAAAGCTCACCTTGAGCACTTCGTGCTCAGGTGAGCTAAAAACTTAAAATCATATCACCCAATGAAACAAAATAGAATGACTGTGCTTAAGGTTTTCCAACTTACCTTGATTATTAATTGCTTGATCTCGCCAAGTTGACATATTCTCTATAATTATTTTGCCTAAAAGGTCCCTTAAACTTTTGTGGAAATCACCTGAAATTTGAACAGAATATATCATGTCAAATTAGTACAATAAAAGGCCAGTAATAAACCTATAAGCCAAACTCTATGCTGTGTTTATTTCCCTTACAGGATGGTATCAGGTACTTCCACAGTATGAAATTATCAAAATTACATTATATTTTAATTATTGCTGAAAATTTTTGATTTTTTTTTTCCAAAAAGAAAACAATATTTTATTTGTATAAAGTAAATAATGATAAATCATTAGATATATGAATAAATAATTAAAATCATGAGAGTGTTCCTAAGAGTGGTAGAGATAGTCTCATACATGTACTTATAAGGGGAGATCACTGTGTAGAAGAGTAGCTGTAAGAAACATCCAGGCTGATTACTATGTTGATGTTCCCTACACATATATATTACTAACTATGAGATGAAAAGATAACTGTGATTCTTCTCCAAACAACAGATTGTTTAACCTTCTGTGTGAAGTATAGGCAAAAACTTTTTTGCTATATATTTTCACACTGTGAATCATTAATTTTGATGGGGTACATTTTTTGGTTGATTTCATGAATATTATCCCCTGTGAATACATTGTCTTACTTGGAAACAACTGTATTAGATCAGAGGGTTCAGTTGATCCCTGGAAAACTGCACTCTTCAGCAGGGCACCGAGAGAAAGCAGAAGCTGGAAAGACACAGTCTATATATAAGGGAGGTAATATATAAGGTAGATTTTCCTAAATACAACATGAGTTATATCCCTTTTATCAACTCTGAAATATATTATCTAGATTTTTCTTTTGTTGTTGTTTTAACCCTTTCCCTCATATAGACTCATTTTGACACACTCAATAGGTACCACATAAAGCCTGATCTGCAGAAAGCCAAACTCAAACCTTACCAAATTTAATTGTAGAATCCTCATTACCAGACCACTAAGGAGCAGCGAACAGCATAAAACCTGATCAACCTGCGAGTTACTCAAAACTAGTAATACGATTTCTGAGTCACATAAGTAAATGTTTTCAATTCCTTTAGTTCTGAAACGTTTATTGCCCTCCCTATATATTGAGAGAATATATTACATATGATTACATGTATATAAATACATACATATTATGTGACATCAAAGCCTAAGTGGTCTTAGTCATCTCAATGAATAATTCTGGTGTTTACAAGGGGTTTTACTGCCTTTTTTGGGAAAATGACTCTTGCCCCCAATTGAGAAAAATTATCAACTTCTTTCACCTGAAGGGAATTTTCAGGAAGCAGAAAAGCAATTTAGTATGTGTGACATATTGTTTAAAAAGGCCTTTTCTTTTATAGGCACAATTATAACATGCAAAACAAACTGTATTTGTTTTTTTGTTTCTTTCTTTTTTGTTGCTGTTTTTTTGCAAATTGTGGATAATTTTACCCTTTTTCAATTAGGAATTGGGCAAATATTTGTAAATAGGTAGTCAATGGTTGACATGGTTTATTTTATTTAATTGTGATACTGTTTGTGAGCAGTTGACTTAGCCATAGATGGATATGGAATTTAGAATAAGATTTCATTAATGAAAATTCCAGTAATGTGCATTAACTTCACAGCACTTCAGAGTGATTTCATGGAATTATACTTATGTAAACCTTATATAATTAAACAAATATGTGGGGATATGAGAGAACTCTCTTATAACTTTCTCTTTTGTTTTGTAACAACATAATTTTGTATTTTTACCCCCACCCCACCCCATCCTTTCTTCTTAGTTCACCAGCCATTGTTGGAAAAACCCATGTTTGCTCAATACGCTTTGCTTCTTAACCCTTTTTCCCTCATATAGACTCATTTTGACGCACTCAATAGGTACCACATAAAGCCTGATCTGCAGAAAACCACAGTTAAACCTTACCAAATTTAATTATAAAATCCTCATTTCCAGACCACTGAGGAGCAGCGAACAGCATAAAACCTGATCAGCCTGCGAGTTACTTGCAGGCTGATCTGGTTTTATGCTGTTTGCATAGGTCTTGTCATGGTGTCCTCTATGAGGGAAAGGGTTAATCAACTGTGGGATATTTGGTTTGCAAAACTTTGTATTCATGAATTTTTAGTTAGGCATTTCACTGGATTCGTGGCAGAGACAGCACAGCGACAGCAGGGATAAATTGGCCTGAATTAAACAGCGCTGGATTTTGTAAGTTAGCTTGTTCTACCTTGCCAAAGCATAGCAGTTTATCTTGTGGGAACAATGAATCCACTTTTGTAAATTTCAACAAAAGTATTCAAAATATTATGCGTGATTTCATTGGTCAGTATGAAGCTGATAAATATTCATGAAAACAGAGTTTTGCCAACTGAAAATCCCGCAGTATATACAGAAATGATAATGGAAAATATACTGTGGGTTTTCGACGATGTTCACCAGCTGCCTTTATACAAATATGTGCACACAAATATTCACAAACACCAACTTTTCATATCCACACAAATCAGACATGGAGAACACTAATTTATAAGTATGGCATTCCGTTCCTGTTGTGGGGCATAACAGTTCAAGATCTACCCATGTACAAAGTACTTGTCCAACCCAAAAACAATCTAGAGGCTAAGTAAAAGTTGTTAATATTTTTTCCTATCTACATTAAAGAGTCATTAAAAGTACAACAAAGACTCAACTACCTGCTTGGCCTCTGTGGACTCTATCCCGTACGACTCTGATATTTTAGCCACCACTGTGTTTGGTACTTTCTTCCTGTCCCGATACAGGAAAGCTTCCTGGCATGTTCTGTGCACAACATCTTTGGATGGAGCCTGAAATCAAATTTACCATATTAAATACTCACATGGCTTTACTTCCATCCTAAGTCCTAAAAAAAAAAATAAAAAAATAAAGACCATATATTTAACAGTGTTAGAATATCTCAGTTTCATTATTACTGCTCATGTCACAGGGTGAGAAAAATATGCAGCCTGACCAGGACTTGAACCCAGGGCCTTTTGCTTACAAGGCGAATGCTCTACCCAGCCGCTTACATATGATTCTCCCCTATTGTGAGTTATCGGTACTGTGACATTATCCCCTTCCATTTTAGAATTCGTCCCTGATTTATAGAAGTTACAAGGTAAATATAATCATGTGCAGGTGTCTTAGACCCACGTTGGGTGCCAAATGTCACAGGGTGAGAAAAATATGCAGCCTGACCGAGACTCGAACCAGGGGCCTTTTGCTTACAGGGCGAATGCTCTACCGACTGAGCTACCAGGCCGCTTACATATGATTCTCCCCTATTGTGAGTTATCGGTACTGTGACACTCATAAGGCTTTACTTTTTTCAAAAAAAATATTTTAATAGACCATGTGTTTAACATTGTCAGGATACTCTCTAGTTCTCTTATTAAACCAACAAGAACTGTGGAACCAATAGAAATGATATACTAGGTCTTATTTTGCTGGTTACATGTACTTACAAGTTCTTTGAGACAACTCTTTAACCCTTAAACCAAATAAATAATCATGTACAAATTAAAGACTTGATGAATAATGGCATATATATTGACTGACTGAAATTTAAATGGTATATAAAACAACAGATTTGAGACTGTGTAGTATCTGAGCCACAAATAATATTGTATGACAAAACAGAGGAGGCACCTTGGCAACATACAAGCCAACCCAGATTGACAGCACCTGATCATGGTCTCCACTATTTACTCTCACAATATTGTATCTCAGATTCTGCAAAGACAAATCCATTTTTCATATACATGTACAAGTTAAATATTCAGTCAATTATTATCCATCAAGTTTTAAATGAATTTGTATGTGGGTATTCATGAGGTATAGGGTTACACATGGCGTGAAATGGTTTGAGAAGATGATAAGAGAATCAGCAGACACTGATGTCAGACATGATGATAAGCTGACGACTAAAATCAGTGACTAAATGTGCAAAATCATCAGCTGATAGTACTCCCTTCAAATCTGATCCAACACTGATAGAGGACAGGTAATAAGTCAGGGTTGCCATGGTAACCAGCAGGTGTCTGCAGATGGCGACTTCTCAATGTTACACAAGATTGTGTAAGATTTGTAGAGAGAGAGATTAACCTGTGGTGACCATTTCCTGTTGGTTTACTTCCTGAGCTTACTCAAACAAAAGAACAAAAGAAAGTTCTCAATTGTTTTAAATTTGAGAAAGGTGATGACAAGATATCTGACATTATAATCTTATCAGACTATGTTCATACATACTTACAGCTCACTTCAACTCCACTCTGAATAAATTTCTCAAATAATGTACACTTCAAGAGGAAACTGTGTTTTGCTTTTATGACTTTTCTGACAAATAGAACCTACCCCCTTCTTACCCATATGTGGGATTGTTTGAATTTCCTTGGCTGAATTAATTTCTGCCTAACAAGGGGAGGATGACAGACAGTCAGGCATACAGAGAATGACTAATGGATGATGATGATAGTATGATGTATACCAAGAAAGAGAGAGAGAGAAAAACAAGAGGGCCATGATGGCCCTGAATCGCTCACCTGAGTACCATTGCTTCAACTGATGTCAAGGTTTTTAAACAGACAAGGATTCTGATATAACTTAATCTAAAACATTTTACCCCTGACAATACTACACACCAAATATCTAAGCAATGGGCCATATGGTTTCAGAGAAGACTTGGGCGCAGGGTCATTTATCACCGTAGGGCCAAGACTTTGAAAATCTTTGTAATGAACCATTAGATGCTACTACATACCAAAAATCTTAGCTCTAGGCCTTATTGATTCATAGAAGAAGATTTTTTAAGATTTTTCATATTTAACTCTATGTAAAACAAGTGACCCCTGGTGTGGGGTCATTTATCACCATTGGGCTATGATTTGTACAATCTTGGTAGTGGCCCATACGATGATGCTACATACCAAATATCTAAGCTCTAGGCCTTATGGATTCATAGAAGAAGATTTTTTAAGATTTTCCTATATAACTCTATGTAAAACAAGTGACCCCTGGTGCGGGGTCATTTATCACCATAGGGCTATGATTTGTACAATCTTGGTAGTGGCCCATAAGATGATGCTACATACCAAATATCTAAGCTCTAGGCCTTGCAGTTTTGCAGAAGAAGATTTTCAAAGTTTGCATTTTTAAAATCTATTTTTACCTCCTGTGACCTAATTATGCAATGGACCGGAACCATTTATACAACTTTAGTAGAGCTTCATCCAAGGAACATTCCTGCAAAATATTTTTCAAATTGGCCAAGCTGTTTAGGAGGAGATGTTGTTTGAAGCAATTGTTGAAGCCGGACGCACGCACGGACGCACGCACTGACGCACGCACGCACGGACGACGGACGACGGACGCCGGACAAAAGGCGATCAGAAAAGCTCACCTTGAGCACGTTGTGCTCATGTGAGCTAAAAACAAACAGACATATACCTTTAGAGAGAAGAAAAAATCAGATTAAGTGTGTGTGTGTGTGTGTGTGTGTGTGTGTGTGTGTGAAAGAGAGAGAGAGAGGGGACATGAATAAAAAGGAAAAATAAAGTGGAATATAGAGAGAAAGGCATAGAGTGGGCGAGAAATTACTCATATATATTCAAGAGCACATCACTCTAGCAAGCTTGTGCATCTCACCACACCTGACACAAGCATCATCAAAAAAACATTAGGACTGTAATCAGCAATATGAGACATTTGACAAAAAATATGCAGAAACTTTAACTTCAGCATGGGAAACATTTACATGGATGGATAAAAATACATTAGAGACACTAACAAAAACATAAAAGCAAAAACCGTGTATCTCACTGTGAAGACAAAGGGGCCCGAACACCTGACAGCAGTGTTAAATCAATACTGCACTTAACCCGTGTATACAGGCCCCCTTTGTGTCAATACTGCAGGTAAAGTAACTTGAACACACACAGGTATATGATTTCAAATAAGAGTGGTGACAAATTGTTTTTCGTTTTACTTTTACTTTTACTATGATACTGTTACATTCCCCCTCACTTTCTTTCCTCATCTGTTTTGCTCTCTTTGTATGTTAGTCTTTGTTTTCCTAATCTTCCTCTCTAAACACTCTCTATTCTTTCTCCTTTACTACACATTTCTCTAGCTCTCTCTGTATTCCAGTCATTTTATCCGAAAAAAAAAATCCTCAGAACTACATTTGCTTTGAAATGCTGATGTAATTTACTAGAGCTGGGTCAATTTCATCGATATATCGCCATTTTTTGCTTACGATACCTAATCGTGATTCTAACCTCAAGAATCGATTCTCAAACGATACTTCAATGGTACCAGCAAAATTGAATATGCCGCTTGGCCTGCAGCTTATATCTTCAGCATGAAGTGTCTATTTCCGTCGTTGTTACCTTTTGTTGACTAGATTGACTGGTAGACTAAATTTCAAAATAAAATAAAAGAAGATTTTTTCAAACTAAAAATTAACTTAAAAATGCATCTTTCTATCATTTGTCCATGTGTCTAAGCGGCATAGCAACATGGACATGGAAATTTAATTTAAAACAGAAAACTATTGGTTGGCCATGGTGGAACTACATTATTTATATATTATCAAGTATTGTGATACTGTATCATATCCGGCCTACAATATCATGATACATTGTGATACTTTTTTGCTGGCGATACACAGCCCTATAATTTACACTGAACTCAAACAAAGGCAGCCATCTCATATCAAAAAGACAGAGTTCTCCCATAATTAATTACAAAGAAATATTTAGTATAAAACATGAAAGAAGAACAAACCAACATGAGTTCTTGACAGCAAGTTGTCATGAACACTGGTAACTATGGAAACAACTATGAATGAATGTCCTCATATTCTTGCCTTGAGGTATATTGAATGTTAACAGTCACGACTCGCCATCATGACTATATTAATGACAATAAAACAGGTGTACCAGTACCACAGACAGAAAAACAAGCTGTCCAGGTAGATATGTGTGCATATCTGTTATCTTTGTTTAACATCCCTCTAACAGTATTTCTTGCTGCCTCGCAGGTGGCATATGATTCCCCACCCAGCACAGCTCTTAACCCTTTACTTCAGATTCTCATGCAATGGCAAACACAGGAGACCTAGATCAGATGGCTCCTAAAGTCATCAGATCTCCTTTATTTACTCATACAATATTGGAGCTCAGATTCTACATATTCTGCAGAAGAAAAAAAAAATCTATTGTTTCATATACCATTTTAAGTTTAGTCGATTAATATTCATAAAGTCATCACTTTGCACATGAATATTCATAAGATAGAGGGTTAAATGTTGGGCACCAAGCAAAGAACAGAGAATCAATGCTGATCTCATTTAAATGTCTCTTGTATGTGTCAAACCCACAACCTCTTAGTGTTGGACATTGCAAGAACCGCTCAACCATCCAAGACAGTATGAACTATTTTGTAAATTAGGTTTCTGCGCCTCAGGGTGAAAACCTTTTGCTCTACTTCCATTGATTTTTTTTTTAATTGTTTTTCATATGATTAATTTTATTCTTCCACCCAATTTTTTTTTTGTACACGCCCTAGTTATTCTATCAATTACACCTTTGAGATTATTTGTACAACATAGTTGTTTTTTCCCCCCACAAATTACAGGAAATTAACCAGTGTGTTGGATGCTAACCACAAACCTTTCATGTTAGATTTTAACTTAATCATAAGCAGCTGTTATGCAGAAAATGATAATAAAATCAAGTTCTCCACACAGTTCGCATTATATCACACCTAACAGCTTGTAAACAGGACATTAAGTAGGAAATAATTCTCTCAACTATTGACCCTTATTTCATATAGACACGTTTCAATGCCTTGCCAAACAAAGGATACCCTGATCAGATGGCTTCTTCCTGTCTGATCAGGGTTCCTACAACAATGTAGCTTAGAATCTACATAGCCTGCACAGCAAGAAAAAAAAAATCCTTTGTTTCATACAGCATTTACAGTTCAGTAAATTAATATTCATGAATTCATACATTTGTACATGAATATTCATGAGGTAAGGGGTTGATAAAAGGTTCATTACACACCTTGTAATAAATCAATACAGCTTATCATTTTCAAGCCCTGAATATAATTTATTCATTTTCTGGTATGTTTAGTTTATATTCTATGTCTATAGGATATATTTTGATGTCATTTAATGTGTTTGCCACTCAGTCCAATGTCAAAATACTGTGACTAGGTACAGTATCATGGGTGATATAGCAGTGAGGCAGCACTATTTGTACAAATAGACAATAATCACTTAATTACTGAAATTTATTGAATGGAAAGAACAAAGCAAACCAGATTTTAAAATAAATTTCATGTCCTTGATTCTGATTTCAAAACCCCAGTCTGCCAGTATACCTTTACTTCATAAAGATTCATCTGACGCATAGGCAAACAGAGCAGACCCAGATCAGAGAGGTACTATCAGGGTCTTTTCTGTTTGTTCATACAATTCTACACAACCTGCATAGTAAAGAAAATTCCTTTGTTAAATATATCACTGAAAGTCAAGCAAATTGATATTAATCAAGCTATAATTGTGTACATGAATATTCATGAGGTAAAAGGTTAATCTCTGTAATCAGCACAAAACCAGATAAGCCTGAGAGTGACTTGCAGGTTGATCAGGGTTAACACTGTTTGCCACTCCTCAGGGGTTCATTGGTAGCATGCAAGACTGCAGGTCCAAGGATTGTAGATTTGAAACATAACGGAGACCCAGAATCTTTAGATTTCTTCCCAGGTACAAAAGTACTGCTCCAACACAGAAACTGTGAAGCACTGGTCCAACCCAGGAACTGTGCTTAAGGAGTAGCATGATTTTCAAGAACTCATTTTCTAATCAACATAAAACAAGGGTAGCACTTTATGCCTCAATGCAACAATTAAATGGAGCGAGATAAAAAAATCAGCTGGCAACCACATAAAATTAATCAACACAGTGTACAGTCAGGGGCATGCCATGTCAATGTGACTGCCTATAACATATTTACAATCATTATACTATTACATCATATTAGCGCAGTTAATGTGAACATGTCTCCAATCACTGAGCTTGAGGTCAGGGAGAAGAAACCACATGTTGACTGTCAAAAGGTTTGGCAGGTAATACAAACACGGCTCACTCATCACTCATGATTCACTAGCTGCATACAAACTGTCAGGGCTGCCATAGTAACCCTGAACAACAAGATATACACCAATTCTGGGGAAACTATGAAGACCAAAGTTATTTAAATAAAGCACACCTTTTTTTCAGATGTTCAGAAGGGGACCTTATTACCATATTTTGAGGAAAATATTGCCAAATTCTATATATAGGCGGAAGAAAAATCCTAGGCTAAATAGAATATTCTGGGTAAGCTTCAGTATTTTAAAGAAATTACACGTAGGCTATGAATGGCTCCTAATAAAGAAGGAAATAAAACCCTGTCAAATTATATGACAATGTGTCCAGGTAGGAAAAGAAATGAAACATGCCATTCATATATCTTCACAAGTAATTTCATGAGATGTTTTAGTTCAATGCTAATTAAAGCCATTAAGTTAGATTTGCATCCAAGATGAACATGTTTGGGTAAAAGCCTATTATACCAACAACAACTAACACTACCAATAAAACCTTATATATCAATTTTCTAGATAGGTGAAAAGAACAGCAGCTATTCCAGTTAAAATACTACAACTATTTCAAATACTTCCTCTTTAACAGACCACAGCCAATCAAATGCAGTTTCAATACTTTGATTTTGAGAAGGCAGGCGGATGCCCTGTCCAGATGTGAAAGTTGAGTGGAAATTTCCCACTACAAAGATATAGCTTAACACAAGAGCCGGGACACAACACCTTCTCCCCCTTTGTCTGCTTTCTCGTGATGGAAACCAGCCACTGAGAAAAGGTGAACCAAGTGCTTTATATTTCGGCTGCTTTTCGGAAAATTACCACTAACTTTTTAGATAATGAAAGCAGAACAAGTGGTTCAAGCATTTTACCCAGAATATGTTGGCAGGAGATATGCATATATTTCTGTGTTAAATCTAGATGGACTACTCCTACACTGGATATATTTACTTACTTGTGTCTTTTTAATGACAAATACAGAAAGTAAATATTTTTCTTAATGAAGGGAACAATTTAAAAACCCTTACTTTGGTGATTCTAAAAAAAAAAGCAATTTTATAATTTTTGAAAATATCAATTGTGAAAAAAGCAGCTTCTGCGTATTGCTAGATCTAGATGCTAGATCTAAAGAATTCCAACGTCTGATGATGTATTTTCCTGATAAAATCCAAGCTTTCTCTACAATTAACACAATTATGATTACAATGTCTGTACCTAGACATAAATTCACCGCATGGTCTGCCTATAGCAAATGAACAGAAAATCAATTATAATCAACATACAGGTGAAAACTTTGTCATATTCATGGTTCATGCAGGTTAACAATTCATGAAGCAAATGAGGTTATCTTTAAAGCCATCTGTTCTCAGAGAAAAGGATAAAAAATAAATGAATACCAAACATAAGGATAAATTAATAAAATTATGGGAAGTCAACCTTGTTTTGTTTACTGGGTTTAGTGTCCCAGTAACACATTGAAATTCAATCGCTTGGAGAATGTGCAACTAAAACAGAGTGCTGCCTGATTACAAGTCACATGATCCTGACATCTGGCCATCTTGTTCCAGATGTAACCTCACTTAAAAAATACACTCAGACCACCAAAGTAAAACCTATCACAACTCTGGTATGCTGAGACCAGGGATCAAACCCACAACCCTAATCTCATGTAAAGAAAACACTCTTTCTACTTAACCTACAGGGTTGACAAATTCAGGCCGGAAATTCATTAATCATAGAACACAGATGAGAAACCCTGCCTTGTATCAATAATTGCTCCAATCCAATTTTGTTATACAATGACCTTTGCATAAATCCAAGACCCAAATAGAGGGCTTTATTCAAGTCACATTTAGAGACCAGCTATATAGGCAGCTTCTGTCCCTGGATACACTAATGATTGCCAATGGCATGGATGTAATTCACTCTTTACATGATACACTAATGACTAGTAATTGATGTGGATGTAAATCTCTCTATACATGAGCTCCTCTACTTTCCAAATGCATGTATATAGTAATTATTCTGTAATTGCCCGATACAAAGTTCTGAGAGAGAGCTACATGGACAATTTTGATGCTGTTACGCATATGAGCAAAGTTTACTTCAGTTTTCAAGACAGAAGCAAGTCAATAACAAAAAAACTTTAAGTATACTGATAGGTAAACTCTTTTATTTTATCTCTTAAAAACACTTAGTTATGTAAAAAACAAAAGAACAGCAGCTTTTTATATTTCATATATAAAAAAATATAAGGTCATTAAAAATAATACATGACGATATATATCTCAATTGGTCAAAGTCACTGGGAAAGAGTCTAGAATATATAGGATTTCTGCATATAAAAGTCTATTTTAGTTTATCATGATCCGATGGATTCCAAAAACCAAACCGGCAATGCTGGGGACCAGATGTGTATTTGAAGCCAATAATGGCAAATCACTGGGTCACATTGTCTGTGCCAGGAACCAATATGAAAATATCAATATTGCAAATGGAAGCGTTCAGTGTTACAGCAGGCCGAGTAAGTATTGATCTAAGGAGATACTACCTCTAGTAGCTTCCAGTGATTACCCTCCTCCAAGTTGACACAGTCTCCAAGATATGACTGCAGATTTTAAAGGTGGTTACTACTTCACCCTTCATACCAAATTACACTATTTAATACCATGGTATCCCATATAATCAATACTCAACTCAGAGTGAAAGCAATCTTCTATCTCTCTTCTATCTCAACAGATTTTCAAGTATCAGTATTTTCTCCATTTGCAGCCTGACCAGGTTTTATACTGGGTGCATATATATAGGTAAAATTAGTAATTAATTTTCTCAACCCTTACCATACCTAATTTCTTGGTTGGACTTAAGCATGTCATTTTTTCATTTTAAAATGAACCATTAGATGTTTACGGTGGTGCTTGCAGAAAATGTATTGGCTGAAAAGCAAACAGTGCAGACCATGATCAAGACTGCACAGATGTGCAGACTGATCTTTACCTGCACTGGTCGTAAAGGCAGTTGCAAATTCCCAGAGCATGGTAAGGGTTATGGTAGTAGTGAGAACATTATTCAGGATTATCTCAAATATGACATTCCATTATTGGCAAAAAGATAAAAACAAGAGGCCCATGATGGCCCTAAATCGCTCACCTGAGATAAATAGGTTGACCCAAGGAACATCTGTACCAATTTATTTTAAAATCTGGCCAGTAGTTTTGAAGAAGATGATTTTTAAAGTTTTCATATTTTTTTTCTTTTTGTTGCCATGGCAACAAAAGTTCTATATGGATCAAGTTTATTTTAGCAACTTTTGTGAAGGTTGACCCAAGGATCATTCCTGCCAAATTTAATCAAATTCTTTCCAGTGGTTTCAGAGGAAATGTTGATTAAAGTTTTCCCTATATACATATTAGGCAAATAAGCCCCGCCCCTGGCGGCCATGTTTTTTACGGATCGGAAAAATTTTAGCAACTTTGGTAGAGGTTGACCCAAGGAACACCTGTACCAATTTATTTTAAAATCTGGCCAGTAGTTTTGAAGAAGATGATTTTTAAAGTTTTCATATTTTTTTTTTCTTTTTATTGCCATGGCAACCAGAGTTCTTCATGGATCAAGTTTATTTTAACAACTTTTGTGAAGGTTGACCCAAGGATCATCCCTGCCAAGTGTAATCAAATTCTGTCCAGTGGTTTCAGAGAAGATGTTGTTTAAAGTTTTCCCTATATACAAATAAGGCAAATAAGTCCCGCCCCTGGCGGCCATGTTTTTTTATGGATCGGAATAATTTTAGCAACTTTGGTAGAGGTTGACCCAAGGAACATCTGTACCAATTTATTTTAAAATCTGGCCAGTAGTTTTGAAGAAGATGATTTTTAAAGTTTTCAAATTATTTTTCTTTTTGTTGCCATGGCAACCAGAGTTCTTCATGGATCAACTTTATTTTAGCAACTTTTGTGAAGGTTGACCCAAGGATCATCCCTGCCAAGTTTAATCAAATTCTGTCCAGTGGTTTCAGAGGAGATGTTGTTTAAAGGTTTCTCTATATACATATAAGGCAAATAAGCCCCGCCCATGGCGGCCATGTTTTTTTACGGATCGGAATAATTTTAGCAACTTTGGTAGAGGTTGACCCAAGGAACATCTGTACCAAATTATTTTGAAATCTGGCCAGTAGTTTTGAAGGAGATGATTTTTAAAGTTTTCATTTTTTTTTTCTTTTTGTTGCCATGGCAACCAGAGTTCTACATGGATCAACTTTATTTTAGCAACTTTTGTGAAGGTTGACCCAAGGATCATCCCTGCCAAGTTTAATCAAATTCTGTCCAGTGGTTTCAGAGGAGAGGTTTCTCTATATACAGGCAAATAAGCCCCGCCCCTGGCGGCCATGTTTTTTTATGGATCGAAATAATTTTAGCAACTTTGGTAGAGGTTGACCCAAGGAACATCTGTACCAAATTATTTTGAAATCTGGCCAGTAGTTTTGAAGGAGATGATTTTTAAAGTTTTCAAATTATTTTTCTTTTTGTTGCCATGGCAACCAGAGTTCTTCATGGATCAACTTTATTTTAGCAACTTTTGTAGAGCCTCACCCAAGGAACATTCCTGCCAAGTTTCATTTAATTCTGTCAAGCGGTTTCAGAGGAGATGTCGTTTAAAGCAAATTGTTGACGACGGACGACGCACGACGGACGACGGACGACGCACGACGCACGACGACGGACGCCGGACGAAGGGCGATCACAAAAGCTCACCTTGAGCACTTTGTGCTCAGGTGAGCTAAAAAAAGACGAAACCAGCATCAAACGAGATCAGCCTGCAAGAACTATTTCAATGAGTTCTATCTTTAAAATTTTGCCAACTTACTACATTATCATCCTCCATTGATCAAGGAACTAACCTTAATTTGTGCAGGGAATTATATTAAATATCATTAGGAAAATATAACATCATTTAAAAAATTATTTAATTTGACCAAAATATGAAGAATTAAGAGCCCATTGAATAACAAAATTCATATTTGTTAAATGTTTTTTGTATCATTTAGCAGATTGAATCACAACAAGAGTGTTCTCTGGAACACATGTGTCACCTGCTGAAGCATGATGGAAAAAGTGTGATGGACAGACAGACGGACAGACAGACGATGGAAAAGTGATCCCTATGTGTCACCTCTGCTTACAGCAGGTGACACAAAAAGAGAGAAAATCTCTCAAAATCTTGCTACAGAATTTGTCTAGTGCTAAATATAAACTCCTAAATGAAAACATCTTCAATCACAGCTTTGATATCCTGGTTACCATGGTAATCTTATACTACCTCATTATCATATGCAGATCTATATCAAGTCATGTCATGATCAAACTGACTAAAAATGAACAATATATGAGATCTGTAAAAAATTCCTAATTAAAAACTGAAACGAACAATGATGTCCTTAACACCATGTGGCTACAGTCACAGTCCCCATGGTGATCAGACAACACACGGTGAAACGCGTCAGACGACAAATCAAGAAATCATGGCTTGCTGTATAAACTGGAATCTGTGTACTTCTGCAACTGAGCAATATGAAGTACTCCACAGTGTGGTCATAAAAGTACATGTAATGTCAAATATAACCATTTCCATATAGTCTTTGCCTCTAGAAGTCACGGTTTGAAGCCTTGGCAAACAAAGCAGACCCCAGATCTGACAGTTCATACAATATTGTAGCTCATATTCTACAGTACACGGTCTGCATAGCAAAGAAAAT
>CM037786.1:39806517-39856517 GCA_021229015.1 Solen grandis | reverse complement strand
ATTGTCAGCAATCATACCACTGTGATATACTGTCCACCCATATTGTTAATAAGTTACAAATTAAAAGCTGGATGGATTAAAATTGCAATATCATATTGTCAGCAAACATACAACAATAACAAGTCTACCCTGATACATTGCACTAATCCTGTGACAAAATGTAGTTCGGGGAGCATAATCTGTTTCCAACAGTTTCTTGTTACTAGAGCTTCTTTTATTCTTCAGTGTTGTTAGCCCTGATTTACCCTTGAATAATCACAATTTATCAGACCATCCATTTTGTAATGTAAAGCCATTCTTCTTTGCTATCAAATCCCATACAAATTCATCTTAATAAATTACTATGGTATGGAAATGTAAATACATGTATTTGGGCTTCTGATCATCTACCTGAGATACTAGGGTTGTTTTTGGTGGTTGTAGCCTATGTCTCTGTATGTTGAAAAAATGATTTGCAGACTTTACAAATCTTGATTTGAATTTTGCAGTCTGAAAGAATACATTTGAAAATTTGTTGATGTCATATTTTTATGCATTTTTATATGTTTTATGCATATTTATACCGTTTAAACTGCCATTATACATGTACATTTCGTTGTACATGCATAACACTCTATTCATTTTGAGACTCGTTGTGCTGGAGTTAAATGTCACTTAGCTAATTAAAGGTGGAGGAAGGGTGCTTGAGAAGAACCTACAACCTACTGCAAGTCAGCTGGAAGGCTTCCTCGCATGAAAAATCAAAGTGACTTTGTATTTCTTATATGTATATCCATATTAAACAAGGTTTGCTTCAGATGAGTTGCTTGCTTTATCTTTATAGGGTTACCGTTAGGTTATAGCTTCATAATTTTACAATAGGCCAGTAATATTACATGGTCAATTAGAGTAAAATTGTTTTTAAAATAACAATTTAAACACATATAACATTGCTCAGTGTATGTAAAAATCTAATATTACATAAAAGTGCATGATTTTTATGCATTTCAAGTTTGTTTTGTTGATTTTGTGAAAGATGTTTGTTGGGTTTTTGTCATCGAAGCAACTACTTTGTAAATAGCATTAGTCCAGAATTTACATATAGACATTTGGAAGACAGTACCGAAGAGGACTGATCAGGGTCTCTTCTGTTTGCTCATACCATATTGTAGGTTAGATTCTACACTTTTAGCATGATCATTTTATTTTATACTCATAAATTTGTACATGAATATTCATCAGGTAAAGGGATTAAAACTTCATTTTGAGTAAAGAGTCTAAAAGATCGATGAATTATGGCCATTATAATCGGTTTCTTTTCACATATCGTTAGTATGTAAAAAATTGCTTATTTTGTAATGTTAAAGAAGTAAAATACATGTAGTAGTTGTTTATTGTGCAACAAAACCAAACCACAATGGTTGTGTGTGTGTGATTTTGTTTACTTTTTGATGTGCAATCCTATTTATATGATTATTTGGTTATGTGTGCAAATATTGTCTTTCAAATTACATGCAAGAGTTGCATAATGTAATAAATTGATTAAAATTAACTTGATTATTTGTCATAATTTCCAATTTCAATCAGTTTTGGAAAATTTCATACCATTTACCATAGTGTTAAGCATTATCAGTGATGTTTGGATTTTCTCCATTGCAAGTGGTTTTAATTTCCCAGTGAATTCTTAAAATTGAATTTCAATCACTAAATAGCTCATACAAACATGCATTGGTGAATTATTCTGCCTTTTGATGGCTTGTTCTGTATTTTGAAACTTATCTTCAATATTTGACTAGGAATATGACATTGTCATGAAAATCAATTTCTCATCAGATATCTTCTAATTATGTGGACAGATCATATTTAGCTTTGTCAAAGATGAGCTATTGTGACTGATGAATGTCTGGCATCCATTGTCACCATTTATCTGAAACTGACATCTAAACTACTAGGCCAGTTTTTGAAAGGGTTTTTCAATTAAAAGCTCAGGGATCCGGCGCTCAGCTTCCGCTCAGGTTGACCTTCTGCTATAACTTAATTTCTTCTATGTTCCTCATTGGATTGCTTCAATATTTGGACCTTTACAATATGCAGTTCACATTGTGACCTTGACCTACTTTAGATGAAAAAAAAATTTCAAATATACCATCAGGTCTTGTCATAACACTTTACAGGAATGTTCCTTGGGTAGTTCTCTTCAATTTATTCAAATTATCAATTCCATACCAAAATCTGGTTGCCTTTTTGCACAGATGTTTTATGGGTTTATCTCTACCAAGACTAAAAATTATCTGGATCCGTCGAAAAACATGGCCTCCAGGGTGCATAGCTGGTTTTCCTTATTTGTAGTATAAATTGTATAAATTTGAAAAATCTCCTTGTTCAAAAGTACTGGCTGGATTTCAAAGCATTTTAGGCACAGATGTTCCTTGGGTCATTCTCTACCAAGATTGTTGAATTTACTTGGATAATCGAAAAACTTTGCTGCCAGAGGGCAGATCCCATTTCATAAAATATTTGCGGTTTCTTTTCTTCTAACACGTGTACCTGGTTCTCAGGTGAGCGATTCTTGTCAATTTTTGTGTCGCCTGCATAGCATGGCAGACACATAGGGATCACTTTGTCCGTCGTCGTCGGCGTCGTCGGCGTCACACTTTCTTGTCCGGAGCATAACTCGAAAAGTATTTGAGGTATCCCAAAAAAACATAACTCGAAAAGTATTTGAGGTATCACCTTGAAACTTAAAACATGGATAGATCACATTGAGGTGGAGTGCAGTGCACAAGAATGATAACCATGACTTTCATATTTTCTGAGTTATTGCCCTTTGTTGATTTTCAGTCTTAATTTTTGTCCAGGGCATAACTCAAAAAGTATTTGAGGTGCTGACTTAAAACTTTATAGATAGATAGATAGATCTCATTGAAGAGGAGTGCAGTTCACATAAATGATAACTCTCACTTTCTTTTCTCCTGAGTTATTGTCCTTTGTTGATTCTCAGTCTTTATTTTTGTCAGGAGCATAACATAAAAAGTATTTGAGATATTGCTTTGAAACTTCATAGATGGAAAGATCTCATGGATTTGTAGTGCAGTGCATAAGAATGATAACTCTGTTTTATTTTCTGAGTTATTTCCCTTTGTTGATTTTCAGACTTAATTTTTGTCTGGGGCATAACTCGAAACGTATTTGAGGTGTTGACTTGAAACTTCATAGATCTCAATGGTCTGAGTGCAGTGCACATGAATGGTAACTCTGTTTCTCTTTTTCCTTGAGTTATTGCCCTTTGTTGATACTCAGACTTCATTTTTGTCTGGAGCATAACACGAAAAGTATTTGAGGTATTACTTTGAAACCTCACAGGTGGAAAGATCTCATGGAGTGCATTGTGCAAGAATGATAACTGTTGTATTTTTGGAGTTATTTAATTTGTTTATTTTTTTGGATTTAATTCTTGTGTGGTGCATAACTTGTAAAGTATTTGAAGTGTTGCCTTAAACATTTATAGTAGATAGATCTCATTGGTCTGAGTGCAGTACACAAGAATGATAACTCAATAATGATAATGATGACTACAAACTTGCAACATATATATAATTAACGTCATAAGTGCTTAATGACGTCATAATTTTTCTTACAGTTAATGTTTTGAATTCATAGTCATTCTGACACTCCTCTGATGAAGACTGTATAGTGGAAAGTGCTCAGGAAAATTATAACATATTGCACTGTTTGAATATTTTATTCCCCCCCCCCCCCCCCCCCCCCCCAAAAAAATAAAATATATATATATATGTATGTGTGTGTGTGTGTGTGTGTGTGTGATTTGGTGTTATTTTGTACCTCACAAAATAGATTATGCTTTATCAATAATTTGTCAAAAGATCGATTTTCTAGTCAATTCTTTCATCAAACATGCTTAAATGCAGGCGACACAAGTGTTCCGAGGAACACCCACATCTAGTTTTTATCTCTAATGGTGTATAATCAATACATGCATTGGTCAAGTGCACTGTATGACCATTGGTACATGAATTTTCAAAGAGGCATTACCTCGTTATCGTAAGTTTTGAGAAAATAAAGATCTTCATGACAAAGCAATATGAAGTGAAACTTCAGTGACTGGGAAATGAGAGGCCAAGTGCCAATTGTACTTAAAGAAACCTCACATTGAATTTTATAAAAAAAAACACAAAAAAAACCACCTGCCAAATTTCATAATGAAAAAAAATCAGTCAAGGTATACTGTTTTCACAGGCTGTCCTAAACAAAGTTATTGGTACTTCGTTTTCTACTTCAAAACTTGATTATGGCCCATATACCCCCCAAAACCATCTACATATACTATCTGGCTGCACGATGGAATGAAAATACATGTATACTGAAAATATGTGAACAAATAAAACACTGACACTTTTATCAACATTATACATATTTAATATAGCGTAAATGTCTATAAAGTTTTGTCTTCCTTCATGAATAATTTACTAAAGTAACAACCTATAAACTTTTGACATGATCAGAGATTCGGGAAAAAAAACTATCAAAATGCTGAACCCACTGTCAATCATATATTAAGTATTTCTACTACGTGGGTGACGAATATCATACTCTGTTAATTCAGTATTTTGTACATAGAACTGCAAATATATGTGCATGTTTGAATAAATAACAATTTTGATTTCTTAATTTTTGTCAGGCAGCGTCTTCATGATACAAGTAATAAAAATAGTTATAGAGCGAATAGATATTTTGATATTTTCTGTATTAAATTGACTGAATATTTATCAAAAAAATTTTTTTTAGCACATATAGGATAAAAGCATTCATTCCACAAACATGTTTCCTTTGCTGCTCATCTATCTGATGCATAAATGTTTATCAATATGATTGATTGATTCTGTGAAAATTGGGCAGGCATCTTCATACAGTCATGAATGACTGCAGATTTCAAAAGACGTCATATTTTATTGTAATGAAAGAATACCTATAAATGGGTATGAATTGTTAACATTATGTTCTTCATGAAGTATAGAAAGAACTCTGATCAAAGAAACTGAAGATAGGAAGTAGAAAAAACAAATCTGACATGAAGGAATAAGGAATAAAATAAGCCTAAACATTGTTCATAGAAATACAAACAAAGGTAGCTAAAAAAACAGGGTGTAAATATAGTGAGGATTGATCAAAATCTTATGATGTGGGTTACACTTTGGCACCAGAGTAATAAACATCTGCAAATAAATGGACAATCAAGACAATAATGTTCACAATAAATGCACTGTTTTCATCTATTTCTACGAGTAAAATGCTTTGAGCATAACATTTACTTTATTTTCTGCCAATCGTTCATGTTTCAAATACACAGAAAAATCACTCAAACAGAAAGTTCTTTCGATACAAATATTTTAACACATAGGCAGGAAATGTACTTAAAATTGAACTTTTAGTTATAAATATCATTTTCACTAATTAATATTACAATAATGGTTTCATAACTCCAAGCAGTGGGGAAATTTTTTGAAAAATACACAAAAAAAGATTAATTTGGACATTTTTTTAAACACTAATTATTAATGTGAAGTTGACAATTTATCACCTTTTGCTTTCCAAGAGGGTAATAAACGCTTGTGAAATTCTCACATAAGTTTATAGGAATTTTCTGCATTATTTTTTTCTTTTAAAAATTAGGACCATACTGAAATTTCAAATGCAACAAAATGAAGCTTAAAAAGATCCTAGAGATCATTTAAGCTTTTAACAACCAATGGCTTTTAAAATGCTGTTATGAAGTAATCTATATATGAGCTTTAAGTAACACACATACATACATACACAATGTAAATGCCAGGGGTCAGGTGACTACCCCTAATTTGTATTGACCACATTTTCCATGAATGTCTAAAGTGAAATGGAAGATAGGTGAATGACTGAACACATAGTTCCTCAACGATGCGTGAAAAATGTCAAATTATGTACATGTACAAATACAACTGAAAGACTTGATATAAATTAAAGTACAGTGTACATGACAATAATTGGTCATTACCAGATTTTTTGGAACATTGCTTAATAATTAAAATGTTTTTGGTTTTTCGTTTTCTATCTTAAACTGAAAGATACAACTCATTCCAAAACTATCCTGGATAGCATCACTTGTCAAACAAATGTTCCAGTTATCGCTAGATTGTTATATTCTAACCTACAATAGGTAAACTCATGACACAACATGGCTTATGCTAGCAAAATGGAGAAGCTGTAGGGTCAATTGTCTTAAAAATATCCTTAAGGTTTTTATCAGGTGCTGGCGGCTTGTCTAAACTTGGTGGCGGCATAATCTGTAAAGAGTCTAGGATATCATGAGTAGTGATGTCAGAACTGGGGGCAGGTACACTGTCACTTAACCCAGTTGTGGGCGCAGGCGGCTGTGATGTCTGATTAGTCTTCACCACGGGCCGCGGCCGATTATAACTATTATACCCTGAATCTTCAGATTTTGAAGTCTCACCCCCAAGTGGGGAACTATATTCAGTACTAGATTTCCTTTGTCCTGTAAAACGCTTACCTACCACTTCAGGAGGTAAATTTGATTCTGAAATATGTTTTCGTTTAAACCTAGGATCATTTCTATAATCTACTTTTGGTTTCTGGGTTTCACTTGCTGCTTCTTTTTCTGAGGAAGTCCCTGGCTGGCTCATTTGTCTCTGCATCCCAGACTCTGTGTCTGACACTCTACTAAGTCGTGGATCAAAAGGTCTAGTCGCACTATTTCCTGTATCAATTGGTAATGTATCAGTCTTAACAAGTCTTGGGTCACCTGAGTTTTGTCTATTAAACTGCCGTGGATCCATTGGTGGGGTGGAGCTTCGTGTCACTGGGGCAATCACAGGCCCATCACGACTAGCCTGCCGTGAAAGTCTTGGGTCAGACAATCGACTTGTCACAATTGGCGTAGTGGAAGGATTTAATGAGTTGGAGTCCTGCCGAGATAATCTGGGATCTAACGGCCGCACTGGCAAGTTATGCACACCTGGTACAGAACTACTATTCATCTTTTGAACACGAGGGTCAATAGGTTTAATTGGGACATCTTGTGCAGCCTTGAGTCTAGGATCTATGGGACGTGGTGGCGGAATTCCCGGCTCTTGCTTAATCCTTGGATCAGAACTTTCACTTTTTGCACGAGGGTCCACAAATGGAGTAAGTTCTGGCCTAGGGAGAGACGGCTCCTTTGCCTGAAGAACACGGGGATCTAACAGAGCTAATTTAGGATCCCCAGGTTCAGTTTTCACTGTTTTTGTAAGATCCGTTTTTGAATGATCTATTACCTTACCACTTTCCAGCTCTTGCAGTTTGAGAATTTTCTGCACACGAGGATCATTCTTGTACTTGGGATCTGTTAGCTCCACATTGTCAGGGATTCTCTGCTTCACATACAGTACTTTACACAACCTCCAGGGGCAGTCGCCCTCACGGGAATTGATAATAGTGGGTTCTCGTGGAGGCATAATAGGCTTGGATTCACTTGCCTGTTTCCTAGGGTCAATGGGTCTGAAAGAAACAAGAAGCATGTTGTGTAATCAAAAGATGGGCTTAAGATTTTTCAAGTTTACCACAAAGTATATGTTTAAATAAATGTTTAATTTTCAATATATTAGGAAGAAAATTTCATCTGAGACGCAAATTGAAACATTTTAAATGAACAGAAATTTCTTGGATTGACAAATAAGTTGAAATTAATTTGACCTTTAAGATTTATTATTTTGGACAGACATAATTCATTATGAATCTGTCTGTACTCAAAGCAAAGAATGCATATGCATCTTGATGCATAACATCCTTTTCCCAAACCAGATCATCTAATTTCAAACTTCTTTTGACAAGAATAGGATTTTAGTCTTGCTACATTAAAAATATATGTAACTGAACACTTCAAATAGAGACAGCTACCAGAAAAACAAGTAACTGGTGTTGCACACAACACATGAGTCCCCTACTGGTGAGGTGCATAATTTTTCCATTACATGGCAACCAGAATTTTGGTCGAAGAAAAAACAAAACAAAGTGACTTGCAGAATCTCCATACTGCTATCTATTCATATACCAAGTTTCATAATATTATCTTAAAAGGCTTATAAGTTATTGCGGGATCCTCATCCAGACAGACTAATATCTAAGATCACACTCAAATACAGTACCTACCCTACTGAATCTGATAGGCATACCATGAAAAAAAAACATACATTATACAGTTACTTAAAAAAGAAAGAATGTTATTTTTTAGAACTTGGGGTGTGGCCTACAAATCCTTAAACTACCCTTATACACTGAGCAAACCACCATTTGAGTAACTGGTATGTCGGGTAAAGGACTGAATCTCAAGTTTACAAAACAAACGTTCAGCACCCAGTTCACTAAGTGGCTGTACTCACCTGCCAGTTGAGGTTGTAGTGGTGGAGGTGGGGGTGGAGTTCTTAATGGCATTGATCATCTGCATCACACTGAGTGACGATGCACACTAGTCTCAGGCTCTGACTGTAATTAACATTACATGTAATATTGATTTACTTATTCTTGATCATGCAATTAACTATTACGTGTATTTTTTTGATTTGATAGGAAACTTAAGTTTATGTCAATAAAATATACTGTCTGTCTGTAACAAATATAACTTGAATAATTTCCTTGTTTCAACTATTAGTCAGCTTCCAGTAGGCAAAACTTTAAATTAAATAAAAAATTAAACCCTTAAATGTCTATAATATTGTTAATAAAATTATTTTCATTTGAAAATAGGAATATTTTTATAAATATTGTTTCCATATAAAAAATTCAAGTACATTTTATATTGAAACAATATTTGCCAAAATATTCTCATTTTCAAAAATAAATATTTTTTATACATGCTTTAGACGCCTACCGGTATACAGTAGATCTGTATACAATACATGAGATATATACAAGATATACAATATACAGGAAATATGATAAGTGAGGTCCAATACCTTGATGGTAGGCTGGAGGAGACTAGACACATTGGGTTTGACATCGTCCTCCTCGTCACTGGAGTACCAGCTGTCCTCCACTGTAATACGACACATTATTATAAATATGCATCAGACAATCGGACTTCAGAAAGAAATGTATTCAAATGGTAAATGGTGAAAACATCTATACAAATAGTGCATTGTGTAACAAGTTACTTCTTTCTTAAAAAATTAAACAAGGGCTGTTGTGTTGTTGGGTTTAATATCCCACTGAAAGTGTTTCTGTCATTTGAAGACTTAAGTCTACCTGAGACAAAAATAGTGTTGTTACATTGCAGTGTCATGCCTAGGGTCTTTGTATAAATTCATTTAATACCTAACCAGCCCTTCAATTTAATTAGGCAAAAGTTTTCTGTTATTCTTAACCCTTAACCAAAGATATATTTGATAAAACCGTGGACATACAGACATTTCCACTCCAACAAAGTCAAGGTTTGTGTCAACTGACATGTAAGAAACCTCTAATATAAGTAGTTATTGTTGCTGCCTTACTTTTGATGGTAGGAATGCTAGTTTGAGACTGTTGCGGTTCTTTCGGGGCAGCCTCGGCCTCTGCAGCCTTTTGTCGGTTCATCTTCATAGTGTGCTGCTTGATCCTCATAAACATCTCCCTTTGTTTAGGGGGCAGGTGGCTGGGGATGTCCAGGTCATCCATCTTCTCTCCCTCCTCATCCTCCCAATCTTGTTGAGGAGTAGTGTCACCTGGCAACAAAAGGTCAGAGGTCAAATACAAACCTTTCAATGGTTCACTTTGAGAATTTCTTATTGATTTTGGAATAGGTTATACCTTAATAATAGCTTAATTTTTATAATTTCTAAATAATGAGGGAGCGAGAAAGAGAGATATAAAGAAGCAAAACTATAAACTGCCCTAATTTTAGATACTAAATACCAGCATATCTAAGAAAACTGTCCAGCTATATTTCATAGCTATCTATTAAAAAGTAAATGTGCTTTTTATAGAAAAATAAAGTATATCTGTGACAATATACCAGCACTATGGAAGACTACAGCAGTTGAACACCAAGCAAGGTTCAAGGAACAACTTATCATTCTAGAACCACTGTGAATGAGAAAGCCTTTCAAACCACCTGACTTTCAAATCATCATTTTTTACAAAATACTACAGCGTTTTGTAAATGAAAAATAAAACCTGACTGATACCTTTATTGCTACTATTTTCATCCTGCCTGAGGTCCACATCTTTCCGTAGATCCTCATCCCTCATATGCTCTGAAGATCCCTGCATATTTCCAGGACCTGCCCGCATATCAACATCCATACCCCTCATGTCTGTGTCAACTGCCTGATTGGCTCTCTTGCCCTCCTGGTTCATCTTCCTTGGATCTCTGGATTGATTCAAGGGTTTATTCATTTCGTTCATGTGTCCCATGTTTTGACCCTGATTCTCTGCCTGACCACCTTCCTCCATATTATGCTGCGGGCCCGTGCCCATCATACCATCAGGATTATTCATACCTCCTTGATCCATCTGCCCTGGGCTCATCATGGGTCCTTGCCCCATGTTCCCCATCTGTGGCCCCATCATTCCCATTGCGGGAGGAGGGCCCTGCCCCATGAAATTTCCATCATTGTTCATGTTATTCATATTATTTCCCATGGAATTAGGCGGACCACCACGAATCTGCTGAAGCATGGGGGCTGCCCGAAGAAGAGCCCCTACCAGTGCTGCTGCTTGACTCATGGGTGGTCCCATAGGGGCTCCCTGCATGCCTGGCCCCTGGGGTGGTGGACCCTGCATCCCAGGTCCCATCCCAGGAGGTCCTTGTCCAATCATCCCAGGGCCCTGTGGTCCATCATCCCAGGGCCCTGTGGTCCACCTGGGCCACCCATAGGTGGGCCCTGCATGCCCATTGGAGGACCATCCATTCCTCCAGGGCCTGGGGGACCATTCATAAAAGGAGGGCGTGGTGGAGTGCCCTGGTTCATTGGCCCATTGAATCTCATATTGGGCCCTCCTTGTGGTGACATGTTCACATCCTGATAGAAGCCTTGCGGTCTGAAGGAATACAGGAAATTATGAAAGTCACACACACTGATACATCACAAAATATTCGTGAGGTAAAGGGTTAAAAAAGCTCACTTCACTTGCATGAAATATACAGGAGTATCTTAACTTAAAATTTGAAAATTATCATTACAAAAATACATGCTATATCAATACATAATCACAAAAGAAATAATCACTTAGTCTGGAAAATACAGGAAACCTACCTCATCATGTTGGGTGACTGTCCCATTTTTGGTTTTCGAGGGCTGTCCATGGGCGCATACGTTTCAATATCAAATATCGATGGTATGCTCTTCATCTTCTCAAGCTTCATCTCGATATCGTGCTGCGTCATGTTCTCCAAAGCTGCAATAAGACATAAAATATTGAACATCAAACCAACTAGTGAACATAGCCGTCTTTATTATATGTATCATACTTCAACATATTGCAACAACCATACATATGTAGGACATATGTAGAATAAAACATACTTGTATTATTTATTATAAATTGAAAATCAAATTTCACAACGTTAGATCATGCTATGATTGTTTGCTTTTTTGGATCATATTTTTATGAAAACTTAAATATTCCTTCTGATTTTGTTTACTTTGATTTTTCTATAAATAGATAAAATAATGAACCCACCCATCATTCCTTTCTTTTTCCTCTTGTGTTCACCATGACCGTCATCATATTCATCATGATAGTTTTCCTCTCTTTCATTTCGATCGTTTAGGGCCTTTAAATACAGTAGTCATGCATTTTTTATGAAATAAACACAATCAAATGACTTAACATAGAAATCAATTTTCTATGACATAAAATGGATTTCAAAATATAGCAATCCTGATTAATTAGATTATCAAACACAGACATACATATTGTTACCTGGTTTTCATAATCTCCTTTTTTCCATGAAATTATAGCTTAAAAGTGTATCATAAAAATATGTCAAACAAGATGTTTACTTGTGATACTTACATTATGCAGAGCAACCTTGGTGATTTCTGTGAGAGGGTCATGTGAGAATTTGCAGTTATCACCTTGATAACACGTTGACCCCGTGTGGAAGTATTTACATGGGAATTCTGGTACACAAGGTTAAGGCAAATACCAAGTTTTCTGGTACAATTTGAAGGCAATGTTTCAAGAGCATTTTGTTGTATATGTATATTAAAGAAACATGAGAGAAAAAAATATCAATTATCATTTTACTATTTGTTAAATCATTTGAATCCCTCCGAAAAGCACCAGTTTTCAATCAATATTACAAGATAAATGCCAAATGAGTAAATTTTCATATATCTTTTCTTTCTTTTTTTCAGTATAAAAAATATCTTAATAATAAATCCCCCTCCCCCTGGTCTTTCTGTGAACAATCCATTGTAAAGGATATCATGCATGAAGACACACTCCTCCTGTTTCCTGCAGTAGGACTGGACATAGTATTTGCACAACTCTAATCTCTTTGGAGGGCGGCAACCATGGTTGAATGGACAGTCTGCGCCCTGCAGAAATAAAGTTTAACATACTTACTGTTGCAACTACATGCTGTCTGTCTTTTTGAGTGTGCAAATATTACCGTAAATATATGGAAATGATAAAGCAAGCATTAGCTGCTAGATTTTTCAGACTATTCATAAATAAATTTTTATGTCACCTAATGATGATCCAAACACCCATGATGATGATGATAACAAATAATTTTTAACTTAAACAAATAATGTATTCAAATATAAAGAGACTATTCTCTTCTTACAAATAAAATACAATAAGAACATGTATTTCTACCATTAGGAATTAGGATGAATAATAAACAAAGAATATGAAAGTGAAACAGTACATCATTTTAACTCAACCTCATTTAGTTAAAGACATTTTCTTATAACTAAGAATCCTCACTTTTTGACATTTCCCTTCTTTGTAAAATCGACAGATGGGTCGTTCCTCCATTGGTGTTTGTAACAAGGGCTTCTTCTTCACAGGTGCTTCCTCCTCAAACTCATTCTCAATCTCTCTCTGTCTCCGTCTCTCTAGCCATTCCTGCTTCTTTTTCTGCTTCTTCTTATTTCCCTTTGGAAGCATGGGCGGAAATGTGTCTTGCTGAGGAATAAAAATACAATATATGATAAACATTACACACCAAACAGAGGTATTGATAATTATCAAAACATTTATGGTTAAAGGCTTGTGGTACTTTGTTGTTGTTGGAGTGCTTTCATTAGTTTTTGAATTTTACATAACAAAGAAAAATATTAAAAGATAAATATTATCAATGAATTTAAAATACATATATATATATATATTTTCTTTTTTACAGGTTTACCTTTGTTATTTATGACATATTAAATAAGCTTGAAGCTTTCCTTAAGCCATCCATTATGCTGAAAATAAAACTTATGTTTATGCCAAGTGGCAGTCCTACCTCAATTTCATTGGTAACCAAGGAAGGGTCCATGTATTCCCCCTCTACCATGCTCATCATCGTCTTGGGTTTTTTGGCACCAAATCTGTGTGTTCAATAAAACAAACTTTTTTTTTCTCATCCTGGATTTGAAGTAACACAGTAACAATATGTACTGTTTTGCAAAGCTACTTTTGATATTTATGTAACTGGAAAAGTCATGTATGAAACATAAGTGTCCTGTATAAAAAAAAACTTCAATGAAACTCAAACAATTAAAGAGATGGCATGCATGTTTACAAGGTCTATGGATAGACAAATGGAGGTATTAATAAACCCCAGATACTACATTATGTATAAACTTGAACATAATACCAGTTTTAAAAAAATAACAAATTAAATACTCAAATATTGCATTATTTATGCACAAACTTTGAATATAATACTTATTAACACTGTTTACATAAGACATAATATTTCATTTCCAAAATTTGTTTCGTAGGAAATTAATTAATTTGATTATCTCCCCTTTTAAGTAAAAACGCACCTGTCACCAAACTCATCCTCATCTGATGGACTATCATATATTCCTGGCGGGGAGTCGTACCCATCACTGTGGTTCTTCCTCTCACGGGCCTCTCTTGAATCTCGACCATAACGTTCTCGACCCTTCTTATCCTTGTCTCTCTCGGACTTGTCGTGTTTGTCTTTTTCTCGCTTTTCTCTTTCAGAGCGATCCTTGGACAAGTCTCGATTCTTTTCACGTTTTTCTCTGTTTTGATCTCGTTCTCTCCCCCTGAGCACAAGGACAAGTAAATAAATACATTTGCACAATCCACAAAAATTATTTCAATTACCTAAGGCTGATATACTGCATCATACTAAAAAGGTGTTTTTAGTAATAAACCAGATATTTCTCACTTTTAATATAATCCAGTAATAGAAGCATAAGAAACAAGAAATATCTTTCAAAAATATGCAGCATTTATAGGGATAAAAGTAATGCATAATGTGAAACAGTTATATGATGTACAAATTATAATCTGTGAAGCATTTCATATGAGGAAGTCAGCATGAACTTAGTTTAAAGCATCCACTCCACCAAAATAGGTGGAGTAAACATTTAATATCGTAAGCAGACTATAATAACAGACTTACAGCCATGCAGGGATTGTGAAAAAAGACTATAATATACTTTGATTGCGCAGGAATTCATAATATTCATTCCGAAACGGACCTCATTGTGCATCTAAGAGAAGTGTTTTGATAAAACCACTATATTCATCAAAGAAACTGCTATTCATTCAGGATTCTTTATTGATATTTTGTTAATATGACGCTTATATTTCAGCTAGTTGTCATCTCAACAATTGTGCATAACTTTTTCCCTAAGTGTAGGCATTTTCTACCAATTAAACTCACTCAAATATGTTGCGTCATACTCTAAATTGCAGAAAAAACATGCTCCTCAATCCTTATATTATAAAAGACTATTTTGCATTGCAACATGACAGTATGCACAAAGACTCTGGTTAAGCACTCAATCCCCTTTTACTCCACTACTATCATAATATTATACCAACACTATGATAAATATGGTACCAACTAGGAAAATATGATAAATATGGTACCAACTAGGAAAATATGAACTGATTTACCTCTCTCGGTCCCTGCCGCTGTGATGTCTTCCATCCCCAGAACCCCTACGATGTTTCTCTGCATCTTTCTCATGTTTGTATCTCTCGTCCCCGTCTGTTCCTGGGTCATGGTAGGATGGAGGTGGTGATCTCTCCCCTTTACGTTCCACCTTCTCTCTCTTTTCACCACCAGGCCACGCCTGCTCATAATCTTCCCCAGTCTTATCATAGTCTATATATTCCCTGTGTCGTTTCTTTTTCTGCTGTTTGTCTTTGTGTCCATCTTCTTTTGATCTTCTACGTTTTGAGTGGCGATCTTTTTTATTTCGACGACTTCGCTCCCTGTCTTCATCTTTATGACCACCTTTACCTTTGCTTGGACTAGATTTATTTGGGCTGTGCTTAAATTCATCTGAGAAAAACAACAACACATATTTCATCAAAAAAGGATGATCCATGCTTACTTCAAGTTCAGTTTGTGCTATTTTTTAATAAAATGGGAGAAAAGGCTTAGTTACTATCAAAACAATATCATTTATTACTGGTACCTGGGTATGGGAACTCTTGGGGTATGGGAACATAGCCCTTATCAGAGGTAATTATTAACATTGAGGAGAGCATTTTTCAGTATAAGCTTTAAGTGAGAGGGAGATAATATTACATGTATTTCTGTAAGAGAACAGGGTTGATCTTAGTCAACACCCACTCACCTTCCTCATCATTCAGTTCACCATCATGGTCACTGGCTATCTCCCCATCTTCCAAAATCTCACCATCCTCAGCTGCCGTGTCTCCCTCCCCATCATCTGTCGACATAATATGATGAGAGTTGTTCACATCCCCAGGCTGAAAGCTACCATACTTTCCACTCAAATGTTGATCATCTTGAGCCATGTAACCCTTGCCAGACTGATATGTGTCTTCATTCTGTGAATCACTAAGTGCTGCATCATTTTCTAGAGGAGCCATATTTTCCTTGGCAATATGTCCAGAATCTGTTTCCTGGATCATTTCTAGAGTGTCATTAGATCCGGCTTCCATCATCATTCATCTTTCTATATTACAGTTTCACTCACATCTCAAATTGCTGGGATTACCTGCAACAATGGCAGAAAAATAATCAAGTTTTTTTTTCTTGCTTCTTTTCTGTTCATCTTCTACCTAGGCCATCATATAAAAATTGTTTGTTTGTTGTGCTATGACCTTTTTTCTACAAAATGGACTTAAAAAAAGATCAAAATAATAATTTATGACTCAAAGAAAAAAAAAAAGAAAAAAAAAAGAATAGTGGCCATTTTGATGGGTCTGTCGGAGCATGACAAACAAACATTTTAATTTTGTTCCTATTTTTAGGGAAAGGACTCATGCCCATAACTGGGAAAAAAAATATCAACATATATCACTTAATTGATATTTTCAAATGAGGGACAAATGACCCCTTGATCTATAGACAAATTTGAAATTTTTAGTGGACAAAGGGTCAAGGCCAGGGAAAACCCTAAAGCAATTTCATATGTATGACATTTTGTTAAAAGGCATTTTCTTTCATAAACACAAATAACAAACAAAACAAATTTTGTTTGAAACAACAAATTGCCAACTGAATTGGAAAAAATACTACCTATTTTCAATTTGGAATGGGCTCGCTATTCAGAACCTTTAAATAGGCAGAATTCTTTGAATTCTTGATATTTAACATTCATGATTACTCAATAATCTGAGGGTGCCATGGTCTAGTGGAGGTATTCATTCCAAAGATTCAGAATAAATGTTGTTTGCATATTGTGCATGGTGCTGCAGTTTTTAACGGAGAACGCCTTTAAGGCCCAGCACCTCCTACTTTAGTTCTCTTGCACTTTTTCTGTCAGGGTTGCACTCCCTTAGCACCTCTAGACAGATGCACCTACACACAGACAGATGCGGATACAAAGGATCTGGGTGTTATACCCTAGCTTGTTCTGAATAAACCCCCTGGTTCTTTAATGTGCCCGGTGTATATCACCAATACACACAAAGCCCCTTAACCCCTGTTTGGATGAACCAGTGCTAGGCTTCCGGTTAGGCAGGGAACACTGAAAAGTGTCCAGAAATTTCACAAGATCCTACCAGAATTTGAACCCCGGACTAGCAGTCCAGGGCATTACCATTGAGCCACCACCCCACCTTCAGGATAAATGAAAATCCTGCTTAACTTCTTCAAAAACCATTCCTACAGCTAAGTGTTGTTCCATTCCAGAAAATGTAGAGAGGGATTAGTATAAGTTATAATCTTCACTGGCAAGGGGAAATATTCCTGTTCAGTTTCCAAGGTTCTCACTAGGGTCCAGAAAACTGAGTTCATGACAAAGACTAAACAAAAAGTTAGGTCCTCCTATGCATTCATGTAGGAGCTGCTCAGGAAATCTGGGGTTGTTTTTCCAAGGAGACTAGGATTGATTAAAAAAATCTGGTAAAACTTTCAATTGGTCAGTACATTTAACCCTTATCCTCATATAGACTCATTTTGATGCATTCAATAGGTACCACATTAAGCCTGATCTGCAGAAAACCAGTTAAACCTTACCAAATTTAATTATAAAGTCCTCATTTCCAGACCATTGAGGAGAAGCGAACAACATAAAACCTGATCAGCCTGCGAGTTACTCGCAAACTGATCTGGTTTTATGTTGTTCGCATAGGTCTTTTAATGGTTTCCTCTATGAGGGAAAGGGTTAATATCACTTAATGCTGATAGAGAATGATTTATTTCTAGTGTTGAACCAGTACTATGTACCTGGGAAGACCAGACCAGGAGAGACCCCCCTCCCCCTAAAAAAAAAATCCCAAAAAAAAATCCAGGGTTCAAAAAACAACCCACCCTTCCTGGTCCTTTATCAATGTACATGACTAATGAATGGCAGTGCCTAATCAATTTCATTGAGTTGACATTGGAGTGACAGGTTTATCATTCCCTATGCACTGCTGTAGTATTATCTGGTCAATATCAGCATTCTCACATATTTCCCATCAAATTTGTGATTTACAGCACAATTAAACCATCTTCCAAATTCACAATGTGGCTGAGGTTTAAGTTTAACTTGGAATGTTTTTTTTTTAACTTCATCACTTTCAGCAGGCAGACTAAATTCTTGCATACACTAAATTTATCCATTTTCTCTCTCAAGTTTATTTAGCCTTTTATAGCATGCCTTTATAGAAATAGGCATTTATAGGAAGGCGATTTCACACACTGGTAGGGGTTTCTTTCACTTTCAAAAGAATGAATATTTAGTCCAATGATTTGCTTTTAACATTAATAGATCCGTGGGTACACTCTTAAGTTGAAAAAATTGCTAATCATGAACACTGAATTTACACACTGATACTTTAGTTTGGTTGTTTTTAATGACATAGAGATTTGTTCTTTATTTCTGAGTAGATCTTGATCTAGGCCTAATTAAAAATAATTATGGGTCACAAATTAAATTGTGTTAGTATAATTTAATTACAATCGCATAAAACTTGTCAATTAAAGAAAATGATTTAAAATTGAAAAAAAAAATATATATATATAATGTAGATCTTTCTAGACTACTGGAGGACACGATTTCCTCTATTTACTATAACAATAAGAATTTCACTCAATATTGTAGTGTTCATGTTTAGCAAATAGTTCAACTTACCTGTTATATCAAAAGCTTAATTTCATTTTCCCTCATCCTCCCTCAGGCTAATATCAGATTCTAACTTAACATAATTTTATACTAGTAGAAAATAGAAGAATGGGACAAATATGATAAATGCCTTAGTTGGGACTTAATGAAATAGTTTGTTGCCCTTAAAATTTTTGTCTCTGGTTAAAAAGATTGCATCAATGCACGAGTTCCCGATGCTAAATATAGGACACACGTGATTGTCATGTGCTAAATACTCTCACGTGATTGAACTGGTTATGTTGACGCGATCCCAAGTGCCACGCAAAATAAAGGACACAGAATAATGACAAAATACTAAGAAAATAAAGATATCAAATAAATCTGCAATAAATTACAATGAGATATACGAGGATAATTAATGAATACAAAAAGTATATATGAACCAAAATTTGACAAAATACAAGTCGAAAGCTTTAGATAAAACAACTGACAGATAAGAAGGTAATTCGGTCATTTAAAAAAAAAAGCACCATCTAACAAACGATTTCGTAAAAGTTTTAAGACTTTTCATAAATGTTAACGAAAGAATTATCCACACAACATGTTATTTACTTCGTAAAAGTTCACGATAACATGAACACAGTCTTAATGCTACTTCTACCCCTCTTTCTTTGTGTACAGTGAAAAAGTAGTTCCGGTAATGGAAGCCATTATTCTTTAAAATTACCTTACACCAAAGGATCCTTGTTTAAACATACTCAAAATGGTTTAAAAACGCGACGTTTCCTTATTCGTTCTACAACATCACGATCAGAAGAGAAAAGTTCATCTCCTTTTCTTAGAGACCATCCCCAAAGAAAGTTTTGTCAGTCACCAATATGGTCGAATTTTGTTCCGACATCGGTGAACATGGCAAAATTATACCGGGGTTATATTGCGAAAAAGGAGGGTTAAGTACCATAGATATGTGTTCCATTAGTTCATTGCTGCCTATGGATTTAAATGAACATATATTTTAGATATTTGCGAATCCTTTTCATGTCCAAAATTTCACATCGACACGTCCACCTTGCTAGAACTCTAGTGTTCCAGATCTAACACGCAATATGGCGGTTGAAGGAAATGAGTCAGGTGACGTCATGTGGCCTTGTGGCACAGAGGCTACCAAAGGATGCGTTGAAAAACGGAATAATACAAAGTCCCAATATAACTGAATTTAATCAAAATTTCTTTTCATTAACAATATATCCTTGAAATGGCTTTTTACTAACGAAATAATTTTTAATTACTTTCATACATTGTCTTAATTTAATCTATTTTCTAACCAATGTTCCCCTAATTTCACCCCTATCACGCACACAGCAGATGATAACCATTTTCGACGAGAATTGAGGTTCAAAGAAGGGTCTCGTGGGTTGACAAGAGAGAAATGTATGCGAATGCAATTGTGTGGGTCATGAATTTATATATTTTTATCCGGAATGAATATTTACCTCCGATTAAGTATGCAATAATTATTAAATATATATCCATATATTGTGCACACAATCAAAAAGCCTTCAAAGTATAGTGCGGTCACGTCGTATCTTTAGTTTAAACACTCATCAGATCGTTCCTTTTCAAGATTTCTTCCAAACCGTTTCTATGACAGTGGGGTTTTCAATACACAATATTCGGGAGTACCACACGGCTTGTGTATTGGTGTTTTCTCGCAGCACTTCAGACTCCGCTACTCTGCACACAGGGACGAGGAAAACGTGATCATTGGTAAACTGGCTGGAAGTTCTTGGAGACTAGAGATTCCAATGCGGGGTATTTTAAGCTGTGTAAAGGGTGTGTTTCACTAAGGAGCTCTTGGTTCGCTTTGATGTTCGGGAAAGGCCACTAACGATTAATATTGTCAGAAAAGTCTCTGCCAGTAAACAGGCCATACACTTATAAGATTCATACGACACTACGTTTGAATCTATTGACTGTAAACTAAGGCCTTAAAACATAGATTAACTCGGGACTCTTGAATAAGACAATCGAATACACCCGTTCAATTTAACTCGATCTATTTACCTATAATGATTAAAACATATATCCGACAGCTGTCTCACAATTAACCTCGATAATGTGATATAGTTCAATCTTTCACCCAGATAGAACTGGGAAAATATAACCCTGAGATTTTTGTTACTTAGTAACACCGAAACCGCCTTTAAATGATAAGTGTACGAACTGTCAAGATGTGTAAACATGTGTTTAATACTATGTAAGTTATCAACGTTCTTGAAACCAGTTTATGACTATCCTTTGTTCGGCCAGTCTGTACAGGTATAACCCACCTGAAACACGATCACTTTACAGGTGTTTGCTTCGGCGGGCGCCTCGCCCATTGTCAACGGTTGCCATGGGATACCGTGTATTGAAAATGTGACAAAAGACAATGAATGATTTATACAACTAAGTGAGAACAGCCGGTAAAACTACTATAGTAAACGAACAACAGCTATTACTTAGCCTGCATTTTCACTTCCTTATCACATGCAAATGTTACAAAAAGTAACGGAAACGCAAATGAAAAAAAAGAACTAGCTACTTAAGAACAATGAACGTGTAAGAAACATTGTATGCACAACGCACATTTAACAAGCACGCTTTTTAACAGGAATATGCATTTGGGATCATAATGATATACTTGCCTATATATTAGAATTTACACACACTTTAAATGTTGTCATGTGTATTACTGGCCTTTGTATTGAGGCCAACAAAGAACGATTTAAGTTTCCTCCATATTTGATCCATCATTTACGAATTCCTTTCTAATGGTGTCCAATATTGCTTGATTCTAATTAAAATATACACTTGCCTTTAGATAAAAATGTTTGTGAAAGCATCATCTGTGCGTAAATATGTCTGTTATGAATATTTCATTACTGCAAAGACCATCGATTCAACAAAACTAGGGCCCTTGTTGTTCAAAACATATATCTTCGTAGCTGGTTTAAGTTTTCTCTGCGCGCTACTCTATCCGCTCGTTAATGCTATGCGGGATACGCATGGTCGATACAGCTTCGTTATACAGTAAATACCGCATAGCGAATTTCCCCACGGTGAGCCCCGTTATATACATGTCGAAGCTCTCTCGGCGCAAAATCGATAGCTCTCTCTGTCTGACCTGAATAAATTGAGAACGTTAAATGGAATGTATGGAAGACAAAAAGAGTCATATTTTGAATTTTTTTTTTTATCTCGTTTCGCGATAAAGTTAGAGTAGGGCTGAAACGAGTATACTTTGGTACAAAATTATTACCCGTTACCCGACATCGACATTTTCTTATATGATACCTCATGTAGATCTACTTCTATACCTGTCAATAATGATATTCTTTAATAATTCTACACCATGTAACGTGCGTTGAAGATATGTTTGTAAAAAATAGCAAGAAATTGCATTATTTGGATGCATTCAATGATTAAAATCTTACAGAGCTTTGCTATATAAAGAAATCATAATTATATTCTAACAATTGAGCTTCAAGACTAGATCTAGATCTAAATTCTCACAGAACAGAAGTTTATTGATTGTCACAAGCATACATAGCTCATTGACATAAACATAGAACTTCAATATGCATGCACAATAACACAGGAAAATAAATAGATGTTACAAACAAGGTTTTCTCATATACATTTAGTAAGAATGTTTTGATAAAGAAATGCTTAATATACTTTATATCTGTAATTAACATTCATAAGTATTAAATTTGATTATTTTCTCTTGTTCGAAAAGCTTTAATACAATAAATAGCTAATTTTATCATAACTAAAACATTTGTTGCTTTCATTAATTCAGTGAATTTTACGACGCTAGGATATGTATAATAGTACCGTGGAATGTAAGATTTTCTTAAGTTTAAATACATTGTACAAATTAAAATGAAATGATACTCGTCTTCAATATCATTAGTATTGCAAAAGTTACATTTTCTATCTTCTCTTTTTATTCGACTATGTCTACCTTTTCAATATTAAGGGTATGTGAAGATAATCTTAAATTAGCTAAAATTACAGTTATAGATCTAACATAGTTGAAGACATCAACAAAACAACGGGATGGTCATTTAGTTGTATAATTAACAAATAAACGTCCTGACCATCAATAAATGTCCCTTTACCGACATTTTGGCAGAGAGAGAGAGAGAGAGAGAGAGCTAGAGAGAGAGAGAGATTATTTCAAGATGACATTGTTTATTCCGTGCTTAAGCTCTTGTCCAAGCATGCAAACCATACTGATGGTACTAAATACACAGAAAGTCAATAGTCAATGCTCTTGGAAAGAATAATAGAATGCATTGAAAATCTATATTTTCATCACTCCAAGTGACAAAGAATGGAATATTCTAAAGACCTACACGACCCTTCTTTTTCGGCTATAATTTTACTATATTTTTATATCGCACGAGAAAGAAAAATGTACATATGAAAGATGTATTCTGTTTTCTTTGTAGTAGTTTCTTTTTATAAGTAGAATGACATTCTTAACAATTGTGTTTAACTTGAGATAATTTAACGGGAATTCTTATTCATTATTTTGAACGTTAACTATGACATTTAGGTTGTAGGTAAGTCAAACTATATTTATTAGATATGTTGCCGGCTCAGTACCTGTATATCAAACTTAAATCTAATTATTATACTAAGTCAGCTGAACTCGCTCTTTGATTCACTAATTATAACATTATATCGACAGTCTCTCAGTGCCTTAAGCTCTTTTATTTGTTTCATAATCATCCGGAGTGAGGGCCATGGCACCGATTCCAACTCGACATATCATCAATTAGCAATAATAAACAATTTCCGATTAGACGACACGGGCTGATCAACCCCACCCTGGAGAAAGTTGTGATATATTTTCACTGTGCCATAATAGTTCGGATGCCGCCGTGAAATAACCAGAATGAAGATGTTTACGATAAAAAGCAACAAAAATTTACATCGAAATAAAACTTGAGAAAAATCAAAGCGCTGAAGGCACTGAAGTTGTGTGTGTCTCAACTGAAAGAGTTTTTGAAGAGCTGCAAGTCGATCACAAATAATTAAATTCACTTTGATAAACAAAAGAAATGCGGCATTCCTGTTTTCACAGTGCTATCAGAGCTTTGATTTGTATTCATGCAGTATCTTATCTACAACAGACTCTTCTTATAGATTGAATTAATTATGCACAGGTTAGAGGCTCCGAACTCATTTCGGATAGTAGATATAAAGGTTTCGGTCATTTTTTAGTGTAAGAAATAACACTTGGAGATATCTGGGGTCGATAGATTGATGTGATTATTAATATGTTACAATGATTTGTTTTGGACTTCACATGGGTTATTGTAACAGCCTTAAGTGACCGAACGCTGCACATTTATCATCAAATTCATTTACACATTTTTAACATTAAAAATTGGTTTCTGTAGTCTGTAAGTATTTATTTTTCACATAACATTGATTTTCAGCATTTTTGCTTAATTCTATTATACTTATGTTGTAGAGATATATACAACTGTTCGATCATATTTACACTATTGAGAGGTTATTCGGTTTTAAATCTAGGAGAACCTGGGTTGAAAACGTAGTACTATAGTTGGTGTGACTGACGTCACACACAACTAAAAATAAATATATAAAACATTAAATTAGCCCATATGAAGCCTTTTTAATTTTAGGCTAAATGGGAGTACATGTATAGGAATATCTACTAATCGTTAAAAATTATTTTTTTTCGCCACTGTATTCCGCAGGTCAAAGGCGAGATTATAGACATCTTCACCGAAATAATGAGTACTGACCTGTGGATTTATATACACATTCGAGTGAACCAGCTGGATTTATGGTACAACAGCTTAAGAAAAATACATTAGATCTAATATATCAAAATCAGCCACATACAGCTAAGATACACATTTGTTGTGTCCGAGTTAACTGACCGTCGCTGCAACAGTCCTATAGCGACTTCCAGCTAGCCCCTGCTCCTGGACGTACCGACCTCGTCTAGCCGAGTACAGAGACACCCGGTTAGAACTAGCAACTGGCAAGAGCCATCCTGAATGCTGCTTCAGATAAAAAAAATCGACTCCATGCCGGGACTCGAACCCACAGCGGTGACGGGCTGAGTGATGATAGATTTCAATGACATAACCGTTTGGCCACGCAGTTAGATGTAAGCTAACTATACACTGAAAAAAAATCTAAGCGTCCACTTAGTATTGCTGTGGCCTATTGATCAACCACGCGGCCTGAAATAATGACAACTAGGTGTAATTGGTCAAAATATAAATTATATTTAATATTATTTCTCACTTTCTGTCAGAATAAATTAATTACTTAGTCATCGTCTCGCGCGGTAATCGGTGACAGTAAGATGTCATATTCTTTGTAAAATTCATTATTCGTTAAAATACTACTTACTCGTATAACTCTGGAATTCCAAATATGAAATGCTCTTCTTGGAAAAGAATTTTATAATACTGACGTTTAGAAATTTTGTTCAATGTAATAATAGACTACAAGCAATATGTCACTCTATAAAAAGTTAAACTGTAGTAATTGAGAAAAGAAACTCGAGAATTGGAGAGCTGGTCGATCTTAATCACGACATAAAATAGCAAGAAATTGCATTATTTGGATGCATTCAATGATTAAAATCTTACAGAATTGCAAAAAAGAAATTAATAATTTAAACATACATAGCTCATTGACATAAACATAGAACTTCAATATGCATGCACAATAACACAGGAAAATAAATAGATGTTACAAACAAGGTTTTCTCATATACATTTAGTAAGAATGTTTTGATAAAGAAATGCTTAATATACTTTATATCTGTAATTAACATTCATAAGTATTAAATTTGATTATTTTCTCTTGTTCGAAAAGCTTTAATACAATAAATAGCTAATTTTATCATAACTAAAACATTTGTTGCTTTCATTAATTCAGTGAATTTTACGACGCTAGGATATGTATAATAGTACCGTGGAATGTAAGATTTTCTTAAGTTTAAATACATTGTACAAATTAAAATGAAATGATACTCGTCTTCAATATCATTAGTATTGCAAAAGTTACATTTTCTATCTTCTCTTTTTATTCGACTATGTCTACCTTTTCAATATTAAGGGTATGTGAAGATAATCTTAAATTAGCTAAAATTACAGTTATAGATCTAACATAGTTGAAGACATCAACAAAACAACGGGATGGTCATTTTAGTTGTATAATTAACAAATAAACGTCCTGACCATCAATAAATGTCCCTTTACCGACATTTTGGCAGAGAGAGAGAGAGAGAGAGATTATTTCAAGATGACATTGTTTATTCCGTGCTTAAGCTCTTGTCCAAGCATGCAAACCATACTGATGGTACTAAATACACAGAAAGTCAATAGTCAATGCTCTTGGAAAGAATAATAGAATGCATTGAAAATCTATATTTTCATCACTCCAAGTGACAAAGAATGGAATATTCTAAAGACCTACACGACCCTTCTTTTTCGGCTGTAATTTTACCATATTTTTATATCGCACGAGAAAGAAAAATGTACATATGAAAGATGTATTCTGTTTTCTTTGTAGTAGTTTCTTTTTATAAGTAGAATGACATTCTTAACAATTGTGTTTAACTTGAGATAATTTAACGGGAATTCTTATTCATTATTTTGAACGTTAACTATGACATTTAGGTTGTAGGTAAGTCAAACTATAATTATTAGATATGTTGCCGGCTCAGTACCTGTATATCAAACTTAAATCTAATTATTATACTAAGTCAGCTGAACTCGCTCTTTGATTCACTAATTATAACATTATATCGACAGTCTCTCAGTGCCTTAAGCTCTTTTATTTGTTTCATAATCATCCGGAGTGAGGGCCATGGCACCGATTCCAACTCGACATATCATCAATTAGCAATAATAAACAATTTCCGATTAGACGACACGGGCTGATCAACCCCACCCTGGAGAAAGTTGTGATATATTTTCACTGTGCCATAATAGTTCGGATGCCGCCGTGAAATAACCAGAATGAAGATGTTAACGATAAAAAGCAACAAAAATTTACATCGAAATAAAACTTGAGAAAAATCAAAGCGCTGAAGGCACTGAAGTTGTGTGTGTCCTCAACTGAAAGAGTGTTTGAAGAGCTGCAAGTCGATCACCAATAATTAAATTCACTTTGATAAACAAAAGGAATGCGACATTCCTGTTCTCTCAGGGCTATCAGAGCTTTGATTTGTATTCATGCAGTACCTTATGTTAAACAGACTCTATTTATAGATTAAGTAATTATGCAAATTTCTGCACAGGTTAGAGGCTCCGAACTCATTCGGATAGTAGATATAAAGGTTTCGGTCATTTTTAGTGTAAGAAATAACACTTGGAGATATCTGAGGTCGATAGATTGATGTGATTATTAATATGTTACAATGAATTTTTTTGGACTTCACATGGATTACTGTAACAGCATTAAGTGACCGAACGCTGCACATTTATTATCAAATTTATTTGCAAGCCACCTTTGCATCAAAACAAACTATATTCGTGGGTTTGGTAAAGTGATCACGTGATAAAAACAGTTACATCATTCGATTGCAGTTACATCAGCATAGAAAAATAAGTCCTATAATGTTTTCATTTCAAAGGCGATTTCTGTAGTCTGTAAGTATTTATTTTTCACATAGCATTGATTTTCAGCATTTTTCTTAATTCTTGTATATTTATGTTGTAGAGATATATACGATTGAGCGGTTATTCGGTTTTAAATCTAGGATAATCTGGGTTGAAAACGTAGTACTATAGTTCGTGTGACTGACGTCACACACAACTAAAAAGTCTTTTTTTATGTTTTACCGGTAAACAAATTCTGTTATGATCCCTAGATGATCATTTATGAATAAGGAAAGGAAGAAAACTGAAAGTTCCATAAAAAAATGTCCAAAGATAATGACACAGGGACATTGAAAATCAATACTTTAAGCAGTAATGAATTTCTACAACACAATACTTGAACATTTAAAGCGGTAGTAAATATATATAGGGATATCAAAGTTATGCAAACATATTCTAATCTTAATAAACTGTGTAAATTCCAAGGTATGTTTCCGTCTAGTGAGAAAATTGGAAATAATCAAATGGATTTGTAGCTTATACATCATTTTACTGTGTGGGCCGAGCATATTTCAATGCACGACATAATTTTACTTTTCATATACATGTACCTATTAATTCAACCAAAGACATATTAAATGCCAGGGGTGCGTGAACTGTGGCACGAAATTGGTCAGCGAATTTCCGATTGCACGCCACTTAAATCACAGAATTTAATTAATAGTATTTTGTTTCAATAACATATTTTCCCGCTTACGCATCGTTGCAGTATCATCGTTCGTTGAGTGCCGTGTCAACGCCTATAATAAAATGATAAATAAATCATATAACGAAAACTGCTGTACATTTTATTCAAGTAAGATATGTTAAAAAAAAAGTCAGACGACTAAACTGGAGCTCGTCATGCGAGAATATTTTTTTCTGTTGATTTACGATGATACGAGCAATCACGTATAGCTTGCCTGCCAGAGGACATTGGATTGGATGTCCGGAATTGAAATTCTCCCGAACGGTGGTAATATGTTGCGTTGTAAACAATGCTACATAAAAATGAGTACTCTTAAATTGGTCGTTTTCATTAGGAGTGTACTACCTTATGCATTTTAAGTTACAAGTGCCGGTAGATGAATATAAAGGAACAGGGACCGATAAAAAAAGAAGACAGAGAGAAAAAAAATGAAATTGAGGGATATTCGGTTTAACTATGTTCGGTTTCTTCTTTACTTTTGCCGGTGTAACGATTTCAAGTTACCCCAAAATTCAAGTTTCTCCCGGGAACATGAAAACGTTTTCAAATCCCTCTCCCGGGTATTTGAAAGCGTTTATATATTCCCGGGTAGGACATAATGAAAACGTTTTGAGATCCCCCCCCCTTTTCAAATGACCTTCCCGGGAATATAAAAACGTTTTCAAATACCCCCGCGCCTCCGTGGCCGAGAGGGTAAAGTCGCTGACTTTAACACTCACTCAGCCCCTCACCGCGTTGGTTCGAGGTCCGACAGAGTCATTCGGATTTTCAGGTGAGGAAGTCTTCCAGCTGGCTTGCAGTAGGTTGGTGGTTCTACCCCCGGATGCCTCAGAGTTTTCGGGCTCTTCATCCACCTGTCATTAGCTGGTCTAAAATACTAACTAAAAAAAAAAAAAAAAAAAAAAAATAATCAGTCAATCCGAATAGACTTGGCGTGTACCTCTTTGAGCCTGAGAAAGTTTTATGACACGTCAGAACATCCGTATAAATCTGTCCCATTTCATATACTGAAGAGAGCATGAATAATTAAATTGAGCATTTTCCAAATTGAGCATTTTCCAATAATTTTTTTCTATAGACACAGCTTAAGAAGTCGGTTTTACCCAAGACTTGTCAATACTGAGTGTCTAAGTTTCGTAATACTATATATGTACTTTGCACAAATATGATTTTTGTTAAGGCGAAGAATCCCAATTCTGTAATCAAAACATTTTAGCGTGTAATCTCTTTTCGAAACATTCCACACAACTTAGTTCTGAATAGCATGCCATTAAAAATCGGATGTTTTTGAAATTTTGTTAAATACAGCGGTCCCAGCTTCGATCGCGATAATTGGTTATACACTGATTACAATTAATTTTTTGCGTAGCAAATATGCTAAATCAACGTTCCTTATATAATTTTCATTTCTATTTGTACAGGACAATAATCAATGCACCCTCTTTTTCATAACCAGGAAAGTGTAATGACTTGTTCAAACCGTATATCTATATTTTCAGATCAATTTTGATCACTCCAAGCCACAAGTCACTTAAATCAGCGTTCCCAATTTTCGTTTTGTATTCGTATCCCCGACCCCATCCACTTTGAACATGCATTTTTAAGTAATGAGAGAATGAGTTCCGCTACAGTATTCCAGTCCTATGGCAATGTTCTGCTAATTGCAGGTGAAGAAGTCTCTAACTGCACAAAGTCACCCAGGTAACGATATGGTATACACATTATACATACACAGGTACACAGCGAGTATGGAGAATAAGTTAGGATTTCTTATTGGTTTCACGATTATTAAGGATCACTTAAGGTTAAAAAAAAAAAAAAAAAAAAAAAAAACCTTAAGAAGTAGTTGGTCATTTTAGCCCCCGAATACCAAACTTCATGACAATCGAATTGTTATTTGAGTACATTAACTCTTTAAACTTAAATTTGCATGATGCTCATCACATAAATGTAGTTCAGTGTCAGGATGAGGTGACTGGGCTGGGCGTGACATCATACCACTTGTCTACGGCATGTTACTCACACGGCGTGTTTCAGTAAGTTCCAAGAGTTCTTGGTTGTAGTACCTGACCCTCACACTATATCTGTAATCTTGGGGACGACCGGGAACCAGACTACAAAACACACTGAAACTATTTGTGTGCGAAATTCACCCCGCGTAGGCAATAGTTCCAACGTGACTTGAATACTGTTGTTAAATCAAGAAAAACAAACATGTACCTTCGTATGTCGCGGTTGATACTCGAACTTATGACCTCCCAGTTACTGCATGGGCGGACGTTCAAGCCACTGGGTGCCCGGGACCAGAGACCTTTCAGTTGTGGTGTGTCTCCAGCACGCAATTTTATCCACCAACTTTACTTATCGCTACGTATAAAACATACATATACTCAAAGCAGGGTAAGGTATTACAGTTTAAATTATTTTGATAAAGATTTTTTTTTCAAACATTATAAAAGCTTTAGAATGAGTCTATCATATGAGGTTTATTGCAAGGTTAGGAGGTAAAATCATGAGTCCGGCTACTACAGATTCTAGCTACCCTGCGTTTCATTTCCCTTTGAGTATAACATAATAAAACCTTTAATTATGAAATGAAAATGAAATCCATAATAATCTGACACAACTGTGTCATTAGGAATCTGAATACGACACACTTTTTTTTTATACTTTTATCATATATTGAACGAGTAATTAATTTATCAATTTCATTTTTATTGATTTATTTATATATATTTAAAATATCATTTTCTCTCTCTCTCCCCCCCCCCCCGAAGTTATGCAAGGTAGTTAACTCTTGCAGTGGAGTAAGCTGTGTAAGCCCTCAGCGGTTATCGATTCTTTCTTTACCTGTACTAGGCAGCCTACCTGTTTCTACATCCAGTTTTCTATTATCTAAAGCTCTAATTATTAGATACTTTTTGACTTGTGTTCAGTGACCACACATGTTAACAGGTGCTTTCTCTTATTAACCTAATCAGTCTGAAATACCGGTCCTACTAACACATTTCAGAAAACTTACATTAGACGCATGTTTTATACTTGCTCATACAAAATATGTCATGGGTCCATCCGGTGGTCGAGTGGTTCGACCGTCAGCCTCGGAAGTGGAGTTTTGTGGGTTCGATCTCCGACCGCAAAATACCAAGGCTGTTTATCATAGAATTGGTCCCTCGGCATATATACACAGTGTGGACATACTACGTGGTATATAACATCATTTAAGTTAGTATAAGCAGCATATTTTGCCTCGATTCAGAGAATGGGGAAATAATTTGTTTCTGCATACAAGGGAGGTAAATGCTGATTTACTAATGAAATAATCAAACAATATTTATCTTACTTTAATACGTGACGAAAAGTCTTAACCGGCGGAAATGAACTATAATGACATAAATGTACGTTTTGTAAATATCGTCCACAAAACGTGGAATTAAGTCGTAGGGGACTCTTAATATATATAATAAAATAATAAATAATAAAAGGAGTTCAAAATGAATATATATATATATATATATATATATATATATATATATATACACAGGTAAAAACCATTGTTTATCTCTCATATTTCGGTGTATTATATTGTTTTTGTTATTCTTCACATGTACTAGAGCCCCAGCACTTTAAAGTTGGCTGTCATGAATAAAGAATACATGGAAATTACTCGATGCTTTATTTAATGAACACGGAAGTAGTAGTACAAGAATGCAAATGCAAGCAATCAACTATTTCAATACACTCCCTACATCTTATTATTGAAGGGGTCTTAATGTAACGGGTTTTGAAAACTGTTTTCGTAACGATTATATTTAACGCTTCTTCACTGGTTCACAAAAAATAATGGGGTCATTGGTAAATGTGATGGAGTTCGATAAAATTTGCTAAATGGCGGTGCAAGTTATAACGATTGATTCATTTCATATATAAACCTCCAACATGGCCAAAATTAACCCACCGCCAATACAAAGAAGCATACAGTAGCCAACGTTGGCGTTCATTGAAGACTGATATTGTACATAGGAGTTGATTTAAATTATTCGAAACGAGGCTCTGTCGAGGAACTTACACTGAGTTAATAATTTCATAATTCAATGCATACGCATGTAAGATTATTTACATCACATAACTCAAGCTAACTAGCGTTTTTCTTTACAATTCAAACCACAGATATAGAATTTAAAGTATATCAAAAACCCATAACATTATTAAAAGGCGGTGGAAACTACAGCACGCCTTTATTGCGATATACAACTGGTATTACATCGAAAATAACGAAGGTTTGATTATGCAACACATATAAAAATACTACTGTTTATTCTGATGAAAGAAACAGCATATACATGTACATACATTCATCTTGCTAGTATTTGTAATTTATAAAATTGATAAAATTTATGATCGGCCGAGAATCTATTCCTGAAAAGGTACAATTTTAAAAAAACGATGATAGGGCAACTTTAAATTTGGAAACATTTGATCTTCTAATATCCAAGAATTACAGATGTCCTTCAACATTGAGAGAGTTTTATGAATACCGGTATAACAGCGCAACTGTCAATCTGTTTACGCTATGCTCATGCATCTGCATATAAATATCAAACAAAATAATAACGCATTTATTCAGGATTGTGATAATAAAATATAATAACTGTTTTTTAGGGTGTGTTTATTTATATTTTGGGTGTTATATATCATTACTGTTGCACCAAGGTGTATAATATGTACCATTACTGTTGAACCTGGATGTGTTATATTTTTATCATTACCTACCGGTTTTTATTATTCACCAGGTTGTTATATTTATTATTTAATTACTGTCCTCCTTCAGGGTGTGTTATATACATCATTATTGTTGTACCAGGGTGTGTTATATGTATCATTTCTGTTGAACCTTGATGTGTTATATTCATCATTACTGTTGGACCTGGATGTGTTATATTCATCATTACTGTTGAACCTGAGTGTGTTATATTTATCATTACTGTTGAACCTGAGTGTGTTATATTTATCATTACTGTTGCACCTGGATGTGTTATATTCATCATTACTGTTGAACCTGAGTGTGTTAATTTTTATCATTACTGTTGCACCTTAGTGTGATATATTTTTTATCACTGTTGCACCTTGTGTGTTATATTAATCATTACTGTTGCATCAGCGTGTATTATATTTATCATTATTGTTACACTAAGGGATGTTATATTTATCATTACTGTCGCACCAGGATGTGTTATATTTATCATTAATGTTACACAAGGGTGTGTTATATTTATCATTATTGTTACACTAGGGTGTGTTATATTTTATCATTGTTACACCAGGGTGTGTTATATTTATCATTACTGTTGCACCTGGGTGTGTTATATTTATCATTACTGTTGCACCAGGTGTGTTATATTTATCATTACTGTTGACACCAGGGTGTGTTATATTTATCATTATTGTTACAGCAGGGTGTTTTATATTAATCATTACTGTTGAACCTGGATGTGTTATATTTTTATTATTATAAATTACTGTTGCACCTTGGTGTGTTATATTTACCATTACTGTTGCACCAGGACGTGTTATATTAATCATTACTGCTGAATCTGGATGTGTTGTATTTTTATCATTACTGTTACACCAGGGTGTGTTACATTTATCATTATTGTTACACCAGGGTGTGTTATATACATTACTGTTGCATCAGGGTGTGTTATATTTATCATTATTGTTACACCAGGGTGTGTTATATTAATCATTACTGTTGAACCTGGATGTGTTATATTTTTATTATTACTGTTGCACCAGGGTGTGTTATTTTGATCATTACTGTTGCACCAGGGTGTCATATACATATAATTACTGTCCTCCTTCAGGGTGTGTTATATATATCATTACTGTTGCACCAGGGTGTGTTATATGTATCATTTCTGTTGAACCAGGGTGTGTTACATTTATCATTATTGTTACACCAGGGTATGTTATATTTATAATTTACAGTTGCATCTTGGTGTGTTATTTTTATCATTTCTGTTGCACCTTGGTGTGTTATATTTATCATTATTGTTGCATCTAGGTGCGTTATTTTTATCATTACGTTGCACCTTGTTTAAATTACAGTTGCATAAGCTGTGTTATATTTATCATTATTGTTCATGAAGGTGTGTTTTGTTATAGGCAGATGGGACATATTTAGACCCCAAAAGCAAAAGAGAAAAAAATAATATAAACAAATAAACAAATTTACTACAGTGGGTACTTACTAATTGTAAGTAAGTGATATGCATATTCTAAACATATGTAAGTTTTAATTTGTTGTTCTTGTATTCTCAGAACTATTTATTTCATTTCACAGAGATAAATTTGAATTTTGTTGTGTTAAGCATTATTATATGTAAAGGGAGACAACAACGATGTGCTTATATGATCTATCACGCACATGTGTTACTGTTATTTTATTATGTTATAAATGCATGTACCATTGTTGTAGACCAGTTAGTCTCTATTTACTCACGCTCATGCTTGTGTTATGTACAATAAAATATTATAACCATGGAGGTGTTCGGTTATCTTGATACAACAAATGTCCTTTTTCATAAAAACATTAAAGATGAGACTTGAATTGCATAATCAAAATTATTTCCTCCCATCCCAGGACATGCAAATGCCACCATATGTGCAACCTTAGTGAATTTCATGAGTAAAAGAGTTTTCTCGTTATTACATACTAATAATTAAATTATTTTAAGTTGAAAAAAAGGTTATGAGAAAGAGGAGAGAGGTTTAGATAAAAAGCTATGAAGCACTTATTTATTCTTGGGATAAATATGAATTGTGACATTGAAGGAAGGTATTGTCTGCCTTTTAAAAATATAGAAAGATATATTAAGTAAATATATGAAAAATAGCCATTCCATTTATATCTAATTTAATTTAAATATTCATCTTTCAGCAGATCTTGCAAAATCTGTTAAGTGAAAAAAGTTTGGGTTATAATGCGTTAACTTTATATCTTGCAATTACTTATATTTCATGTTAGCCAAGTACTTTTGTATGCTAATGTGTTTTATTGTAGATAATCATTGTGGGATATTTATTGACACCAATGTAGGAAGTATTGAGTAACAATTTGATATCGTGGGGAGGACCGGAAATCATTTTTTTCAACCGTCAACTTGATAAATTAAACCAACATTTTTTGTTATAGATTTTCAAGGAGTTGTAAACATCCTCTTCACTGAATGAAAATATTGCCGCCAGTCCTCCAGCACGCAATTGTGAAAATCATGAACTTTTTCTGTAAGATGCATTTTTTTCTCTTATTTATTATTTCGTGTCACTGGAAATGAGATTTAAGCAAACAAAATGCTTTTGGCGATAAAACTAATAAAAACAAATAAGGACAGGAAATATGGAGATAAATACCAAAATCAAGGAGTGTTCTCATGGAGGACGGGTAAAAAATGTGTTTTATAAATAAAATGGTAACTAAGACCTGAGCTGAGTTGCCGTGGGTATTTCTGACATCAAATTAATTCCCTAGCATGTCTATAATGTTGCACACAACATGCTTATGTAATCTCAGAATTAACTGGGTGATTCAAACTGGCTTTGGAGGATTTAAGGTGACTGGGATAAATTCCTCCATAGTAAAGAGCTCTGACCAAAGGTTATCAGCAACTAAGACAAACAACTACCCAAATGTCAAGAAAGCCAAACTGTGCATACCTCATTTAGAAGGATGTGTTCTTTGCATAACTTTGACATGCTGCTTATCTGGGGGATGAATTTTCACTACATGGCTGACAGTAGATTTATTCACAGGTGAACTCATTTCGACAATTAATATTGTAGATTTAATATGTTTTGTAAGAGGCCTAAAAGCTTCCACTTACTTCTGACAAATGTTACCTTTTATTCTGGTTGATCCTTGTGCAATTTGCTTGATACTTACAGCTGTTTGCAAAATTAAAAGTTGTTAGCAATCAGCAAAAGACGTAATCAATAACATCACAATTTTTGCACAAATAATCATGTTCTTGTGATGGTATGCATCAGCTAGAATGTCTGTTTTTATACGAAGTTGTAAGGCGGGTATACTGGAGAGTGCAGTGACCAAGAACCATAACTCTCTGTCGCGTAATTTGGAGCAATTAACTTAAAAAGTATAAAAGGTATCAAGATGAAACTTCATATGTGGATAGATCTCATTGTGGGGGAGTGCAGTGACCAAGAACCATAACTCTCCCTTTCATAATTTTGTTATTACCCTTTGTAAATTTTCATACTTAATTTTTGTCCGAGTTGTAACTCAAAAAATTTAAAAGGTATCAAGATGAAACTTCATATGTGGATAGATCTCATTAAGGGGGGGGGGGGGGTTTTGGGGGTATTGCCCTTTGAAAATTTCATACTTAATAATTGTCCGATCCATAACTCAAAACGTATAAAAGATATCAAGATGAAACATCATATGTGGATAGATCTTCTTGATTGGAAGTGCAGTGACCAAAAGCCATAACTCTCTTTTGTGTAATTTTGGAGTTTTTGCCCTATGTAAATATTTATTCTTAAATATTGTCCGGACCATAAGACAAAAAGGAAAAAAAAGGTTTCAAGATGATATTACATTATGTGGATAGATCTTTTTAAAGGAATGGCAGTGCCCAAGACCTGTAACCCTAATTCGCGTCGTATTTAAATCCCTGTGACAAAGCGACATGCTTGGGTATATGCGCCACGACAATGGCAGTTCTAGTGTAATTGATCATTAGATGATATCTTCATAAATATTTTTTTATTTTTTTTGTCTTTGAAGATTTAATGAAAAGGATGGGTAAAGGCTTGTAAACTAGAGATCAAAATTGGGCATTGTCTTAAAGCTATCGGTAGCAGTTTTTGTGATACATACCATGGTAAGTAATAAGCAGCTGACATAGTGCTCTGATAAGAGAATTATGTAGAAATCAGAAAAGCTTAGATCTCCATTAGCAAATTTTGTGAAATTGACAAAATGCACAGACAACTTTAAAGGTGAATTATTTGTGTTGAGGATATGTCAGCTATATAATAATATACAGTATTATCATATAGGAGTGGAACCATCTCAGACATGTAATGATGTTTAAGTAAATACTCGCGGAGGAAGTGTGGCACGCTCGATCTTCAGCAAGCCAGAAGTGAAGCCCTCCTACATGAACATTATAATGGCTTTGGAGGCCAAGTGGTTAGAGGGTCCACCCTGGAATCAGGTCATGAGTTCGATCCCTGGTTGCAGCATACCAAAGTCGTAAAAAGGTACTGGCATTGCTCCCTTGCTTGGTGTTCAGCATATGAGGGTAGTTCCGGGACTTGTTGCTCCAGGGTCAGGATAATGTAACTGGGTGTAGTACTAGTATCATGCTAAATGTCTACGGCATGATACTGCAGTGAGGTACACTATATCTGTCTCAAGTAGACATTGTCTCCAAATTGCTGAAATAGTGTCAGCAAGACGTTAAATTCAACAAACCAATATGAACAATATTAATAGCCATACTGTGGCATGGACCCACAGCAGTGAGGAGTTAACCACTTGGCCGCGGAGGTTCCCTAGAAGCTTTAGATACAGTAAGCTGTTTAGTCTGGCCTGTACATTACATTACATTACATTACATTATACAATCTCATTCAAATCAGCTCTTCCTTTTAGCACTATTACCCTACGCTATGAAGATCTGACAAAATCCAGTGAAAGGTTGTCTCAAGTCAACCTTTACGTCATGAATATTTATAAGAAAATGATATCCAATCAGAATGCGGGTTTCAAAATGATTTGAGTTTGAAAATCGGAATACCTTGGCGATATCTGCAAAAATGAAATTTTCGTTCATTGCCATTAACCTGCTAATATTTATAAAGTTATACCCAAGAATTTGAAGCCGACGATTTGATTGGCTAATCAAAGGTCAATTTGAGTCGACCTTTAATGTCATGTCATCAGATCTAGTTAGTGAGCGTCAGCTGGGATCGGGTTTTAATGAGATTGTACATTATAATTATGAACTTATATGATCAGTTTGTTTTTTAGACGGCGGCGACCCGCCGTCTTTAGTAGCTGGAAACCCATAACATGCCTTGCTGACCTTGTTTATTTGCTTATTTTCCATACCGATTTAACTATACCTCTCCGCGTGTAATGCGTATCTCTGTGCATCACAGTTTTGGAATTATTGCCCTTTGTTAAATTACATACATAATTTTTGTCCGGGTTGTAAATAAATTTTTAAAAGGTATCAAGATGAAACTTCATATGTGGATAGATCTCAAGAAGGGACAAGAACCGTAACTCTGCAAATCATTTTTTAAGTTTTTGCCCGTTGTTTAATTTCATTTGCAATTTGCAATAATTTGTGCACTATGAGCCATATAACTTTGAACTTCACAAGTAGTTAGACATCATGGACGAAAATTGCTATACATGTTACAGCATCACCATCAAATATATTAGTCTATTTGATACGGGTATCAGTTACCTCAATATAACAGAACCAGTGGGCTGACAGAATATAATGTTTGAATTATTTGTTGAACTATAACCCATTTTTCTATCAAATTAAGCTTCAAAATAATCTATTCTGATATATACTGTAAAATGTGTACTAACTACTCAATATTTCAGCACTGTAATTAATTTCAATCTCATAAACAAATATTCATTCAAGTATTTAATGTATGATACAAAATGATATTTCATGCCATGGTTTATCACATATTATCAAATACACCTGACATGACAGCCCAGGTAACACTTAAATCACAGGAAATAGGGATCTTGAACCCCTTTGATGTCATGGAAGCTTCATTCTTTGACACATAAAGGGCTCTGGGGATTAATCCTAGATTTATGTTATCAGGGGTATAATGATCTGGTAACTGTAAACTGAGGTAATGGACCAGTCAATCTGCTTTACGGCAAAATGACAAATCTACAGGTGGGTGTCTAAGTGGTTAGAGTAGCAGTCTTGCTAGTAATGGTGGTTGGTTTGGTTGGCTGTGTTGTAGAAAAGATGTCAAAATAGAGAAGTAGGAGATAATAGGCCATACTTAAAAAATATAGGCCAAAATGTGCACAATCTGCTTTGCGTAAGATCCTTCTTTCGGAACTTGGAACAAAGTGAATGAAAATTCATTAAAAATAAAGTGTGTGTGTGTGTGTGTGTGTGTGTTTTTGTTGTTGTTTTTATTTCCGGTAATTAATTATTAAACAATCTTAACAATAAACTGTAAGACATTGAGTCTTATGTCGTTATTTTAAGGTTAACATATTCCTTTAAACTTAATATACTTATTGTGTGCCTGTTACACAATATACTTCTGACCAATGGGTGGTGTGTTCAATTCCCAGTCATGTACATCCAAGGATACAAAAATGATCATAACATACACTGCCTTCTGTGCCATGGAGATATGTGAACATGTTTTGCAATTAATGTAAAATAAGTTTTAAGAAAGTGTAATTGCTTAGCTTCTTGCAGATGGGTCAGTGGGTCAACCTACTATTATGTTTTTGTAATGTTTTTAATCCACAGTTGGACTTTGTAGGATGAGGGTAGGGTCTTTATTTTCCATAAAGCCTTCGGTTTTCGCATGTATACTAAGCATTCGTTCCTGAATCCGATCTTTACGACCGCACTTTGAAAAATTCAAAAGTCCTGCATGAAAACCTCATACTCTCTGCCGAACAAGCTGTAAACCCCGTATCAAAACTTTTTTGACTTTCTGTCAGATTCCGGCAGTTCCTTTTCGGGTTTTAATATATCGGAGGTCGAAAATTGTTCCCTAAACAGACTTCGGTCCGTGGATTCTGTGGTTACCCCACCCAGTTTGCCCGAACGTACTTCGGCCGTTCGGCAGCGGGAGAAGAAAGGTAAAAGTACGAAAAAGTCTTGTTCTTCTGAGAAAGAAACAGAAAAGTAAAAGTAAAGGTAAGCAAACTACTGCTTGCTCAAGTTTGCCGTTTGATATCAATTCTTTGAAACAGAAAGACTTAGAAGGACCATGGACTGTGTTTGGCATTTCTCAGCAATGTACAAATGTTGATGCTGATTATGATGACCCCTTGTCATACTCTGAAAGTAGAGATAGTATTTTAGGGTAATAAATCAAATTTGCATAGTGAGGTTAATGCTGACGATATATCAGATTGTAAGATTTTTTCCCCAAGGGATGTTAGTGGTGTTTTTGGGCTCTCTTCGGAGAGGATGGTGGTAATCAGTCTGATGTTTCAAGTGGTCCTATGGAATGGGATTTACCACATTTGAAGGTGCCAGATAAGGGCCCTGCTGTTACCCAATCTTTTGCTGATCTAATTAATACAGCTTGTACCTCCCAATGTGAGACAAATACTATGTCCTCAAAGTATAAAGTACCCCAAATTTGTGAAAAGGTTGTTCCACCATTGGTCAATCAGGTCATTTGAAAAACTTTAGATAAACGGGCTCTTTTTCAAGATAAAGCCCTGGTAGATATTCAGAACTTGGTGGCCTTGAGGTTTGTCCCAGTTATTAGATTGGCAGAAGTGTTGAAATGCCAGACTACCCTGAACAAAGAGGTTAAGACTATTTTGTCTGATATTCTTGTGATTATGGGTCAAGTTCAGTATAATTTGCTTTTAGGGCGACGTTATTTGATTCGTCCGAGCCTAAAAAGGAAATATCGTTGTATTTGTAATATGTCTAAGCCTGTGTCCACACCCTTGTTTGGGGATGGTCTTGAGAAAGAAATCAAGCAATTAAACTCTTTGGTAAATGTTGGCCTAGATTCTTATATAGGGTTATTTAATGCCATGGGGCAGAACTCTAGGGGAAGGTTTCCCAGATGTGCTTATGGCAACAGGTTCCAGCCATACCCATAGGCTTAGTCGTATTCGTATAATCAACCCTAAAGGCAAGGTCCTAGATATAGCCAGAGCATGGCTAGGCCAGGAAGAAGAGCGCTTGTCAGTACAGCTACAGTCCCTCCCCCAAACGGGAAGGAGTAACTACGGTAAGTACCGTAGGTAGAACTCGGGTTTTTCTTGATAAATGGAAAGAGTATACAGAGGACAAATGGATCCTTGGGGCTGTCTCAGGCTATAAAATAGTGTTTGATGAACCACCATTTCAAGTTACAGCACCTAATGTAATCCCATTTTCTGGTGAGCAATGGGATATTGTGGAGAATGAAGACCAACGTTTTTTAGACAAAGGAGCCATTGTAAGATGTGAGCATGAATGGGATTAATTTGTTTCCACTTTGTTTATAGTCCCAAAACCAAATGGCAAATTCTGACCTTTTTCCGGAAAAATGACATAAGCAAAATTTTGTAAAAATGTGCAACAAATACCTCTTATGTAAGAAATTGTTATAGTATTGCGATAATTGTCAGCCGTATCACAAGGTAGAATCTGTTTTGTATTACGATGTATTGCCATTAAAAATTTCTTTCTAATGCATGCCTTACCTTACGATAGGATATATAAGAATCTCATGCAATGTTCATATTTATCCAGATAATTTCTACGCAAAACCGCTTGTTTTTTTGTAATGTGACATTCCATATAATACTATTTTGCATGGCTCGGCCTTGAACGCTTGACATGGTAATGATTACCTGTATATATGATTTTTTTATGCTTTAAAGATGTTATTAACATCTCTATAAATATAGAACGGCACTCACATAATTACAAAATCGGGACTACCACTATTACAAAGTATGCTTCTTGCAAAATCATTTTTACGTCCGCTATCAATCAAACTGGCAAACCAAAACATTCGTTAAAATGATATGACAAATAAGAATGGAATAATACTGGCCTGATTAGCTACTGCAAAACAATATGTACGCGTTTAAAAGGTCATTGAGTCTTCCAAGTTCAACAATGAAAACCAAACATATGAATTCAAACTGTTATAAATAATGTTTTTGTAAGATGAATTTGGTTGCTTATCATAACAAAAACCGATATAAAATGAAAGGGAAAATTAACTTAAATGATATGTTGCCTAAATTTTGCTGATTCAAGTTTAAAGACATACAAACGTGAATGATCTTTTTGATAATGAAGCTTTATGAAGGTACAGCAAACTCAGATGGTCAAGTATTTAACCTTATTACTGAGGTTTATGGGTTTCATTTTGTTACCTGTATTCCCTTCAGTATACAAATATATATATATATTACATGAGGATGAGTGTGTGCTATGACATTTTTTTTCTTTTATTCTTTTAGTTTTAAAAATATTTAAAGTCTAGGTTTCATTGAGCAAACTATCAATGACACAACTGCAGTCCTCATGTTAGATTTGAAAAAAAACAACAAAAAACTGTCCACTTCACTAGGTAAATTCAAAATAGATCGTTTCATATTGAAATGGTTAACCTCAAACCATTTTTTAATTTTAATTTTAGACACCTTTCACCGTTTACACCCATTGGGCTAAACATTGCGTATCAATTATGATAGCAGTTTTTTGCAGATCAAATGAAAGGTTCTCGGTCTTACCAGAATATATTTTCTGCACACTATTGGTCTCCAACTCTGGCAAAATAACATAATTAAAGCTGCACTATAAGTATATGTCAAAGAGTTGAAAGGGTCACATGGAGAGATGAAGCTGATAAAAACAGTACGGGCACTAAAGGATCATCAAGACTTATCATAAATTGACCTTCTTCCTTCATTTAATAGATGTATTATCCATTTGTTATCTCATATAAGACCATTTGTCTGATGAATTAGAAAGATTCATCTGTGCTGGGCTTCTGAACAATCAAAGACTGGTCAAGCATGACCAGTTGGGGTCGGATAAATGTTAGTTGGACTGGAAAACTGGGTTAAAGTTGAACAGTTTCAATGTCATGACTTCAAAGTTATTACGTTTTGTCGGCCAGATCGGTCAATCATGCTAGTGTGTAACAAAATGTAAAATCATTTTCCGCGTTCATTACACCACACTTGTTTTGTTAATTAAACAATGTCAATAATAAATGATAGTAGATTGATAGTTGACAATTACACCCAGTGTATTTCGAATAATATACAAAAAATGAGATAATTTCAATATAAATGATAGTAAATCATAAATTAGAAAAATACATTCCACACATTTCAAATCGAGTGACATTTTTAATTGTGTTTGTAAATTATACCTCTCCGAATGGTTCATGTTCTGAAAGAACGCAAAGCGCAGCTGTAATACCTTCAATAATTAGAATTACATTCTTCTAATAGTGAGCCTTAAGGAACGTTTGATATCTTCATTTTCGTGTAATGTGTGTGTCTACAGTCTGGGATTTTAATTGTTCTCTATTTCTAGCCTATCTGTCGGCATGTTTATCATTTTATGCAATGTATATGAAAGTCTGTAAGTGTCAAGCAATGTAGTTTTTATCGGATACTACAGTATCAACATATACGATACCATCCACACTATCGAAAGTGATTTATCAAAGTTGTATGATTGTTTCACCTATGATAAATTTATCATTTTGAATTTTTTTCATTTTTGTAACTTAATATGAAATGTGTAGAAAGTAGGCAATTTATCTCACGCAAATAAAAGATTGGTTACTTTTAAATTATTTTTTTGTTGGAGGATTGAATTAAAAATGCAGGTACAATGAAATCTCCACGCGTAACTAAATCGGTTGAAAATCGCTTTTGCTCTGAATTTTGGCGGTATCAAGCCAATATGCCCGTGTAAAACTATAGAAAAAACAATATCTATAATACAATGCTCATATTTCAAAGTTTGGAATATTCCTCAGAAATACTATGCTAAAGCAAATAAAGAACACTTACATACTTTTGTTTCGGCGTATGTCTAACCCATCTTTTACCCGACTTAACGGACCCATCAAATGTATATATCTGAGATGTCATAAGTTTTACGTATGAATAAAATATTATTTAGATAATTATATATGGAGAAACTGCGCAATTTTTATGTGCATGTTTTTGTCCGCTTGTAGTGTACATTAGTAACGTAACGAGCCCATTAATCTATTCTTACCAAAGATACAAATGATAATAATTATGATTGTAAGCTAGAATTATAAGTTAAGAAAGGAGTTAAAGTGGTAAAATATTAACCATAATAAACATTATCTAATGATTGTCACGTAACTAATCGTGTAATATTCTGTCTGGCATTCACTACAATAGATGCGTGTCAATGTTAATGTCAAACGTGTTACCTGGAGAGTCAATTTTATCATTATTCATAATGTAAACTATTGATATGTAATTATTTCACTCACGCCGAATAAACAACCAGTCTTGAACAGATTGTCAAGTCAATGAAAGAAATGCTTGCTTAGTTCTGTGTTTTCTTGGATCCTAAAGTTGGCTCTCATGTATAGAAAAAAAACATATGAAACTTATTCGTTTTTTTTTTATTTATCTTAAAGCACAGGTAGAAAAATATGCAATGTAGAATACTTATGCAAGCAATCGCCTATTTTTTATACTTAATTCGTCTTATCATTGACGGTATCTTTTTTTGTGGTTTTTGAAAACTGATGTTTATATTTGACGTTTTCCCACCGGGCCGCAAAATTTATACGCCATAGATGAAACACATTGAGTAAGACAAATTATGACGATTGCTTTATCTTAAGCGCATCATACTAAAACCACAAAAATAGGAAACAGTTTACAACCGCCAATAGTAAGATGTCTACAATATACAGAGTCGAACATGAGTTGTCATTGAAAACTGAACTATCGAAAGTGCCAAAGAAGTTAAATGATTTAAAACGGGGCTCTGTCAAGAAAAAGGCACCGAGTTTATAATTACATTATTCTATGCATACGCACTTTATATTATTCATCACAAAACACAAGCTGTTTAGTATTTTGTTTACTATTAAAACCGTATAGATAGAAATAAAATTATATTCAGAACCCGTTTTAAGATGGATTGGCGTCATTTAAATAAAAAAAAAAAACAACACGCCATTATTGCGATAAACATCAAAAATAATTGATTTTTGGTGTTTTGACTAAGCAAATCGCGTAAAATTCTATGTTGATTTTGGTGTAAGAAACAGCAAAAACATATTCAGACTATTCGAGGGCTCAATAGAGACACATTATATTAGTAGCATATACACTTTCAGCATCTTTATTGTTGTATAAATGTTTTAAGTAAATTCAACAGTCAATGCGCTAGAAGGGAAGTATAGAGAGATTTCGACATTTACAAGTAAAAACTGTAAAAAAATGAATATGCCTGTAGACTAAAATAATTATTGTTCGTTGACATTAAATATCATCCTGGATTAAGGTAAGCCATCCATCATTGGCAAAATTAAGCAAACTATAAATTCCATTGTTTTCATAAATAACATCATATTCTTGTTTCATCCCCAAAATGAGAAGATATTTTACCATGTGGTATTTAATATATGACTATTTTGCTGCTGTGATCCCCCGTTTCAGAAAATACACTAAATCGAACGAAACCTTTTTTTGTGTTTCTGTGTAGTATAATGGATGGAAAATAAAATTGAAGTGTCAATTGTAGGAAAAAGGTATACGCAAAATATTCAGACATGATATCATGTTGTTTTCATATACTTTGGAATAGACATGTTTACTTAGAATTACAATGAACATAATTTAAAAAGTACAGTTTACATATAAAACTTACAATAGCAAAATACTGAAACCTATATGATCTATTTGAATGAACCATATTTATAATATAAAAATATAGAAATAGGCCAAGTTTTGGGGGGTTTTTTTTGTTTGTAAAAAAAGTATTTTATCCAATACGCATAACGAAATGATATGACCTTTTGATGAAAAGAATATAGTGCTTCAAGCTATTAATTGTCTCAATTATGTTCTAAATCTTGTACACTCTACACTCTGATATATACAATATTTTGTTAAGTATTATATCTCTAGAACACAGTCGACGATTCAAAAACTATGCTAAATTACAACACGGTAACCAAACAACGCTTCCTTGCATTTCTTTCTTATGAAAACAAGTTTAACATTTTAAATGAACTTATTTGAATACAAAAGCCATAACATGATCAAATACTTTTAAGCGGTTTCCTTTCCGACAGTGTCCGCTTTTTATAGTAGCTTCCGCATTTGCAATCCGTTGTACCGGAAATAGTTCAAATTCGACATCTTCGTAAAATATTCTCAAATATCTCCCAGTTTTTACAATTTTTCTATAATTTTACAATTTTTTTTGTGAGAAATTATTATAAGAAAATAGTATGTCGGTGATATTTAGATAAGAATTAGAGATAATCTTATGACGAAATCACCGATATTTATCGAGATTTCATGATCTAATGATGGGCTGCTTACTTTAAAAGGAATTTTCGTCAAACTATGTTTAAGTAGACAAAAAAAATCGTAATAAATCATTTCATAAATCAAATCGTTTTATGGGGATACTATTCCTGGATATTATTCACTAAACCAACCAACGCAATTTCATGTCTGGTTCAATCGTTAAGGGAGAACCCCAGCATCGCTCAAAGCCTGCAGTCCATCTGACACAGGGTTGGCTACTGTCTCGTCCGCGTTGATCATATAATCTATCCAGGGTCTGGCGTAGTCTTCTATTTTTATAAAGCCTGGTTTTACTTGTGGAAATCTCGCTATGAACGACTCGTCCAGTACGTCCGCGCCCCAAGTGTTAAAAAGGAGCATTAGATCTGCAGAGGACATGAGCCCGTCGTTGTTGACATTAATAATTTCTGAAAATGTTTTTATGCTTCCAGTTAACTCATTGTGGAGTTCCTCGCGGCTCGTGTTGATTTTATTCGTCAAAATCTGAATGTATTCTGCCTCATTCACCTGATCAGCAGCACCGAGCAGAATAAAACTCTTCCAAAATAAATGAACCTTTTCTTTAATTTGTTTTGCTTTCTCATCGTTGAATTTGTGAGCGACTGAAAATCTCTTTCTGAAATGAAATATCACAATTTTAAATACATGTGTAATTTATTACGTAATTTATTTATTTGACAACTGCAACCCCACGAAAACAAATCTTTATAAGTTTTATTTGTCATAAAATGGTTTTATTTGACTCTTTTTTAAAATTACGTAAACAAACAATGACATTGTAATACGTGAAAAAAAAAGTTTAATGACGTGATATTGTTCTCGCTAGCATCCAGTAGGTAAACTGGCGATATGATGTTATTATTATTATGATGATGTTTATTATTTGAAAAACATGAGTGAATGTTGCTCTTTATGTATACCACATTTTTTGTGTGTGCATGTGTTAATCCTTTGTTTACAGTTATCAACAAAACATAGTTTTGATATACTTCTGTAAAACATTGAGTAGAATAAAGTTAATGAGAAAAAGAGTAAAACAATTACTTATCATATACTATTATTGTAAATATTTACAAATGTAACTTAATTTGATGATATTATGTACACCTAGAGCGAATTTATTATATGTAATCACAGCCATATTTTAGATGGAAAATGTGTGTAATATAGCCTCGTGGTCGACTCTATAAAATGAAACAGTGACTTGGAGTTTAGTGTTCTTGTTTCTTTTTGTTTTCATTTAAATTCATTGTTTATTAATCGTGCGTGAAAGTGTCGTGAGCCCTGGCCCTTTTGACTTTTACATGGCAGAATTGTGGCATCTGCTACTTGTACACAGAATCCAAGAGAACTATGGCACAGAAATCAGGAAGGCCATTAATACATTCGAGTCCATCTAAATTCTCCACAACTAAATCACATACATTTTCCAAACTGAACTGCATCATTATACAATTACACTCATTCACACACATAAAGTTATTATCAGGTCACAATTGTCGAGAAAAAGTTGTAATTCTTCCTCTAACTCTTTATCCAGATCTATTACTATTATAACTTATCAAATAATGAGAGTAATGCGAAGTTTCATGAAAATACTTGCAGTGGTTGATAATTTATTTGACATATTTTTCATTATTTACTGAACACACCACTGTCTGGGGGACCCCAAATAGTCATGGTTTATGACTCTGTTGTGCGATATTATGTATTCCAGTGTTGCTTACTTAGCCTACCCGAGCACGTTTTATTCTAATCAGATTGATACATTTCATATTTTGACTAAAGAAAGATACTAAAGATATTCAGTTCTACATTTCATCTAATTTGATTTTTTTGTTAGATAACGCAGGTTTTACCGGTGAATTTTAATAGAAATTAGACATGTCTACCACAGAAATGCGTTACATGTGCATTAACCACAACGTTTTCTCTAAACACATTTTAAATTATTAAAAGCAGCCCGATCACAGGTGATCGGTAAAAATATAAAAAAAAAACTGTTTTTTTTTCTCTTCCTCGTTAATGTCGGTGTAGTCTTTGTTCCCTGAAAAATTAACTTGGTTAGTGTCGGTCACATTGCACGGAAACGCTATGTTCGTAACGCCAACTTCGAGGAAATCGGTTAAATATAGAATACGATGTCCCCGAAGCTGTTGCTTGCGGTACCACGAATTCTCCACAATATGTCATCTTCACCAGTTCCGGGTAGCGATTTTAATTTTCAGCTTGTGAAATGAGCGCATGTACAAAAATCGAATATGATCAGTCATGTGATGACACACGGAAAAAATCTAAATATAGCATTTATAATTCTTACTATAGATGACGAAATTGCTTGTATTGAGACCCCCCAACCTATCCCATCTTTTTTACAATCACGAGATGTTGGATACGTTGACCATGCGTCTGTAGATGGGTAATGGTAGACAAAATACTTTAAGACAGTTAAAAATTAAATTTCTTGTCAATGACCATCTGCGAACGAGCTGCTTTAAAGGATGTAATTGTTTTATTTATGATACTTTTTCACATTTTCTGTGCAATCTTGGGTAATTGCGCTAGGTCCCGAACAATAAAAGGTGAATTTACTTGGAAACAAATTCAGCAACGACAAAGAAACAAAGAGCTCTTGCAGCAGATATATGTTTCCGGTTGATGCAATGGCAACACCCATACGCTAGCTCAGTACCGCGATTTTTGCGTAATAAAACCACAGATTGAAAAGGGCCTCGGGATCCGAACCCAAGACCTTTGCGCCTGTTATAACGTTAGATTAAGCTTAGCTCATGTTTGTGGTTCCCTTAAAGAGGTGGAAGGTATGACATAATCAGATTTCATCAGAAAAAAAATCAAAATATTTGATAATATATGATAACATATAGTGATAGTGCGATAATTCGACGATTGTGTGTGTGTGTGTGGGGGGGGGGGGGGTACATAATCCCCGAAATATCGCTTGGCTCGGACAACCGATAGACCATGATTTTAAATCCTTCAAAGATTGTATCGATATAAGGAATATACGAGTATATCTCGGGATAAGCTTGGGATCAGAATAGTGTTTAGACTATCGCTAATTTGCTGTATATTTTGACAACCACCTTTCATTTAAAATATTGATAATAATCTGAAATCACCAAGTTTCATCTGCTGATATACATATGCTCCTTTGTTTTCAGTTTGGTTTAATTTCTTTGACCAAATATCATGATATAAGTTAATAACAATTAGAAAAAAACGGAAGAGCAAAAACACTTACGCAAATATATCCCCATCTTTTAGTGTCAGATAGTTATCCTTGTCGATGTCATTCAAATGGAATAAACGTTTCCACTTCTTTACCAGGTAATCATTCGCCATTTCTTGTGCTGAAAAGAAAAATAATTTTATATTATTCATTATAATACGGAGAATAATCCGAAATCAATTTGATCCGTTCGTTCGTGCCGTAGTCTGTCTAAATTTGAAAACTTAAAGTCGAGCATTTATATCTTTTGTGTTTACGGTTTGATGGTCCGACAAGACCATGCCGAATGCCAAAACCTTGC
>CM037786.1:39756417-39806417 GCA_021229015.1 Solen grandis | reverse complement strand
AAAGTTAGCTAAATGACCAGTCACCCAGGCCGGTCCCCTGCTGTGAGAGCATCCGCTGTCTCACTTATCCTCGCTGTCACCTTGGCAACGTCATTTTTTTCTGAATCAGTCAAACGCTTGTGTGCATATCACAGACGTCAATTAATAGCGATTAGTATAAATTTAAGTCGTATTTATTGTGAATATTATAGTAAAATTAATAAACGTGGATCATATCAAACTCATGTACATATATACACATATATATACTTTTGAAATGCGACAAAAAAGAAAAAGCCTACCGTTTATGATTTTATGGACGGCTTTAGTGCTCTCTCTCTCTCTCTCTCTCTCTCTCTCTCAGGTTATAAGGTAAACATAATAAATATATGGATACAAATAGAAAAGAATCAACAAATGGATAATAACAGACATGTCATTGTGAATAAATTAATAGAATGTAACCAGTTTATGCTTCTTCAATAGAGTACCAAAATATAATATAATACTGTATTGTGCAAAGAAATTATAACTTTCAATCACTTTCATTTTCATATTTAAGCGGGGTTTTTTTTCAATTAAATTTTTATTTTTAATGAGATTTAATAAGACTTAAAAGTCCCCCAGCTGTACTAAAACTCGAAACCTAACTTTGCAGCCAGTGCCATAAAATTCGTATTAATGGCAATATAAATCATACAGAAAAATATAGTCACGGATCTAAATATTTTGGTTTGGAGGGCTGTGAGTTCGAGCCCCGGCTACCATATATGGTTTTTGTATGCGAGGATGTGAGTCTAGTACTGGTCATTCCTAAGAACGATGGTTAGGTTAACTGCCCGCCTGGGTCAAGAATCTTGTCAAAACAGAAGAAAATAAGGTGCATTGAAGTTATTGGAGTTGATTTTAGGGACAAAATCATAAAAAAAAAAAAAAAAAAAAAAAAAAACGCTGATGTAAAAATTTCGACCGCAAGCAATAGAACTACATGTACTTAGCCCAAGGCTTAAATTTCAATATTTAAATCATATATCTAACTATAAAAAAGCTACCACATTTCCCCCAGATTCCCCTCACAATGCATCTCCGTCGTTTCAGGAGAGCATGCCCGCCCAAGACTTAGATCTGATTTTCAATATATAAATCTTATATCTTAATATAAAAAAGCTACCATATTTTGACCCAGATACCCTCGTCATCCTAGAGACATTTATTTTTCAGGGGAGCATGCACGATATTGGGTTTGAATCTAATTTCAAACTAATGTAATTTTCGAGAAATTGAGACCAGCCAATAAAATGGTACTACATATATGTGTATATATCCAATATAGTTTCATATAGATTTAAATATGCCTAAGATCCTACCGGAGTGTGTTTCAAGAATACAGGGCCTAGACTGGAGTTAAAACAGTAGGCTGGATGTGGTATCATGCCACTTGTCTGTAATATGATACCGCAATGAGACAGCATTATAAATGCAATCAGTGTAGCAGAAAAAACATATTTTACATGATTATCCACATGCAGGTACTTTTCTATTTTACAAAAAAAAAAAAAAAAAAATATTGTTTCACCTATCTTCAATAGAAAAAAGAGATATTTGAAAACGTGACTTTGCGAGAATTGGACAATTTGTCCCGAATTGTTGTCCAATCCAAAATATGTGCTTCCTTAGAACAGTGTTGCAAGCAACCCTGTTCAATAATTATAATCACATTATAAAAAGATATTCTACTATTGTATTCAATATATTGTTCGTGTTTTATGTAATGTATATAATTATGTCGTCTGTTTGTGAAAATAAACGGATTGCCAAGCAATGAATGAAAGTCCGAAAATGAGTAGTGTCAGAAGAATATCATCACTGGTTAATGGACCTTGTCTTAGCCACATGGCCACTAATGCTATTTTCATCAAGAAGTATATGTTAGCTAAACGCGTTCATCATAATATGTTTTATGTTAACTTTTGTTTCCTTCATCGTATAGGCCTAAATTATATAAGGTTAACAGCATTAAATCTCATTCTACGTACGTCTGTTGTGTTATCTCTTGTAACAACAGTTCGACATATGCAAGTTGTAGATATAATCGACGGAAACATAGATATTATCGACGGAAACACCTACTTACAAGGGACTCGATATGTTGTAAGGCAGTACAATGTTTGTGGCTGTTGTGTTTCCAACTAATGGATTCTGTGGTTAATGTCTCGAACTTTAGACGTTATTAAGTGTGACATTATCTTGAAAATGGCGTTGCAATGTGAAGATTTAAGGATGCACCAGCCATTACTATTAGCTATTACTTTTATTACTATTTAGCTATATTAGATTTCATTTCATTTGTGCTAATATTTGTTTCATTGGGCTACGCTACGGAAAGTCTTTTTGACCAGTATCATTCGTACTGTGTTTTATGTTTGGTTTGAAATGACATGATACATCGATTTCAAATAAGCACTTCTGAAAGATTATTTGAACTTCCTGCATGTGTATAGTGGGTATCTCAAACTCTCCAAGATCGAGTACGTTCGCTGGATAACAAGCACTGCAGATAGTTACTTCAAATAAACATCTGATGTTGTGCACATTTCATCTATACGGAGAATCTGGGAAGATCTTCTTATGTAAGTATTCACATATGTAATAATGCATGCATATGTAAGCATTTTTCGTAGTGACATGAGATGAATTAGTGTTGCTTCTATACAATATGAACAACATGTATAAATTACAAATTCAGTTAATATGAATTTTAAAGCGGCTTGTTCACAGATGATCGGTAGAAATTTAAAAAATAAATTTCTACTCTCCCTCGTTCATGTTGGTGAAGTCTTTGCTGACAATCAGTGGCGGATTCGGGGGGGGGGGGAGCACACCCGGCCCACGCCCCCTCTAAAATTCCCCGTCCATACATAAATGTAGACACACGACCCCTCAAAACTCACAAGAATGCACTATTTTACAGTTTTAAATTACAAAAATCGCACAGGAATAGTCCAACCAGAACTACACCATTATCACAACCCTGGCAAAGTAGCAAGCCCCCCTCCCCAGCCTGAACTCTTGGATCCGGCTCACATTACACGGAAAAACGCTACTTCCTCAAACGCAATTTCTGCGAAAACGGTTTATATATATACATAAATACAGTGTATATATGAATACGGCATCTCCGAAGCAGGGACTTGCGGTACATTGTGGCCCGTTCAGCAACTTGGCGTCATTTGATAAGTTCGGCCCATGAAGTTAGTGCATGCGCGAAGAGTGAATGTGAAAAGCCAAAATGACGGCAAATGAAAATAGAAAATCAAAGTATAGGTTTGTATGCCCCCGCCATGAAATAGTGTTATACCTGTGTGTGTGTGTGTGTGTGTGTGTGCAAGAATTCATGTCCCAGCTGTAACTTTTTTATGTATGATCGCTTTTTAAAATTACTTGGCACAAGTGATCCTTAGGACAAGCCGATGTGTCGCGAACAAGAACCAGGTTGCTAGCTTGAAGATCAAGGTAACAACACTTAGTTGACTTAAAATCTTGTTTTAGCTGTAACTTTTGGTCTTGATTGGTTGTTGTTCAAATAACTTGGCACAAGTGATCCTTAGGACAAGCCGATGTGTCGCGAACAAGAACCAGGTTGCTAGCTTGAAGATCAAGGTAACAACACTTAGTTGACTTAAAATCTTGTTTTAGCTGTAACTTTGGTCTTGATTGGTTGTTGTTCAAATAACTTGGCACAAGTGATCCCTAGAACAAGACGATGTGTCACGAACAAGAATCAGGTCGCTAGCTTGAAGGTCAAGGTCACAGCACTCAGTTGACTTTAAATCTTGTCCTAGCTGAATCTTTGGTCTTTATTGGTCGTTTTTCAAATAATTTGGCACAAGTGATCCTTAGGACAGACGATGTGTCGCAAACAAGAACCAGGTCGCTGGCTTGAAGGTCAAGGTCACAGCACTCAGTTGACCTTTAAATCATTGTCCCAGGTGTAACTTTGTTATATATAGTAGTGTTTTGAAATAACGTGGCACATATGATCCTTAGGGCAAGATGATGTGTTGCAAACGAGAAGCAGTGCCAGTGCCCCAAAGTTATACTTTGCACTGCTTTCGACGTATTTCTTCCCTAGCTTAAAGTATACATCGTCGGATACCCTGACTTTTTCCGTTTTCCTTCATGACATATAAATGATCTATCGATTGGCTGTGGGTATTCGACGATGGTAGTAAATTGATTTAGCATTTTGTTCACAGGAGTGAAGTCAACATCAGGTCCAAATCTCACCGTTCGGGTGCAGGCAAACGAGACGGGATTTACATCAATGAACATTCCAGGGACAAACGATCCGGTAAGTTTCAAATGAAAGTCATATATCGAGGTAAAACCATAAACAACATTAATCAATCAAAATATCAATCAATCAATCAATCAATCAATCAACGTACATGTATTTAGATTTATTGTCCCATCGACAGAATTCAAGTCATTTTTGGGACATTTGTCTAAATATTAAAGACAAATAGTGGTGCAATACTGCGGTATCGCGCTGTCGACAAGCGGCATGATACCACATACTGTCACATTATGCTGACACCGAACCAACCAGTCCTGGGACTACCCTTATTACAATGTAAGCAAAGAGTATACATGTACACCAGTACATGTTTGTGTCGTTGTCGGGGATCGATCGAACCACGCCATCCAGCCACCGGGATCGGCAGTGGCATTGGTAGTGGAAATAGAGAGCTGGGTTTTATAAAGGAATTACATGTAACAGGAGCAAATGTGTACAAATAAATTTCTTTTCTGAGAGGTATTTTAACAATCGGGGAGCCAAACACTTTAAAGCTTTTGTGTATATTGATACAACTTCCTTGATTAAATGAACCAATGTAGCAATGTAAATACTACTAAAGGACTAGTTCCCAATTTGATTGTTATGTTTCCGTCTGTCTCATATCATGTGTGGATCCAGATGGGTGGGTGGGTGTGCTTGAAAGGAAGCCCCAACGTGTGGTTTATTTGAAATCACTGCCTTATCAGGCCTTAGATCCCTCGGAAATCAATCACTGTGTCCGGAAATATTCCAACCTAAAGTTATGGTGGTGTTTTATTAAATTTCGCACATTTTAAGGCTGCTTTACTAAGCTCTATATAAACATATCAGTAAAAATATTTTCCTCATTTCTGATCCTCACTGTCTCTTTTTTATTTACATAAACTGAAAGCAGGAATCCGAAATTTTCGTATCTCTGTTATAATCAAAACATATTAAATTTACGTGTATTAGGAAACAGCTTCAGTCCCTCTCGATGGTTCCTAGGCTAGATCAGTACTCTGCGCCTGGGAACGTCTAGAGTGACCCCCCATCTCCCGAAACTGGTTTTGAACCCACACAATTCGGACCCGCAGTCGTGCACGTTATCACTTATCTCGTGTTGATAAAAAATAAATAAATAAATAAATAAATAAATAAATTACGTCATATCACAGCTTCAAATGCGTTTTTATCAAAACTGATATACATACCAACTTGGGATAAGGGTAGGACCGAGCGGGTAAAGTCAATAATTTAATATTATTAATATCACTGAGCTCTCTGGATCGAACTCCACCAACAATTCTTAGCACCAAGTAATACTTAAATACTTAGGGCGAATTTCACAATTCTTGTTACTCCAATAAAAATACCTAAATATTTCATTTCTTAACACATATTGTTAGTTTTAAAGGTAATAATTGATTTCGGCTTACCGATAGTCTTTATAAAACAGGAATAGTGGATTGAGCATCTACATAATTTATGAATTAAATATTACTGAGCGCTAAGTATTGTTGGTGGAATTCGAGCCTGGTTACGAATCCCGACAGAGTCACACGGATTTCTCATATGTTTGGAAGCATTCGAACTGGCTTGCGGTTCCGATGTTCTACCTGGATCGTCCACTTGAAATTAAGTGTATGGCTTAAGTTCAGCAACGGTTAACTCCCAGACACCAGCAATATAAACTGTGGTTCTATTTATAGCTAGAGATTGCACGTGTATTTAAATAAGAAGCCGTTTTTGATCGCAAACTGCATACTTTACCATCACCGAATATCTCTTAATCTAAGACTAATTTTAACAAAACTTGTTATTGTTTGTTTGCAGTTATTTCCTTTTTTTGTTAAATTAATTTAAAACAAAACAGACTGTCCTTAGATCTCAATCAAGTCTAGTTTTCAACCTTTACACGAGGAGATAAAAAGTGAGAGAGAAAGAAGTTCATAAGCATTAATAAACTATTTGACACTCCGAAAGGTATCTACATCGACAGTAATGAAGAGAAGGCCAGCCGAAGGACAGCCGTTATAATGGATACGGATGATGAGCGCCAGCCATTACTACAGCACCAACGTGACGTCATAACTCGCATTGTGCAGCAGACGGAGGGCCTGAGCGCCGAAACCGCAGCTCTCCAGGCGCAGGCAGGTAGGGTTCTGCAATTGGACATTTCCGTCAATCTTTTCCAAACGTAAATACACGAAAATTCGAATACACGCCTCGCCGAGTTTTAGTACCAATGTAAATTGCTCATATAGTAATCATGACATAAATATATCATTTCTCATTATTATTACTTTAAAACACACAAGACATACATAAAATATGCTCCGTATAGTACGTCTCAATTATATGTTATGATCTCAATGTTTTTTCACAATACATGATTTCCTGTCTCTAAACTATTTAAGCCCGACTATACGGAATATGTCCAGCTATATATTCTACTTACCCTAGCGTCGGCGTCACACCTTGGTTATGGTTTTGCATGCAACTGACTACCATGGATATATCTTATTACCAGCTATTACTGAGTTTTATTTCACCATACATTTTAATATTTATGAAAACCCCTTTACCACTAGTACTGTAATATTGATGAATCGGTTCAAAATAGATTTTATAGAGAGCATCTAAACCGAAATAAGACCATGGCTTGATACATGTATGGCGCCGGGAGAGTGTGGGCGTATACTCTTATGTATTACATATATGTTAAATTGTATAAGATTCGAATGTCAAAAACTAGATGTCCTAAATGTTGTAACAAAATGTTCAAAAGACTTGATGAGGCAGATCGAATATGTTGGGCATTGAACTGAAGTAAAGCATTTACTATTTTCTAACGAGTTAGGTTTTGCTTGGATCTCACAAGATATTTGGGATATTAACATGTTTATATCTCAATTTAAACAAAGATTATTATATAGTTATACACAAAATTGGCACAGTGACATGAATAATTCCAGTAGATGCTATCATTATGAATCCCGTTTGAATTCTAAGAGATGTCTTTCAGTAGAGCTGCAAAACTGAAACCCGCAGACATTTGAATATTCCTCAAAATGAGAGACTCTGTGATTTTTGTATAAATATAATGTCATATTTAATGACTGTGAATATCATGTCTTTTTTCACTGTCCAAAATATAATATTATTCGTGACCAACTTTGTTTAATTGGTATACTGAAGGCTGAGAAATATATGAATTTCATAAATTGTTAAAAGCAGAAAATTCAAATATATATTAAACACATTTCAATGTATGTTTATCAGTTGCTAAATGAAAATACTTAAATTTCTAATGGTATATTGTGGCTCAAAATCAAATTGTTACATATGTATATTGTATTGTGGGCCGGTGGCCTTTAATTGTGAAATAAAGAATCTGAATCAATCAATACAAGTAATACCATGTTAGTTACATTTTTTTTTCTCCAGAAACCCAGTCCAATCTTACTCAGCAGTATTTCAAAAAGACCACACCCAAACCCCAGGGGTGGCGGAAACTGTGTTGTTGTTGCCATGACGATACTGGCAGTCAGGATTAGAGATGCATGTTGGATACTGAAAGATTTATTTATTGGCTGAATGTGATATTTGTACAGCTGAGAGAGCGAGAGATAGATAGAGGGGATATGTATGGGTGTGCTCTTTATATTTTATGTAGCAACTGAGGCAGCCTAAAGCTTGTATATAATTGTTCAATATAGTATTTTTAGTGAAAGTATATTTTTCTTTTAGATCTGAACATGGTCATATTGTTAGTTATATTTGTCTGCATTCGGTTATACATGTACCTATAAGACAAAAATTAATACATTTTGGTCCATTGTTTATATTGCATTACATTGTACCTATATAACAATAAATTGTAGATATTTCTTCCATGGTTTATTTTCACTAGAGAATACATTATTGATGTGGCGCTCATGGATTATATTGGACTAAACTGTATCTTAGTAACAATAAATAATAACCAAGAACTATAACAGATGACAGAATACTCCAAGATAGTGTGCTTTGACCGACAGACGGATGGATGTTATCCCTATATCGACCCCATATACTTCAGATCTGGGGGTTAACCCTTTCCCTCATATAGACTCATTTTGACGCACTCAATAGGTACCACATAAAGCCTGATCTGCAGAAAACCACAGTTAAACCTTACCAAATTTAATTACAAAATCCTCATTTCCAGACCACTGAGGAGCAGCGAACAGCATAAAACCTGATCAGCCTGCGAGTTACTCGCAGGCTGATCTGGTTTTATGCTGTTCACATAGATCTTTTCATGGTGTCCTCTATGAGGGAAAGGGTTAATTATAGATTTTGGGTCCATGGTTTATAATGGACTACATGGTACCTATATAACAATACCGGTAAAGTTTAAATAAAATATCTTGGGTATATGGTTTGAACCATGCTGTGCTGGCATTTGTGTAAAAACGTAAAGAATCTAAGCCACAATAGTGTATGAGCAAACAAAGAAGCCCTAGAAGAAGCCAGTCTGTTTGCCAAGTTGACTTGATTTGTCTGTATAAGGGTAAGGATCAAGTGATTATTATTAAGTGATTATTGATAGAGAATAATCCTAATTGTTGATAAACAAGGTCCTGGCATATTATCTGCTTGGCTTGATAATTAAATATGCAGAAAATAGAACTGTAACTTTCATTAACGGTGACCCCAACATACCACTTTGCCACAGAATAAAGGCTATCTTTCTTTCAAAATTCCTTGACACAGTTATCTGCATTTGTCTGCAGATTGGTCTAATTATGATAAATCATTATTCTAAGTAAAAAAGCATTATCAAAACAGCAACTTCATGTAATGCGAGTGCTTGATGTAACAAGCGTGTTTCCAATAAACCCCTAGTTCACTGTGAAGTGGGGTAAAATTGGTTAGAATTTGAAACAGCTTGACCTTTACCATGTTAAATTTCTTAATTGCACTTGTCCTTTCTTCATCTTGGCCTACACCATTACCTGTAGTTGTTTATGGGGTTTCTTGCTGAAAATGGATTGACTGAAGAGCAAACAGTGCAGACCATGATCAGACTGCATGGATATCCAGGCTGATCTTGGTCTGAACTGGTCGCAACGGTCACAAGTGGCTACTGCATTGTAAGGGTTAAACCTTTACCTTATAAAGAATCCTACTGATACATTGGCAAACAGACCAAGATAAGGCAGTACCTTTATCAACATCTTTGACTGAGTCTGTAAAGCAAATAAATATCCATTACTTAACCCTTTCCCCCAATATAGACTCATTTTGACGCACTCAATAGGTACCACATAAAGCCTGATCTGCAGAAAACCACAGTTAAACCTTACCAAATTTAATTACAAAATCCTCATTTCCAGACCACTGAGGAGCAGCGAACAGCATAAAACCTGATCAGCCTGCGAGTTACTCGCAGGCTGATCTGGTTTTATGCTGTTCGCATAGGTCTTTTCATGGTTTCCTCTATGAGGGAAAGGGTTAAAATAAATCTCAAGTTTAGCATATTAATATTTTAGTCATATATTGTTACATGAATATTCATGAGGTAAAGGGTTAAATTGCTTGGTAAATACAGGCCCTGATCTTTCAGGGGTCTAAAACAGTAAATAATGACATATGGATATAACAAGGGGTTAATACACATATAAGGTGAGGTGGAGTAAAGGAACAAAAACACTTTGGTTATATATATGGACATCTTATTTGTAACATTTCATACATTTAAACAATTTGTATTGAAGATTACAATGACTTTTCATGTCCCTAGAAATTTAAATCTCCTAAACCCATTCATGAAACCAAGGTAAATTCATTGACAAGCGACAGTAAAAACATGACCTAACACACTTAACGATATACTGGTACATTGTCAAAATGTTTGGAATAAATAATAATTCATCTAATTGAAAATTGACGATTCAGTCTGAAGTTTTGCCTTTCCTTAGTGTTTCCCTTTTTAATCATCAAAATCAAATAGGCCGTAGATTTTTAAGACCAAGTGGTTTAATATGATTTTTTTTATCAAAGAACTGAAAATACTGATCTTTCTTCTTCTGAGACTTGATCACATTTTGAGGATATATTTGGCCCATTCAGTTCAAAAAGTGTATTAAATAAAATTCCATTCAAAGTAAGCTACTTTTTGTCAATACATATTAATTCATAAGATTTTCTTTTTATATTCTCCAATTTCTGAATGAAGAATATATATCAAAAAGCTAGTGTTTAAGTACTTCTGTATGCACAAAGGTTTTTCACTCTGTATGACCATAACACTGGAAGGGAAGGTTTCTGAAACTGAACTGATTTGTGGAGTGTAATATAAACTAATCTGAGTCAATAATGATATCAATGAACTTTGTCATTCAATGAAATAATACATTCTGATCCATCAGTCCATAAAAAAACAAAGGTGTTACTTCTAAAAACTAGTCCTAAGATATATATAATTATGTTTTATTAAACTATATTGATCATTTTCAAATTATATTTCAGTAAAATTTGTGTATTCATCATACTCTTTAGACATTGTTCAAATAAATGTCCAAATATGGTTGTTTCACCTTCAATAATTTAGTTTATTCTATTGAAACTAAATAATGATTCAAGACTGATGACCAATTGTTATCTCTAAATGTAGATGATAAAGAAATCATTCCACTCAGTATGGGTAACCTTCTAACCTAATGGAAACTATCAGAGGAAAAAGAAGAAGACTTATCTGATGAAGTGTAACCAGAAACACATTGCAGGCTGATCGGGTTTCATATTTACCGAATTAAATTTATAACGGAGAAGTTTACAGAATAAACCCTAGTCAGTATGAGTGAGTGTCCTATCTGGCTCAAATTCCATCAACAATTCTTAACACTAAGTATTTCCAAGTTATAAAGTTTTTATGTACTTAGCTTGGTATTTAAGTTTACATGTACTTAGCCAAGTATTCATGTGTACAAGTACATATCTAAGTATTTAAGTACACATGTGTTTAGCAATTAGCTAAGCATTCATGTGTACATGTACTTAGTTAAGTATTCATGTGTACATATCTAAGTATTTAAGTACACATGTACTTAGTTAAGTATTCATATGTACATGTACATATCTAAGTATTTAAGTACACATGTACTTAGCTATGTATTCATGTGTACATGTACATATCTAAGTATTTAAGTACACATGTACTTAGCTAAGTATTCATGTGTACATGTACATATCTAAGTATTTAAGTATACATGTTTAATTTAATTTAAGTACACATGTACTTTTGGAAAAGGCCGGTGACTTAAGTTGAGTATTTGAAGATTAACATCTATGATACAATGGGGCATGCTCACAAACATGAAGGTCATTTCATTGAGAAATTTATTAGCTTAGTACTGAATTACAGAATATTTTGACATACGTTATCTGTACACACTGTATAATAAGATATGAATGGTACACACACACCATATATTGCACAAAAATATCAATCTACAAAGTCTATAGGACCTTCACTGTTGAAACTGTCCACTGTCATCGACTCGCTCAAAATCATGAGCTAAAATTTTTTTTCATATTTCTCACTGCCTATACTATGGATCATTAACATCATTGTTATGTTGAAACAAGAGTGTTCTTTGGAAAACATGTGTCACCTGCTGAAGCGCGATGGAAAAAGTGTGACGGACAGACAGACAATTGACGGAAAAGTGATCCCGAAGTGTCAGCAGGTGACACAAAAAGAAACTATCAAGAAAAATTACTTTATTACAGTCAACCCCATGTTAGCAGTCAAATCTGAAAAACAGCCAACCTATCAAAAGCAGCCTGTGACTGATAAAGTTTACAGGCTGCTTTTGATAGCTGGACAACATATCCTCTATTGAAAGCTCACTCTGCTAGGAAAACCATGTTTAACAGCCACCTGTTTGTCTATTTTGCACAGTTGTGCACTTTGCTGGCAAATACCAAACCTATTTGACACTGCAAGCCTTTTCTATATTGTAAACAATACCAATGCTAAATTAGTAAAAATTATTCACTACTTATATGTGAAATTAAAAAAGCAGTTCAGAAAAGCGGATATTTGTTAAATACTTTCACAACCTTCTGTCTGAATTCCTCACCTTTAAAAGCCCTTAAAGAAGCTAGAAAATTAGAAAATATTGATCTTGAAATGTACACAAACTATTCAATGCATAAGCTTTGTAGAAATAAGTCTCATTTCGTACTGAGATTAATAGTGACAAGCAAAGTAAACAATCTGCATGTTTAATCTATGCAGGTACTTGTTAATATTCCAAAACCAAGTTCTTAAAAATACTTAAGTACTATCTCAGTCTCAAACTTGGACATCACACTAAAATACTTACAGAATATAATAAAAGCTTATTTTGTGTTTGAGCATGAAAACTGTACTTTAGAATGGTATTTATTTTGAGAACACCAGGCATGATCTAGAATTTAGTCAGAAACTAAAGGAATGGTGGGTTGTCTTTAAAAAGTAGAATTAATACTTATGATACCGTTAAGTCATTAAAACCATTCTGAACAGTATTATTGTTTTCAATCTATAAAAAAAATGTAACAAGATACTAGTAGCACTTATTGTGTAACAGAATTACATGTACCACAAATTTATTTTAAACGCTAAAACTTTGTACAAACTACTTGCACATACACCCACTTTGTAGCGTCTGTTAAAGACGGCATGCCCACTGAAACTTATATATATTTACTTGAGTTATCTATACAAATGTAATAACTGTACATACATATCATGTTTACATGTTCATCTGATAACAATGTGGTGGAGGGAGGGGTTCCTAGATGGGAGAGAGATAGAAGCTGGTATACATTGGATCAAGCAGGATTTGGGGGAGAAATCACAGTTTATGAATCTATTGGTTCATGTATTCCTGTATATTATACATATCTTTCATTTCTTTACTCCATGAAATGAAAAATGCCACCAGAATGAAACTGCATCTAATATGCCAGTAACTTGGAATTGTGCCATTTACCTCTAAACATGAAAACCGCAAGCACAACCATACAGTGTGATACCCAATCAGACTGAAAATACATTTTCTAGCTGATCTGGGTTTCTCTGAGCCCTAATCAAACACTGCATCTTGGTGAAGCAAAGGATTAAACAGAGGCCCATATGGCTTGTGCTAACAAAACACATGCTATTCATGTGTATAAGGAACAGTTGCCTATATACAAGGGCTAAAAATCTATGTTTATGAAAAATGAAAAAGCATTGAGTATATTTAACTATGTTGAGAGAGAAATAAGCATGGGAAAACACATTATTCGTCCAAACAAATAGCAAGCAAACAATAAAGCACATAGAAGTTTATAAATGTTCAGTAATTTCCACACAAACTTCACACACGACACCAATAAGATCTCTCTTGGCACTCGGGGGGAGCAGTGTTCATTTGGAAGTTCAAAAGAAAAAAGAAAAAGAAGACAAATTTTGCAATGAGTAAAACAGTAAAAATAAACTCTTAACCATACTTATGAAAGCTATCAAAAAAGATTGCATGTTAACTGGGATTCATGTTCTTATAACTTTTACAAATCCTCGACAGATCCTTAGACCGATACCTGATCAACCTGAAAATGATATACCTTAGGCGTACTTATTTTCCAGTTTTAGTTTTCTTCTAAAATATTGATTTCATTTATTTGTTTAGCATTACAGAATGTTTATTCTGTTTATTTGTTTTCTTGGGTTTAGGACCCAATTGACAATAATTCAGTCATTCGGAGACCTTGTTTATATATGAGACAGCTATGTGATATCATGCTGTAGACAAATGGCATGATACCACACTAATCACAATATCCTAACTTTGAACCAACCAGTCCTGAAACTACCTTTATTTACTGAGCGCCAAGCAAAGGAGGTATACCACTATAACAGTACCACATTTAAAGACTTTGGTATGTTTTATACATGTATTTTGTGACCATGTTTATTAACAATCCAAACAGACTGTCTAACAGACACAGAGGAGCAAGTATATTTCGGGTATATCCCTTAATGGCAGCTATACGTAAAATACAACACAATATCAAGGTGTGTCATACATAACACCCCACGACATAAAATCTAGCTGCAGTAGAAATACCTTGACAGGTAAAAACCTCTACTAAAAGGAACCTCCTATGGTATGCTAACAACAGTTAACGGTTACAAGAGAAGTTTAAAAGACAAATATGGAATGGTTTTTTTAGTACAGATATACAAACGCACAGAAAATTTTGGGAAATAGACATGCTTCAATATATTCTGTTTTTAAAACTGACAAACATTAATGAGGTTTGTATAACATCTGGTCTCATTTCTAATCATTTACTATCAAGGGCGCATTATAATCACTCATAAATCAGTAATACTGGATTGTATTGGATGTTAAATTGATACTTTGAGCTTTAACTGATCAAACATTTAAGTGCAAACAAATGTATTGCTGAGGAAGCTTACATGAAAGAGAGAGAGAGAGAGAGGGAGAGAGATTTTGGATTTTTATCTGAGAACAAAGCATTTTGCAACATTAAATATTTAATGAAAACAAAATCAAAGAAATAGTGATCTGTTCTCCTGCTATACAATTTGTTTACAAGTATTCATGCATTATTTATATGTAGATATATGTGTTAAATGGTAACATCTTTATATGATAACTAACATCTCTCAAATAACACACACACACAATCATCTCATACAATATAACAAATTCACTTATAATATTCACAGTTAAAAACTAGTCACATTATTACATTTTCTAACTCACTTAACATTCTAACACTTTTGCAATACCACATACATACCTCCTATAAACCACATGTTGACCACACATATAATTAAGCATTTATCACTTGACTAAATGTATGATTATAGGGTCCGAAGTGGCTCCAAAAAACCAAGCTCACCTGTTTAAACACTCTTAAAAACCTAACAAATATTAATCTCAAAACATATCCCCTTTGAAACAAGTGAAAAGGAGACACCAAAACTATTGAGAGAATTTTTTTGAACGTATTATTAACGTATTAGAATCAAATCACAAAGGTACATATATTTGCATTTTTACACTGACATAAATACATGGTGCTTCTAATAAAACACTTTAATTCATACTACTGAAATGATACTCATACAACACATATTGATATCCAGTACAGTTAGGTTTACGTAAGATATAAAACTATAAAATAAACCATAACAATAAAACACTTCAGTGTTACCATCCACACTTCAAGACTTAACACTCCTTTTCTCCCTTTTTCTGATAAAATCAAACAAGTTTGAATGGTTTCCTTTTGTAGATATAATAGTCACATACAATTATTACATAAATATCATAACATGATTAATTTCAACACAAGACATTGATCTAAGGTGTGACCGATCTCTTTCCTGTCTCAGCACTAATCTACATTTGCACCAGAAATTTAAACCTCTCCCAGTAGCATCCTCCCTAGCCCCACCCCCACCCAACCCCTCACCAACCAACCACATACATTGTTGTAACAATTTCCTCACCTTCAGCTTCCACAACTCACATCTTGTTCACAGTGAAAAAATTGTTGTACAAACTACGGCTCCCTTAAAAAAAAAAAAAAAACAAAAAAAAAACAGAATTGCATCATATGGTCTATTTGTTAAAGAGTCATTACAGGAATGCTTGTCCTCACACAATCACCAGTCTTTCTGAAGGTCACCATTGCCAGATCGTCACCTCAAGGTCACTGCCTAACGGTCACAACCTCAAGGTCGCTGTCTAAAGGTCGTTTCCTAAAGGATCAACAATTATCAGGTGTTTTTCATCTCAGACTGGAGTACTGTCTCTTTGGTTGCCATGACTACAGTTGCGGTTGCATTAATTCACACAATAGGTGGGCGACCTTCTCTCGACTAGCTCGCATAGTTAAACGGAACATCTGCAATAATAAGAACAAGAAATTAGACACGAAATATCAAGCTGAAATGGTCATGCCTATTTCCAGTGGATAACCAATAGCTGCACTGGCGATATTATAAGCTGAGGAGGACAGGACAGGATGTAACTCAAATACATTGAAACAAATTTTAAAGAGAATTGAATTTCAACAAAAGTTGGAACTCCTGAAGAGTTTAAGATAAGTTTGCTACTAACCTGTGCTTGCTTGTTTGGCTCTAACCGGACCAGGATTCCAACTTGCTGGTTCCGGGTGTGCAGGACACCAGCTGATACAAAGTTCTCCGGATTGGGGTCAATCCCCGGTAACACACTTACTCCAAAACCTAGTAACTGGAAAGGAAATGGCAGATCAAGCTTAGTAAGAAAGACATGGTTACAAAAAAATAAGAATTCAAATACCTGTCATTCATTCAAATATAACCAAATAATACATATTTTCTATTTCAATATGTTTCATACACAATTTTTTGAGCATTTTTGAATTAGACAGCTTTTATCACAACAAAAGATTAGAATTAAGATTCATAACAAGAAAGTCAGTAGAACTGACAGATGCTCCCCAAAGAACGTCATTGTTACAAATAAGGCCTTGGTCAATGGGTGGGAGGATATGTTAAGGACCGGAATGGTAAATACTTTGGTGTCCCCCAAGATCACACAGGGGTCAGGCCCCACCCCCAAAATTTTACTTAGGACCTTTCAGCTCAAAGCTGTTGAAATCCCCATTCCTAAATCATATCTATTCTCCTCATCAGATGAGATGTTTTACCAACTCTAATTTGGAGACTTAGTAACAGTTTACTATTTAATATGATAATACGTGTTACTCATCAGATCTTTCATTGATTTTTTTTTAGTTTTTATACTACTGAAAATTAAGTCATACATTTCAATGTGTGCTCATATCAAAGAGGTTAACCAACACTCTTGACATATGACTGGATATTTGAAATAGTGTATAATGGCCTAAACAACAATTAGCTGACATGATTATGATTGACATTACTAGCATATTGAATTTTGTGGGGTTTTGTTTAAATGATATCTCCTGTTAAATTAGGCAAATGACATGAATATCAGTCAACAACATGGTAGTAGGGGCCATAACTCTCTTAAAAATTGAGGAACCAGGTCACGTCGACGATATGCATATCTACTCTTGGAAATAAAGCTTCCCATAAAGTTTCATTGAATTCAAGCCATTAGTTCCTGAGAAATAGCCCGGACAAGAATCATGCAACATGAACAATAGGCCAAAAAGTCAAGGGGCCATAACTCTTTGAAAAATTTAGGAACCGGGTCATGCTGAGGATATGCGCATCTCCTCTTGGTAATAAAGCTTCCCATACAGTTTCGTTGAATTCAAGCCGTAAGTTCCTGAGAAATAGTCCGGACAAGGAAAGTGTGACGGACGAACGGACGGATGAAGCGGCAACTATATGCGTCACCTTCGGTGAGCATAAAAACACTATTCAAGAAATAAAAACTTGTTCATTCCTTAAAGCAGCTCATTCATTCACTGATGATCGGTAAAAATTAAAAAAGCAATTTTCTACTCTCCCTCGCTTATGTTGAAGTTTTATTTGTTTCTTGAAAAATAAACTTGGCAAGTGTAGGTCAAGTTGCATTGGGAAATGTTTTCATTAACTTCCTGCAAAATCGGTTAAATATAGAAAACAGTATCTCTGAAACTCTTGTGCTTGCAGTACAACGTGATATGTTCTGCAATATGGGGTGTACACCTGTTCCAGGTATTGATTTCCTAAGTTCAGCCTATGAAGTTAGCACATGCACTAAGAGTGATGTGATCGGCCAAGTGACGGCAAATGAAAATAAAAAATCTAAATATAGCTGTTATAATTCTAAATATAGTTTCAATAGCGTCTGTGATGTATTGCCTATGATGGAGAAACCACCGATTTTATTTACAATCATAGATGGTTGCATCAAATGACTATGCGTCTATGGACGGGTATTGATAGACGTAATACACACATATGGTTTAAATACAAATTCTTAGACAAAGACAATCTGTGAACGAACTGCTTTAAAAGAACACATTTAAATTTCGAAATGTAAATCTGCAGTACTTACTTTTGCCTTAATCTGTTCACCATCCATTGGGCCAGTGGCTTTAAATATTTTTTGGCTTTCCTGGTTTTCTCTTGAAAAAAAATAAATAAAAAAAATAAATTAAACATTAACTAGAAATCTTACTGAAAAAGATGTATACCCATACTACACTATAAAGACTAAATGATATTATAATGATCAAACTTTTTGTAATACAGGACAGGATGTGTGTAATTAATATATAGCCCCTTCATTTTGAAAATTACTTGAATAAAAACAAAACACATTGTCCTACCTAAACTGGCCTGGTTTGAATGGAAATAAATGCAGTTCTATACTACAAATGAATGAATTATCAAAAGGATGTCATGTTCAACCTGTCATTGAAACACTACAATTTGCTTGTCCAGAACCAAGATTGATATGTTTTTTCCCTATCAATCACACCCCCTCCCCCAAAACAAGCTTGACAAATGCGAAAATGAAAGTTTACATATTGAACAAATTCTTTTAAATACTGTTTCACTTAGCAATGAAACATTGACATAAATCACCGTGTTGTATACAACCCAGAATGAATTCACCGTAACTATTTTTATTTCAATTGAGAGGGGTCTTACATATTAATAGAAAATTGGGGTATTATGGTAGTGCTGTAAGCTATGATTTTAACTTTACCTAATGAAGATTCATGTACAAATCTATGACTTGATCACAATGTAATTAACTAAACTTTAATTGATAAATGAAACAAGAGGGCCAAGATGGCCCTGAATCGCTCACCTGATTATAAATGAGCAACATATGCTGGATTTTTCATATTGACTTACTTTTTGACCCCACATGACCCACTTTCGAGCTTCGACTTTCGTGGCCTCTAGAGTGTTAACAAGGTTTTTTCTAAGATTTGACCTCGTGACCTACTTTTTGACCCTACATGACCCAAATTCGAACTTGACCAAGATTTTATAGAGAGAAACATTCTAACCAAGTTTCATGAAGATTGGGCCAAAAATGTGGCTTCTAGAGTGTTAACAAGGTTTTTCTAAATTTGACCTCATGACCTACTTTTTTACCCCACATGACCCAAATTCAAACCTATCCAAGATTTTATGGAAACAAACATTCTGACCAAGTTCTATAAAGATTGGGCCAAAAATGTGGCCTCTAGAGTGTTAACAAGATTTTTCTAAGATTTGACCTCATGACCTACTTTTTGACCCCACATGACCCTATTTCGAACTTATCCAAGATTTTATGGAAACAAACATTCTGACCAAGTTTCATGAAGATTGGGCAAAAAAAATGTGGCCTCTAGAGTGTTAACGAGGTTTTACTAAGATTTGACCTCGTGACCTACTTTTTGACCCCACATAACCAAAATTCGAACTTGTCCAAGACTTTATAGAGAGAAACATTCTGACCAAGTTTCATGAAGACTGGCCTAAAAATAGGGCCTCTAGAGTGTTAACAAGCCAAAATGTTGACGACGCACGTTGGACGAAGGGCGATCACAAAAGCTCACCTTGAGCACGTTGTGCTCAGGTGAGCTAAAAAATAGAGTTGTCTTTGCCATGCAGGCTGTGAAGATCTACAATATTGCATAAACTAACACAAAAGACCCTGACCGGGGACAGCTCCTGGAATGTACCACTGCATCAGAACACATGTTTATGAGGTAAACGGTAAACAAGAGGGCCATGATGGCCCTGGATCGCTCACCTGATATCATTAGCTTATGTTAAATCAAGTGACCCCTGGGGCAGGGCCAAATTTGACCCCAGGGCCATGATTTGAACAAACTTGGTAGTGATCTACTAGACAGTGCTGCACACCAAATATCTAAACCCCGGGCCTTGTGGTTTCTGAGAAGAAGATTTTTCAAGTTTTTCCTATATTAGCATATGTTAAATCAAGTGACCCCTGGGGCGGGGCCAATTTTGACCCCAGGGCATGATTTGAACAAACTTGGTAGAGATCCACAAGACAATGCTACACACCAAATATCTTAACTCTATGCCTTGTGGTTTTTGAGAAGAAGATTTTTCAAGGTTTTTTCCTATAGTAGCCTATGTTAAATCAAGTGACACCTGGGGCGGGGCCAATTTTGACCCCAGGGTCATAATTTTTACAATCTTGGTAGAGAGTCATAAGATAAGAAGATTTTTCAAGTTTTTCCTATATTAGCATATGTTAAATCAAGTGACCCCTGGGGCGGGGCAAAATTTGACCCCAGGGCCATGATTTGAACACACTTGGTAGTGATCTACTAGACAATGCTGCACACCAAATATCTAAACCCTAGGCCTTGTGGTTTCTGAGAAGAAGATTTTTCAAGTTTTTCCTATATTAGCCTATGTTAAATCAAGTGACCCCTGGGTTGGGCCAGTTTTGACCCCAGGGTCATAATTTGAACAATCTTGGTAGAGAGTCATAAGATCATGCTACATACCAAATATCTAAACTCCAGGCCTTGTGGTTTCAGAGAAGAAGATTTTTTCAAGTTTTTCCTATATTAGCCTATGTTAAATCAAGTGACCCCTGGGGCGGGGTCAATTTTGACCCCAGGGCCATAATTTGAACAATCTTGGTAGAAAGTCATAAGATCATGCTACATACCAAAAATCAAAAGGCTAGGCCTTGTGGTTTCGGAGAAGAAGATTTTTAAAATTTTCATTTTTAAAATCTATTTTTAGCTCCTGTGACCTAGATTTTTGACCAATCAAAATAATTTTAACAATTTTGGAAAAGGGCCCCATAATGAACATTCCTGTGAAGTTTTATCAAAATCCAGTGAGTAGTTTAGAAGGAGATGTTGTTTAAAGAAATTGTTGACGACGGACGCACGCACGCACGCACGCACGGACGACGGACGACGGACAAAAGGCGATCACAAAAGCTCACCATGAGCACGTTGTGCTCAGGTGAGCTAAAAATGTAGATATTGATTCCTATATTGACTAAATTATGTTTATTTGAGATCACTTACCCACTAAGGGCCTTCCAACGTTGGAAGAATGTGCCAGAATCCATTTCTGCTGGTTCAATAAATTTATTTAAAACTACTGGTAATTTGAGGGCAATTTTTTGTTGTGCTCCACTATACCTGTAAATAAAAACAAAGATTTAATTATATACCCTTCAATTTTATGATACAGAACACGAAATATTCTAACAGTATCTGAATTAGCAACTCTAATACTATATAAAAGCAAGAAAATGTTTCTAAAGACCCGAGATATTGATAATGGAGACTCCATTATATGCTCTCTTTAATCCATTTTATGCTTATTTCACAATAAAAAGTGGCAAACATGCTGCACAATAACCTAGCAAACACTACAAATTATAATCAATTACTTTTCTATTTATAATTTGTTAGCTTGACTGGAACACAAAGTCAGAGTCTTTAGCACATGGGCATATGCATTACTGACATAGCTACCCAACCGCTTATACATACTTTTCACCAATAAATAAGTTACACCATGTCTTGCATGAAAGTTTTCCAAGTACTTACATGAACTGTATACTCATGATAGGGGGCTCCTTGAAGTCTGCGACACACTCCACGTTGAACTGCTGCTGTACCTGGGCTCCACTGTCCACCATCCCCACCACTGGCTTTGGCTGGATACTCAACTGTAATCCTCGTTAAGGATTGTAACCACTGCATCATCACTTATTGACTGACCCATGACATTATTTAAGCCTTTACCTCATGAATATTCATGTACATATATGTTTTAAATTACAAGAGACCCTGATCAGACACTGCCTGACTTTGGTCTGCTCTGTTTGCTAAAGTGTCAAAATGTCTGTACAGGATGTAAAGGTTTGTGTTATTTCTACAGACATAGCATTTCCTCACTGAATTCTCACACTGTAGACAGGAGACATGATACCACACTTACTTTCACTGAAACTACCATTGCCTTGGCTCAACATTACATGAGTGTTCTTTGGAACATGGCATGACAGAAAAAGTGTGAAGGACAGACTGAAAGACAGATGGAAACGGAAAAGTGATCCCTATGTGTCACCTCTGCTTACAGCAGGTGACACGACAGTATATATATATGTATTTTTTAAACAAAATGGGGCAATGCAGCTATATGTGAAGCAGTGAAACAATTCATCTTGATAGAGGGCCAACCAATCCTAGATCAATCCAAAATGTTTCCATTTTCAGAACTAGAAATAGCCTTTACCATAACATTTTTGGATGTGTTTACCCAGACCCGAATTATTTTTTTTTGCCCATTAAAAGCACGGTAGACTTACATCTTTGGTACATCCACATACCCAAACTGTCATAGTTTACTAAACTCCTATCAAGTTTTTTACCATAAGACACAGAAACCCTGAATCCACATATCCCAAATACAACCAATAGTTATGTCCTTGAAGAACTGTAGAATGTATCACCAAAGTCACAACCAGCTTGTATGCTTTAGCATAAGGTCCCACAAACAGAATTTTAATAATTGAAGATATCATACTGACAAGTGCTATGATATCACACTCAGTCACATTACCACAAAACTGGGCCAACCAGTCCTGGAACAAACTTTATGTGCTGGGTGCCAAGCACAAGGGAGATATACAATGTACCAATCGTATTTCATATAACAACTTCGGATCAAACCTACAGCGTTTCAGTTACAGGGAAAATGTTCAGTACCATTAGTCCCACTTTAGATGTTATGGAAAAGATTCATTCATCAGAACAGGATTGCCACTTGCACGGCTGGAGTACAGTCCACACTTCAGGCAGCGAGACCGGGTACTAAACATATGGAGAATATGGAGAAAGGATATCATTAGGGTTTGGCTGGCTGACATCCACACAGAATGCTGTGAACTGGAATGATGTTTTGTTCCCATAAAACACACCAACACGACCCAGGTTCTGGCGATATTCTGACTTCACTCCAATCTGCAGTAGGTCGTTCTCAAATAATACTCCATTATTTTTACACACAAATCTGAAAAAGAAATTGATACACAATAGATATTTTCTGTTTCCTTTTGTTTAACTCTAGTAACATATCCATGATATAACAACATTTGTACCATATAATTAAATGGTAAAAATTAGGAGCTGTGTGATTTGTTTGTACAATTAATCATGCAGTTGAGAATACATCTGGAGATATTTGGCCAGCAGTTCATGAAACACATTTACCTGAGATTTTCCTGAACTTTACAATTTGTAGATATAGAATTATTTTACTTACTGACCTAGAAAATAAAAAGGTTGCATACAAGCTACAAATACCATGCTCTTACCATTAAAATATTCTTCTTAAAATTTTCAAAATAGCAGTGATACAGAATTAAAGATTTAAAGTTAAGGAAAACCTGAGAGGGAAAAGTTTTGTGCTGCACATGCCTCATATCTGTGCCATGTCTCAAACTTATACTGACCGATCCTGTGCATGTTCTACTATTCAAAACAATTTTGTGAGTATTTATGACCCTATGTACAAGAGCTGTCACAACTTACTTCTTCAAGGCTTCCTCTGCACCCAAGGAGAGCCCGCCAGAGTCCATCCCGTTTGCTGTGGGCCCTGGGTTTGTCGTCAGGGTATCAAACATGTCCACCAGTAGTCCATCCCCACTGCCGCTTGTGGTTGTGGGCGCGGGCGCAGATGTCTGTGTGGGCGTCCCAAGACCCAGGAGGTCCATAGTTGCTGTGCCGCTCTGTGGGGATCCCTGTTAACAAACACAACACTTCCCTGATTGGTCTCTAAGAAATCTCTGGACTATAAGGCACATGTGTACTGAAAAAATAGTTTCATAATACTTTTCTATTACTAAAAAAAAAAGCATTTTTTTAACACCATATATATATAAGCTGTTAAAGCATGCATGATTTGGTGAATGGATTGACATATATGCACATGCAAAGTGAACACCACTTGATTCCCCAAATTGTACATATATAAGGAGCTAATAAAATATGTGTTTTTCTACAGTAATAAAAAGTATGACTTAACTTTAATTTTTTCAGTATAAATATATCAGATCAAGCACAATGTAGCCTTGTCAATCCTGTCACAACCATTGACCTTTCCAGTTACAGCAGTAATCATTAAAGTTTGTCTTTACATACTGTTATTGTATTATTTTCAACTGATGTAAAGTGAACAGTTCACAAACAAATCCAAGTGTTCCTTAGTTCAGATTAGGCGAACCATTGATAACATAATTTCCCTGTGAAGCTACTGGATAATATAAGTGAAATATATAATTGTAAACATTGGAAAGGCCCATTCCCCATCTAAAGTGGCAGGATTTTAAGACAAATGGATAAATGACTCAAAACATACTATCCACACATCTACCATATTCTAAATTACATATATAATATACAGCACAACAGTTGGTGTTACTCTAAAGAAATAATCAATCATTAGGTATAAAAGAAATTATACAGCAGCTCAGCTGAATGTTTCAAGAGAATATGATTCAGAAATAATGTAAAGTTTGTCTCATGCATGTTGAGTTTGAAAGTGATGATGATGATGTATTGGGGTTTACCGTCGCTGCGATAGTATTTCAATCATATAGCGACGTCCAGCTAATTACAGGTGGAGGAAGACCCCGAGTACACAGAGGTACCCGGGTAGAACCACCGACCTACCGCAAGCCAGCTGGAAGGCTTCCTCACATGAAAAATCCGAAGTCCCTACCGGGATTCGAACCCACAGCGGTGAGGGGCTGAGAGATTTGTAGTCCACGACTGTAACCGCTCGGCCACGGCGGCCCCAGTTTGAAAGTGAAAGATAAACCCTTTACCTCATGTCTATTCAGGTACAAATTCTGGACTTGATGAATATAAATCTACTGAACTCTGGTATGTGACACAACTGATTTTTCTTTGACATGCATACTGTGTAGATTCCAAGCTACAATATTTAAATAGCAAGCAGTGAACTGCCTGATCTTGGTTTCCTTAGCTTGCCAAGGCATCAAAACAAGTCTAAATGAGGTAAAGTTGTTGTATGTTGTATTGGGGTTTACCGTCGCTGCGATGGTATTTCAATCATATAGCGACGCCCAGCTAATTACAGGTGGAGGAAGACCCCGAGTACACAGAGGTACCCGGGTAGAACCACCGACCTACCGCAAGCCAGCTGGAAGGCTTCCTCACATGAAAAATCCGAAGTCCCTACCGGGATTCGAACCTACAGCGGTGAGGGGCTGAGAGATTTGTAGTCCACGACTGTAACCGCTCGGCCACGGCGGCCCCCCCCCTAAATGAGGTAAAGGATTAAGACATGAAAACTAATCATAAAGATTCTCCAATTTTCATTCTCTTCAGAATTAGTGACTGAGTAACATAAAACATTAGAAAGACATCGTAAAACAAAATACATTATTAAAAGATGTTTAGACAAACAAATGGTGTAAGTATAAAAACTGAAAGGTGATTAATATTCCTGCATACCACACAGAACAAGGACTATAATTCTTACAGAATCCTTGGCAGAGTTATCTGCACTTGTCTGCTGATTAGTATTGTCATGAATCCAAATGTGAATGTATTATCAACAATAGTTACCAACCTTGACGTAATGGGAACTAACAAGTGTAATTCCTAAAAAGTCCCCACTTCCCTATGTGAAGTGAGATATAATTTTTTTTTTTTTTTTCAGGTATTGTAGACTCATAAAATGTAAGGATCAATTTTTAACTTTTAAAACTGAGAAATATTGAACAGAAAAGTTTAAATTACAAACAATATCTGCCTAAAGCAGTCAAGAAAGTAAATATCAACAAGAGCTGTCAGAGGACAGCACGCTCGACTATTCAAAATGCTTGTTGGTAAATCAAATGAAATCTATTTCAATTCTTGCCCTTCAAATACCCTGTACATAATAATAGTCAAAAATGATATACCTTGATAGTCTGATACCCATTAATATTTTTATGAAGCTTAAAATCAATCCCATGCCTAGTTACTGAGACATAAGCATAACACTTTGCATGCAAAACTTTAACCAAAAATCCAAGCAAGAAAAGGGCCATAATTTGCATAAAATTCAGTCCAAAAGTTATCCTCCTTGGTTTTCTGATGCCCCTGAAGACACTCCTTAACTTTCTAGTCAATTCCACAAGCAATTTCTGAGATATGAGCTAGATAGTAGCTTGAATGCAAAACTTTAACCAAACTTCTAAGTTAAAAGGGGGCCATAATTTTTAATATATTCCATCAAGTGTTATCTTCCTTTATAGTATGATGCCCCTAAACACATTAAAGATGTTTCAAATCAATACCATGCCTGGACTCTGAGATATAAGCATGAAAGTACCTTGCATGCAAAACTTAAACCAAAATTTCTAAGTTAAAAAGGGGCCATAATTTGTAATATATTCTATCAAGTGTTATCTCCAAGTATGATCCCCTAAACAATTAAAGTGTTTAAATCAATCCATGCCTGGACTGAGATATAAGCATGATAGTATCTTGCATGCAAAACTTTAACCAAAATTTCTAAGTTAAAAAGGGGCCATAATTTGTAATATATTCCATCAAGAGTTATATACCTTGGTTGTCTGATGCCCCTAAACATATTCATAAACTTTCAAGTCAATACCATGAATGGTTATTGAGATACAAACTGAATAGTAGCTTGCACGCAAAACTTTAACCAATTTTCTATTGCATGCAAAACTTAAACCAAAATTTCTAAGATATAAGGTTGATAGTAACTTGCATTCAAAACTTTAAACAAAAGCTGCAACGCCTACGCCAGGGCGACTACAATAGCTCTCATATTCTTTGAATAGTTGAGCTAACAACAATGTAGTCTTTTGTAATTTTCAATTCCGATTGTATATGTTTCAATTAATGATCCCTATGACAGTGAAGCACCATTTCACCACACAACCATAAATAGTTTCCCAAATCCAATATACAAGCTCCCAAGTCACCAACACAAACACAAACAGATGGACACTGATCTAGTTATATGTGCTCTACTCCACACTTCACTTCACAAACTCCCACTATTGTATTAATAGGTGGGTGGGGTGCTGGTTAAACATACGGGAGACAATTAGTAAAAGCCTACTTTTTCTAGGAAGTCATCCGTGCTGCTCTCCCCCTGTTGAATAAAATAAATTCAAAACATTGGTATAAAATCATGCCAGTTAGTAAGCAGGCCAAATGCAAGACTGAACTATATAGGTCACATTAGCCGTGACATGTATCCTCTCTCTAAAACTTGAATTAAAGTGTAATTACTGATGGTTTGAGCTTCCTTTCAAGTCAATTAGGAGACAAATTCTTACAATTTATACTAATCACTCTAGATGGCTCCTGGGTTGGACCAGTACTCTGTGCCTGGGAAAATCATGATCAGTTAAGCTCGAAGCCACAACCTCAGATCTCCAGTCAAGTACATGACCTCTGGATCACAGCACCATTTGTAATAATTAATATAGGTGTCATATTGACTGAATGAAGAACATTTTTCTAGATGATAAATAACTTTTGCAACCAAATCATTTAGATTATGCTATAAAAGATATTCTGATGGTAAGACAATAAAAGGTGAATAAGAAAATTGTAATCATAATTTGACTAAGACTGAAAATATTGTCAAATAAAACTTTATACTTCCTGGACTCTAAAAGAAGAATCATATATGTATTAGACCTATATTCATTTTTGTTGTCTACTAAATTCAGGTATTTAATAGAAAACATACAATCAAAACACACACTCAAAAAGTTAATGACTTAGTAAAACAATAAAAAATCTGAGAATAAAATCCATATTTTCTGAAAACTTGTATCAAAATATATTTTGTACCGTATATGAATATTATCTTAATGTCTAATGATAAAATACCATTGGCAATGTACAACTCATCATGATATAAGATATATTCTTAGGGTATTTGGGGACAGGAATATAAAGGAAACAGATCTCAATTCTTTAATGATTTACTTGCATGCAACTTCATGAACTGAGAAATGTTTAACTAATTTTCCTTTTTTCATACAATATTTCTATTCATCATGCAAATTCAGTTTTATGTCTCAATGCTTTGGACATTTTACTGGCTTTTTGTTTTCTGTAAATTACTTAGTAAATGTCTGTACTTAGTTAAGAGATTGAAAGTCATTAATACTTCTAATAATATAATCATAGAAGAATTACTGACTTTGTCTAAGGGTACACTGTCTTTACCTAAACTGTGTGAAAAAATATGAATTTCTAGTTCTGGTATAGTATTTTGGATGGTCAGGAGACTACATATCATATGGAGAAAGACAGAGAGAAAGGGAAAGAGAGAGACACAAAGAGACAGAAATATATGGAGAAAATAAGGAGAGATGAAGTGGAAAGCAAGGTGTCATTTGCGTACATAGTTTGCTCTTTTTCTTGCATTATTAAAACTCCACACAGTCATTGGATATATCAGGAAAGGAAAACTTCACAAACCCACAGGCCTTTTGTGCACAAACCTCTATACCTTTTGTGCACAAACCTCTATTCCTAATGAGCACAAACTTTTATGTCTTGTGTGCACAAACCTCTATACCTAATGTGCATGGAATGTATTTACTCTAATAGTCTATCTTTGATGTGATTAGAAAAAGAAAATTGATCAAGTATTGCATTTACAATTATTTATTACATTCCTTAGTACCATGACCCCCCCCCCCCCCTCAAGAAGACACAATCAAGAATTGTACATTAAGAGCAAATACATGACCTTTGTTTTGGATTTCAGCGGTAATTAGTCACACGGAGAAATGACAGGGTTAGGTTAGGTGGGGGAGGTGTTGTGCTTAACTTGTTAATATTTTGTTGAATAGTCAAAGAGAAACAGGACTTAAATCTGCAAAGGGAAAAAAGGCAAACTCTGTAAATAGAAATAATGGCACAAAAATCAAACTATTCATTGTTCTTATTACTTGTGTACAGTTCTGCTGAACAATTTATGCAACTACAGAATTATTTTTGTCTAAATATTGAATAAACAAACATAATAAGATTATAAAATCTGTAATTTCGCCTTCTATCTTATTAGTGGAAATACCTTTTCTTCTACTGACATTTTTTTATTATATACAAAAGAATAAATAAAAGGTTTTGTTTGGGGAGTAATGAATCTGTATTTGGTATCCCAGGGAAATATAACACAGGATGTGGATATTACACAGCTATTTATATACTATAACAGAGCACAAACGCCCCCTGGTGACTGGCTACAATTAAGGGAGGTGACAGTGATTCGTACGGTGTCAAATCCATCCAGGGTAATGCCCGTGGGCTCTGTTAGAGTGAGAGTAGGCGTAGCAGCGATGGTGACATTTGATGGCGTGCCAACTGAAAGGTCAGAGAAAGACTCTACCCCAAAGGAGTCTGTAGAGAGGGCGGAGCCAGATCCTGGGTTGACACAAGGGTCTCCGCCTTAATGTACACATGTCAGGTTATTATATATTCAAACTTACAGAGGCGTAAAAATCTGCTAAGTTACTTTGGCTAGTAAAATCTGTCTTGTTATTCACATAAAAGTAATTCCTTTCTCTTGATAATAGACATTTTCACTGTTTACCTTGATAACAGGCACAAACAAGGGAATAAAGTAAAATGTAAGAGATTGAAATGCAGGTAGTAAATCAAATTCAACTCTAAAATCTGAATAAAAAGATAAGTGCATGCATATACAAATAATAATACAGCAATGTTAGAAAATCAATGGTTAATAATCTTTAATTAGTAATATAAAAGATTAATGTGATAAAAAACAGAGAAAGAAACACAACATTACCATTGAATGCAAAAAATCAATGAAATTTTTTAACAGTATTTTTATTTCAATTTTAACAAGGAAAATTCACCTTAACTGGTTACAGACCCAGTATTATCTTCATTACTATTAAATCAGAAGTACATGTCTAACTTTCATTTGATTTCTGAAATCCCAAAATTTCATGATTTACACTTGAAAAATAATAAATGTTAATATTTTGGAGGGGAAAAAAAATCAATTTGTCAATATTTAAGCACACAAAACACAGCATGCAAAATCAGCAAAAGTCTCATATTATCGTCCTAGAAAAAAAAATCCCCACTTTCAAAATGTTTATCAATCTTAAAATCAGGCTATTGAAATTTGGATTTATGCTGGACTGAAGGAAACTGTTATGTCTCCAGCTAGCCAGAAAACCATGGCAACATATTCAGATTAAGGAAAATCCAACAGACTATTACCAAGGGAAGTTTTAATAACTCCATTCCTATACACTAAAACAGTATATCAAACAAGGGGAGACCACTCCACTCACCTGAGAAAGAAGATTGATAGTTGTTGGTGGTGGGGTGGTGTCCACATTGTTTGACATCTGGGCTGCAGGCAGCTTCGTCTGTTCTTTCTGTTCCCCTGCTTCGGGCACGCTTGATGGCTTCTTCTTTTTCAGTTTGGCGAGGATGGAGGACTCACGCTCCGGGAATGGTGGCATTTCTTCTAAGACTGTTGCCTGTTGATGTAGCAACACTTAGATTTATAGTTCTAAATACTAGATAATGCTGATATTATAATTATGCAGACAAGAAAATAATTCATAAAAATCATTAGATCCATCCAATCAATCTGTAGACAAAGTTAATGAAAAGTTGTGATGTGGAAAGACTCAGTCGTGACAATCTGTAAGCAGCTTACCCATAACATCAACTTGTGCTCTGGCTTGTTGACAGTATTTCAGTCATAAGGGGACTTTGTCTACATATGACAAATAAAGTTCTTCCCCAGCGAGATACCACACCCAGCTATATTATCTTGGCACTAGGCTAACCAGTCCTGAAACTACCCTTATATTCTGAGCACCAACCAAAGAATATATACCAGTTTTTTTACTTAATGACTTCATAATGTTGTGGTCAGGGATCAAACCAACCACCTCTCATAACCTTTCAGTTATGTGCCAGACAGTCTTATAACTTGGCCACTTGTAGTCTAAACTGCAACACAAGCTGATATTGCTGACTTCCGACTTACCAGAACATCAGCAGTAGCTACAGAACTAAGTTGCAAATATTCGATACTTCTTTGTTGTAATTCCACATCTGAGTTCCTCATGTTGTTATCACTTTTCAAAACCTGAAATGGAAAAGGAATTGGATTAATAATTTGATCAACGATACCTAGGTATCAGTAGAACCAGTGTTGAAAGATTACTAAGATTATGGGTGCCCTCACTTCTGGATAACATTAGAGGCCATTTTTCTATGGCAAATTGGATGCCTTCCCCCCTCCCCGCCCCAATAAAGTGAGATGCGGTTATTCTATTTTCAATTAAATGAATTTCAAATGAAAGAGAGACAAACTAAGACAAGACTTACATCCTGTATAGTGTTCTTGATCTCAGGGAAGAGGTTGACAAACTTGATGTAGGTAGAGAGCAGGAGGCCCCTGGTGGCTGGGGAACACAGGTGGTACTTGGAGTGTAGCAGCTGGAACTGTACCAGGGGGCTGAAACACACAAGGTTAAATTCACGGTTACCATTGTAATATAGTCCACTCTTTTGTTTTTATTTGCTTGGGTTTAAAATCCCATCAGCATTTCTCCATTATTTGGGAGCTTTGATTACACAAGACAGTGTTGCCTGACTGTGATATGACACTGTAGACAAGTGACAGGATACCTAACCTACTGACGTTATCCAGACAGCCTGTTTCAACCCGTCAGCTTAAAGATCACGCCCCATATACTTGAAAATACTTAAACCCTTTCCCTCATATAGACTCATTTTGACGCACTCAATAGGTATCACATAAAGCCTGATCTGCAGAAAACCACAGTTAAACCTTACCAAATTTAATTAAAAAATCCTCATTTCCAGACCACTAAGGAGCAGCGAACAGCATAAAACCTGATCAGCCTGCAAGTTACTCACAGGCTGATCTGGTTTTATGCTGTTCGCATAGGTCTTTTCATGGTGTCCTCTATGAGGGAAAGGGTTAAGGTAAAGTTCCTGTAATGGTTCCGCTACATTTCAGACCTCATGGCCTTTCACGGAGATAACCAAGGTTTCCTAATGATTGATTAGGGTACCTTGGTTATCTTGGTAGAGGTGCAAGTGGTCCAAGCATCATACTCAAAAAAAAATAAGTATAAAAATCATACTTAAATACTATTTTTATTTTCGAGAACAAGGGGCCATTTTGTGTTTTTATTGTTTAATATTCAAGGTAAATGTTAAGTGATTAGAAATAAAATCATAGGTCTGAAGGGCCACAATAGCAACAGCAATATGAAGATGAACACCACACTATACTGGATGTTTCAAACAGTGCACATGTTTTTGACATATGTAGACATCAAAAGATGTTAATACTTTTTGTGAGCAGAGTGAGATAAGAATGTGAGTTGTCAGTCAGTGATTAATGACCTATACATTTACATAGACTTTTTAGCAATTTCATTATTCAGCTAGAGTGACAGTCCAAGTCCAAAAGAAACAGATATAGCTTACCTGGAGCGTGGATCTCCGGCTATCAAGTTGCCGAACTCACCCAGTATGTAGCCTCCCACTTTCACCATGTTCTCGTGACACGCTGGAGCTTGTAATGCCTACACACACAATCAACTATCATCTTAAAATACAGTCTGAACAATATGTCTTGACTTAGTTTCACACTTATTACCTCATTTTAACGCAATCTTTTCCATTCTGGTGTATGCTTTTATTATTTTTTTTGTTAAAAAAATGTAATAAAAACCTTTAAAAACATTAACCTTTAAACACTTTTTCCTACATAACTTAAATTCTAAATTTTAGTGTGTACTTCACATATACTACAATAAAATTCAAAATAAGATCCTTCTATTGCAAATTTTCCCCTATATTAAATCCTTATCTTTCACCAAAAGTAATCCTGAACAATAAATCTAATGGGAAATGTATATGGCAATAGAAGAACCCGTCTCACCTCAAAAACAGTTTTTGCAGCGTATCCCTGCACATCGTCACGGTTGATAACAATCTGTATGACTCGATACCACACCTCCTCGCTGACGTAGTCCCCGGCGATACGTATCAGGTTAAGTATCACGTCTACATACCACGTGTAGTCCACCGCATACTTCTCTGCTAATATGGCCACCTTCAGGACCTGTGTGATACAAACACATCTGTAGTACAAATGTTTTACTTTAGATATTGCAATTGCTTTGGAATTTACAGTCAATACGGCATTATTATTTAGTTATACAGTAACATACAGCGAATAACAGATAGAGGAAGACCCTGACTGCAAAGAGGCTGGCAAATAGAAACTGAAACCTTCAGCAAACCAGCCGGAAGGCTTCTTCATTTAAAAATCTGCGTGACCAGACCAGGTGCTGAACCCAGTGGTGAGAGGCCTAGTGATGGAGTGTCTATTACAGAGCCACAAATGCCGTATAAACTAAAGACATTTCATGTACTTCATTCTATTAAACTATCACATCTTTCCTTTGTTTTCTTAAAATTAGTTCAAAACTGTTGTATTAGTTATTTTTATGATGGTCTTAATTTTGCAATATTCATGCAATCTGCAAGTTTAGGAGGTATTTTAACAAGTGTATATTGCATATATGTAACTTACCATTTCCTCACGTATGGAGTAGTCAGCGGACTCCAAGTACTCCAACATTTCTCCAACAATCTCCTCAGCGTTGGTTCTGTCGCACATCGCATACAGCAAGTCCACGGCCCGCTGTCTCACACTGACATCTCTTTCCGTCTGTAAGGACAGTTGTCATGTCAACATATCAATACAGGCAAAGATTGCTCTGAAATTCATCTCATATAGAACTATCACTCACATCACATCACTAAAGCTTCCTTACAAGTTCCTCAAGATCAGTTTATGTTATTACACTTTATCATTCTCAGAATTAATATTTTTAACTTTTTAGATAGAGAGCAAAGTCAACCATCATACCTCTATTACTCTGAAGCAATTCTATGTTTCACTAGTTAACTGCGTTGCAAATAGTGGTATTTTGTGGAGCAGGATACACCAAGCATGTTTTTCCCGGAACTTCTCAAAATTAAATTTTACTTCTCAAAAATCTCAAATGCTATTTTGACCTAAAAAAAATTGTTTTTAATTATTTAAAATTTGAAGATCATCTTCCAAAAGAAAATGATAAATGTAAAAAGCATAAAGGTTACCGTTTCTCTATGCTGATGAAATAGGTCTTCAAAAGAGTTTTTGAAGTTGAGGAACATCTCAATTTTAGATGTTTTTTTAAACAAACGCCTGGACACTATACTAACAATAGTTGTTGGAACAACACATACGCCCCCTACCCTCCCCCAACTCCCATCGAGGTCACTGTGACCTTGACCTTTGACCAAGTGACCCCAAAATCAATAGGAATTATCTACTAGTCATGACCAATCACCCTATGAAGTTTGGGGAATGTGGTCCAAAGTGTACTAATACTTCTACAAATACTTGAAAAAGATGCACCAATAATGATAATGCATATCAAAGTAACTAAAGCAGAGAAACATTTTTTTGAAAGTTTGTGAAGCCTTTGGTTAGATATAAACCAAGCTGTTGCCCACCTTGAGCGCAGTAATGACTGTCTCCTGGTGTTTTTTCACAGCCTCGTGGGAGAACTCTGACGTCGCAAGCAAGCACATGCTTTCAAGAGCTAGATACCTGGAATACAAAGAAGTGCAGGGTTTAAGTCTCTGAAACAATTCATAAAATTGTTTAAATGGTCTAAATTTAAATAAACAAGAGGCCCATGATGGCCCTAAATCGCTCACCTGAGATAAATAGGTTGACCCAAGGAACATCTGTACCAATTTTTTTTAAAATCTGGCCAGTAGTTTTGAAGAAGATGATTTTTAAAGTTTTCATATTTTTTTTCTTCTTTTTGTTGCCATGGCAACATGAGTTCTATATGGATCAAGTTTATTTTAGGAACTTTTGTGAAGGTTGACGCAAGGATCATTCCTGCCAAATTTAATCAAATTCTTTCCAGTGGTTTCAGAGGAAATGTTGATTAAAGTTTTCCCTATATACATATAAGGCAAATAAGCCCCACCCCTGGCGGCCATGTTTTTTACGGATTGGAAAAATTTTAGCAACTTTGGTAGAGGTTGACCCAAGGAACACCTGTACCAATTTATTTTAAAATCTGGCCAGTAGTTTTGAAGAAGATAATTTTTAAAGTTTTCATATTTTTTTTTTCTTTTTATTGCCATGGCAACCAGAGTTCTACATGGATCAAGTTTATTTTAACAACTTTTGTGGAGGTTGACCCAAGGATCATCCCTGCCAAGTTTAATCAAATTCTGTCGAGTGGTTTCAGAGGAGATGTTGTTTAAAGTTTTCCCTTTATACAAATAAGGCAAATAAGCCCCGCCCCTGGCGGCCATGTTTTTTTACGGATTGGAAAAATTTTAGCAACTTTGGTAGAGGTTGACCCAAGGAACACCTGTACCAATTTATTTTAAAATCTGGCCAGTAGTTTTGAAGAAGATAATTTTTAAAGTTTTCATATTTTTTTTTTCTTTTTATTGCCATGGCAACCAGAGTTCTACATGGATCAAGTTTATTTTAACAACTTTTGTGGAGGTTGACCCAAGGATCATCCCTGCCAAGTTTAATCAAATTCTGTCGAGTGGTTTCAGAGGAGATGTTGTTTAAAGTTTTCCCTTTATACAAATAAGGCAAATAAGCCCCGCCCCTGGCGGCCATGTTTTTTTATGGATCGGAATAATTTTAGCAACTTTGGTAGAGGTTGACCCAAGGAACATCTGTACCAATTTATTTTAAAATCTGGCCAGTAGTTTTTTAAATTTTTTTTTTTTTTTGTGTTGCCATGGCAACCAGAGTTCTACATGGATCAAGTTTATTTTAGCAACTTTTGTGAAGGTTGACCCAAGGATCATCCCTGCCAAGTTTAATCAAATTCTGTCCAGTGATTTCAGAGAAGATGTTGTTTAAAGGTTTCTCTATATACATATAAGGCAAATAAGCCCCACCCCTGGCGGCCATGTTTTTTTACGAATCGGAATAATTTTAGCAACTTTGGTAGAGGTTGACCCAAGGAACATCTGTACCAATTTATTTTAAAATCTGGCCAGTAGTTTTGAAGAAGATGATTTTTAAAGTTTTCATTTTTTTTTCTTTTTGTTGCCATGGCAACCAGAGTTCTACATGGATCAAGTTTATTTTAGCAACTTTTGTGAATGTTGACCCAAGGATCATCCCTGCCAAGTTTAATCAAATGAATTTAAATAAACAAGAGGCCCATGATGGCCCTAAATCGCTCACCTGAGATAAATAGGTTGACCCAAGGAACATCTGTACCAATTTATTTTTAAAATCTGGCCAGTAGTTTTGAAGAAGATGATTTTTAAAGTTTTCATTTTTTTTTCTTTTTGTTGCCATGGCAACCAGAGTTCTACATGGATCAAGTTTATTTTAGCAACTTTTATGAAGGTTGACTCAAGGATCATCCCTGCCAAGTTTAATCAAATCTGTCCAGTGGTTTCAGAGGAGATGTTGTTTAAAGGTTTCTCTATATACATATAAGGCAAATAAGCCCCGCCCTTGGCGGCCATGTTTTTCTACGGATCGGAATAATTTTAGCAACTTTGGTAGAGGTTGACCCAAGGAACATCTGTACCAATTTATTTTGAAAACTGGCCAGTAGTTTTGAAGGAGATGATTTTTAAAGTTTTCAAATTATTTTTCTTTTTGTTGCCATGGCAACCAGAGTTCTTCATGGATCAACTTTATTTTAGCAACTTTTGTAGAGCCTCACCCAAGGAACATTCCTGCCAAGTTTCATTAAATTCTGTCCAGCGGTTTCAGAGGAGATGTCGTTTAAAGCAAATTGTTGACGACGGACGACGACGGACGAAGGGCGATCACAAAAGCTCACCTTGAGCACTTTGTGCTCAGGTGAGCTAAAAAAACTTCAATATTCATAGCATCATATATTTTACAAAATAAAATACATTTTTTATCTTAAAACTAATCCCCTACTAAAACAAACAAACAAACTAAAGCTATGACTGAAGGTGATATATACCCCTTGATAAGACAGAGTGAAAAGACATTTTTGTAAAATAGGAAGGGGCAGACAATGTACATTATTCCTAAATAGCCTCCTCTTCCACTTTGAAAAGTGGTGATATACAAACAAATTTAGGACAACACTGTTTTAGTTGATGAAGGCTGGTACCTAAGATTGGTTTCCCTGTGCTGCAGGAACTGTCCAAGCTGGTTGCAGGCTCTGACTAGAAGGTTGGGGTCACTGTCCATGTGAATGATCAGGTTGATTGCCTCGAACAACACTGCGTTCTTTGCGTTGGAGTGTTGAACTTTCTTTGACTTTGGCGGTTCCTGGGCTTTGTTCAGGATGGTTTCTAAACATTCCGTGAGTCGTGTCTTAACCGCTGGATCCTCTGTAATATTACATACAAATTGTTCAGAGTTTAACCCTTTACTTTAAATACAGGGTTCAATGAGTTTAGGGATCTTTCTTGATCTGACCTTTTCTGATTAAGACCAAACTAAAATAGGAAATAGAATCCTTAAAACAATGGGGTAATGGTCTAAAACAACAAATGACACTGTAATGGGCATTGTAGGCAAAAATGATACTGCAATATATTACGATATCTGAACCTAACATTGCAATATATCAAAACATACACACAAGGTATGGACACTTCTTCTATTCTATGCTATTTTAAACTATTTTCATATTCTGAGGTTTTTTTGTGTAATGTCACTACCAAATCAAAATTCTTTGCCTCCAACTATTCAACTGATGTTTTGACTTCAAGTTTCTGTTCAGTTGTAAAGTTTACTTTAGAATACAAGAGGGCCATGATGGCCCTGAATCGCTCACCTGAGTACCATTGCTTCAACTGATGTCAAGGTTTTTAAACAGACAAGGATTCTGATATAATTTAATCTAAAACATTTTACCCCTGACAATACTACACACCAAATATCTAAGCAATGGGCCATATGGTTTCAGAGAAGACTTGGGTGCAGGGTCATTTATCACCGTAGGGCCTATCACCGTAGGGCCAAGACTTTGAAAATCTTTGTAATGAACCATTAGATGCTACTACATACCAAAAATCTTAGCTCTAGGCCTTATTGATTCATAGAAGAAGATTTTTTAAGATTTTCCTATTTAACTCTATGTAAAACAAGTGACCCCTGGTGTGGGGTCATTTATCACCATTGGGCTATGATTTGTACAATCTTGGTATTGGCCCATAAGATGATGCTACATACCAAATATCTTAGCTCTAGGCCTTATTGATTCATAGAAGAAGATTTTTTAAGATTTTCCTATATAACTCTATGTAAAACAAGTGACCCCTGGTGCGGGGTCATTTATCACCATTGGGCTATGATTTGAACAATCTTGGTAGTGGCCCATAAGATGATGCTACATACCAAATATCTAAGCTCTAGGCCTTATGGATTCATAGAAGAAGATTTTTTAAGATTTTCCTGTATAACTCTATGTAAAACAAGTGACCCCTGGTGCGGGGTCATTTATCACCATTGGGCTATGATTTGTACAATCTTGGTAGGCATCCACTAGACAATGCTTCACACCAAATATCTAAGCTCTAGACCCTGCAGTTTTGCAGAAGAAGATTTTTAAAGTTTGCATTTTTATAATCTATTTTTAGCTCCTGTGACCTAATTATGCAATGGACCAGAACCATTTATACAACTTTAGTAGAGCTTCATCCAAGGAACATTCTTGCAAAATATTTTTCAAATTAGCCAAGCCGTTTAGGAGGAGATGTTGTTTGAAGCAATTGTTGACGCCGGACGCACGGACGCCGGACAAAAGGTGATCAGAAAAGCTCACCTTGAGCACGTTGTGCTCAGGTGAGCTAATAAAAACAAATTAATATAATTTAATGTTGCATAAACATAACTTCATTCTGTTTTATAAGATTTACTTAATACTTGAAAGTTATTCAGCATCCAAAACACAAAATATTGAGATACTTGAAATCATATTGTGATAAACTGCCCATCCCTACCTTAAAGTATATTAAAGAACTAAAATATGTCAAAATCCTCCTGCAGCAAGTCTGCAGCGGTCAACACTAACAGTGTCCCCAGATCCAAAAACTGAGAAGAGACTCCAGAATTGAAATACCAGGGCTTCTGTCTGGACACTTACTTTTCAATTAGTAAAGTAAACTGAACAGCCACATTTGTTGTAAACCAATGTAATCTTCATAAATCGTCCTTTTTAATGATCCTCTTTGATAAACTGTCACTTTTCAAGCAATTGTTGCTAAGAAAGCCATCCCATATCTGAGTAATGTGACAGGGACTCCTAATTTTCAGAAGAGTGAAAAGCAAGTGTTCCATCAGGATACCTGGCCAAGTATAATGTCAAACGCTGGTCTGCCTTCTATTTACATGATACTAGCACCCGTGTTACTTACCAGGAGGTGGGTAGTTCTGTAGGAGTCTGAGGAGTTTCACAGACAGCCAGGGAGCTGGTACGAAATAGTAAGTGTAGTCCTGCAGGTCTGTGTATGATGATGTCACAATCTGGAATAGACAGCAGCAGCATATAGGATTTGTACAGAAACCTTAACTAAATGAAACAAGAGCTATCACTGAAAGTGATGAATACCATCTGCTACACTTAATTCAGCCATATTAGAAAAATACTGAACCTTTTGTAAAACAGGACAAGACAGATGAAGATAATACACACAATTTCTAGATAGCTCCCACTGTAAGACAGAGGTATAATAAAACTTGCCTTAATTCTTTTAACCCTTTCCCTCATAGAGGAAACCATGAAAAGACCTATGCGAACAACATAAAACCAGATCAGCCTGCGAGTAACTCGCAGGCTGATCAGGTTTTATGCTGTTCGCTGCTCCTCAGTGGCTGGAAATGAGGACTTTATAATTAAATTTGGTAAGGTTTAACTGTGGTTTTCTGCAGATCAGGCTTTATGTGGTACCTATTGAGGGCGTCAAAATGAGTCTATATGAGGGAAAGAGTTAAATCTTTACAACTTACACTTATCCCTTGGGACAGGTCCATGGTTGGAAAAGTGCTGTGCATTTGAATAGTTCTTGAACAAATCTTGAACCTTTTTGGGTTTGAACTCACAACTTTCAATTATGAATTCAATTAATACTACTACTGTACAACCGTACTGTGCGGATTTTTTTAATTAAACATCCCATGGACAGTATTTCAGTCATTTCGGGTTCTATGTCTACTTGTCACAGATAAAGTGCTGCCACACTACACTGCAGTATCATGCTGTAGACATGTGGCATGATACCACATCTAGTCACATAATCCTGTCAAAGGTACACAGGGGACATTTGAGAATCGCATATCATCTACTATCCAGATTGATAATGGTTCAACCATATTATTAATTGAAAATCTAATCAGTTTAGGCTTCTAGGGGTCTGTTTAACAAAACTTTGTCTACATAAATCCATAGATATAAAAAATATCTGTTTTTTTTTTTTTTTTTTTTTTAACAAAAACTGTTGTTTGTATAATCAATGGGTCACTTTCTATATATGTTTGTGAAAATAAGATATTAATAGGCCTATGTAGAACAACAACCACTTTGCTTGGACATATGTAATTTTGAAAGGGATCCCTATTACCCCTAGTCAATGAGACTGGATACATACCCGACTGAGCCTTGACACTGCCAGGGACACACAGCCCTTGTATTCCTCCGGGTTCTTCTTCACCAGATTCTCTATCAGACTGGTTGCCGCGGTAACAACGCCCTGTCACAAACAGATAATATTATCAAGAAATTTTGTATTAAAATACTGAGCCATCATGTCTACTGGTTCTCAAATTATAATATGTAGCTGTTACTGACAGCTTAGATTATTGTAAATATCTTAAGTCTGATTTTATTTTTGCTGAATAGAGTGTTAAGTTTTCTTGTGTCATGTATTTTTTTTTAAATATTACATCTCTACAAGTTTTCTGTCTGAATTATGGTTGTATACAGTTAATTGTAGGGAAAACACAATTATACATAACAGGATCTTCAAGTGTTCATGCTAAATCACAAATGTGCCCAAACACAGTAATTTAAGGTCAAAGTATGGCGTCTATACAAACCGGGAAAGAATAAATCTGATACTATGGCTTGACACAAATGTGGAGCCTTTATGTTTAAAGTCTGTCATCTTAGCCTCTTGAGATACCACTGCAGTGGCCATGACAAACATATAAACAAGACACAAAAATCTTGGCTTATTGTGCTTCATATACACGCCTTTCTAAGGTTTTTTTTTATTGTTTATTCAGATGAATGGGAATTCAGTCTGGTTACCATGCTAAGCTATCTGTTCAGCAGTAATAGATTTCCCCCTTCTGATAATAGTCTAGATTTCACTTCTCTTAATTAATTAGTCCAGCTACGACGTTCCACTGTATTTTGTAAGTGTGGCTGTACACATACCATATGTTGGTCATTCAGCAGGTGTATGATCCTGGACGTCCACTCTCCCATCTGTATCACATCCGGGGATGACCGCAGCAGCCTCAGCAAGGTCAAGGCTGCACTCTGTTTCACTGCATCTATCGTGTCCCTGTTTATAACATATATCAACATAACGAGTCCTTCAATGAGTGTTTACTCAATTTTAACTTATTTTTTGTTAATTGGACAAACAAGTTTTACACTTAATCTCTCTTGATGGTTCCTTGTGAGCACCATTACCTTGTGCCTAGGAGGGTTTTGACGGATTCTCAGCCCTATCAGGGATCTGATCCCTATCCCCTGGGTCTGTAGACAATAAACACTACCACTGGACTATGGTTTCCTTCTTATGATATCTTACTTAAATTTTAATCAATAATAGGTCTTAACTCTATATTTTCAAATTTGGTTAATCATTTAGAAATTGTCATTCTTTATTTAATTCCAGGCCCTGATCAGAACGCAAAGTATTTACAGCTTCACAGAGTTCGCATTGGTTGAAAATCTCAAATAGTGTAATTTCCCTACATGTAACACTGAAAGTTTTCAAATAGGCAGAAGTAGCTTCAATCAATATGATTTTATAATCATGATTCCCCCCCCCCCCCAATGTTGATATAAGACTTCGAAAACCCATTTTTTTTCCAACAATGTGGATTGTTATACCATACAGATCAATTGTAACGCTGTTTTGAGGGACCAAACCTATATACCAGATTATGGAAAAGCAAAGACCAGGGTATGAGCTTTGTTATATTCAACTAAATGTCATGTAAATGGAGCACACTGAATAATCTACACTGTACTGGCTTTGAAATATAAAATATCTTCAAACAAAACCAAACTGATATTCAATACAGAACAATATAACTCAAACTATTCAAACGTCTGCAACTGTAACTATGGTAACAAATACCTAGCAGCATCTGATTTTTCTTTCAGCATTCCTTCAAGGTAGCTGTATTTGCAACACACTCATATCTTGAATCTTTATCAACAAATACATCTCTTATCTCACAGGGATGATCCTGGAGAATTGATTTTGAAAATCTCTTCAGGAATCAATTCAACTAGCCTTCTGAATTCAAAGTAATAAACAAACAAAAAACACTTATGGATGTATTTCACTGTTTGTGTTTCATTAATGACAACAAAAACAAATCATTTCTTAACATTTTAGATAACTATTTGTTAAAGTTTGTCATCAACTTTTATATTTCATAGAAAAAGAATGGAACATATGAAGTGGAATGTATTCCTAACTTATTTTGGGTTTAAAGCATAACCAGGGCTGTCAATGCTCTCATTATTGATTACCATATTGATGATATTGATAAATCAATTGTCAATATTTCTTAACAGACTGTTCAGCCGCATTTCTTCATAAATGTATATGTTAAATTCATGTGAAAGAAAGGATTGAGCGAATGAAAATATTTTGACTGTAGCCTTTACACTTTCATAATGCACCAGAGCACTGTCTGTCAGTTACCTATGTTACCAAGCAACACTGATACTATCTTATTTCATCAGAGCCAGTCTAAGACCATACCTCTCATGACAGCTCACTTGATAAGTCACAAAATTGAAAGAATTCTCTTCAATTTGACTTTTTTCTTTCACTAATTTTCTTCCGAAAATTTTGGGAAAATATTGATATAGATCAACAAAAAAATATACATTGTTGGTATGTCAATATTGTTTCTATATATGACAACTCTAAACATAACATTACAAAGAGGTACTGTTGGTGGATTTCAAGCCAGGGAACATAAATCAAACAAACCTAACTTAGCAGAAACCAGAATGCTCTACAATGGTAAAATGATCTTCAAGGTTTCTCAAATTTGTCTTTTTATACAGTGAGACTTGCTGCAACTGTTTTTCACAATCAAAGATATATAAAGAATAAGGCATGTTCAAATGAAACCATTATGATGACTACAGACCCTACAAGTCCATAGATTTTCTTTCTTATAGAATTTCAACTTTAAGAAGTCCTTTTGATGGATTAGATATCCTTTTTTTTTAATACATCAAGGAGCCTACTTTCTTGCTTCAAGAAGATCAAAATGTAATTAAAACCAACTGTAAATCACAATGGTAACAGAGCCGATATACAGACTTGGTTAAAAAATCTGTGAAGTGCACACAGGAACATGAACATGAAATCTCTCATATTTCACAACTGAAAAATTAAAAAAAAACCTGATATCTTCCAAGTACTAAAAAACAATATGACTTAAAATGTCTGTGAATAGTTTAATCAAACTTTGTTGGATTGATTTCTGTTTCCATGGAAACTGGCACTTTGCTCACTCCACACAAAGCAAAATCTTAATAAACTTGAAACACAGTGATTTAGCTGGTAGCAAGAAACTTACTCCTGGATAACAAACACAGTGGTTTTTACAAAGTGAACTGCACAAACAAATTTGTCATGAATTAAAGGTTTACAAAGAATAATAATAGACTTTCTTATATGTTGCATGCTTTTCAGCAACATTGCAGGCTTGTTTATAACTACATGGAAAAACCCATTATGTGAGATCCAGATATCCTCTCTCTTAAATATTCACAAATCTCACTTGGAACTATTATTTTACACTGCTTTAGACCAATGAAATCCCAGAGTGATACTCAGGCTTACAGTATTTCCCTATAAATGAAAAGTGCAATTTACAGGCTGATCTGGTTTTATAATGTTGCAAGGCTTTCCTTTACAGCTTCCATGTGGTAAAGAGATAAAACCAGAGAGGCTGTAAATGACCTTCACCTTAATACCAATCGAGAAGGTTAGCTTTGTTGATTGTTTTAGAAAGTAAGAATGTACAGAAGAAGAAACTAGAGCTAGCTTTAAGTGATAATACCCCTGGTCCGCCACTAAACTGAAATGACTCAACAATATGAGATGATATTGAAATCCTAGTAAACGAGGATGCAACAACTGAACAAAACAGGATCCTTAACTTTGTGAAGCAAAGGTCAAAATAAAGAGAGGGTCATTTCCTTCTGTTTTTTTTTTTGTGTTTTTTTTGAAAGTATGTATAAGAATAAATAAATATAGCCCTCACCCAGAGACTAGAAGCTTGGGTATATCTACGCTGAGCCCATCTGCCATTTCCCGACTTCCAATGTTGGCGACACACTGCAGGGCCAGTGTGATGTGAACTGGATTCCGGCTGGCCAGGTCATTCCGGATCGCCTGGATGACTAGTTTCATGAGGTCACTCGTGGCGCCGATAAGGACAGATATAAAAAGGTAGCCCTGGAAAAGAAGCCTTGCTTTATCATTCTTTGAATATAGAGACCGCTATCTTTATCAATTCCCTTCAACTTTGTTACCTCATATAGACACTGGGGCCTCCGTGGCTGAGAGGGTTAAGTCGCTGACTTTAACACTCACTCAGCCCCTCACCGCGTGGGTTCGAATCCCTGCAGGGTCATTCGGATTTTCATGTGAGGAAGCCTTCCAGCTGGTTTGCGGTAGGTCGGTGGTTCTACCCGGATGCCTCCGTGCATTCCGGGTCTTCCTCCACCTGTAATTAGCTGGATGTCGCTATATGACTGAAATACTGTCGAAGCGACGGTAAACTCAAATAGTCAAGTCAAGTCATATAGACACTTTGGCAAACAATGCAGACCCATAGCTGTGTGATCCTGGTCTTCTCTGTTTGCTCATACACTATTGTAGCTAAGATTTTATACATTTGGCATATCACAGAAAAATCCTTTGTTTTATTTACTATTTAAGGTCTTAAATTTACATACAAATATTCACAAGATTAAGGGTTGAAATTTTAAACCATGATGCTTTTGTGGATGCTATTTGACTTATTGTGGAATGAATTTTATTTACTTATTCACAGATATGAAAATGAGAGTACCTGCTTTAGAACTAAAAGTAGAAGTTTCATTGTGCAAAGCTCTCACTAGCTTAAGGAAAGAAATAATTAAAAATAATTTTATCTCTCTTCAGTTACACAAATTAAGATTTCATCAAACTTGGGATCAGATCCACAATCTCCCAGTAATGGGGTGGATGCAACCCGAAAGGAAATCCATGATCGAAAGCCACAACAGGGACAAGATCTCTTAGTACAAGTGACTCAGGGTTAGGAAGACTTACAATTTGTTTCTCTGTATATTTGTTGGAGCTGAGCAGGTTGACTGCCTCCATGTGTCCGAAGTCAATATCATGGCCCAGCAGGAAGATGAAGAGCAGCTTACACACATACTTCTTCTTCTGGTATCCATCTAGCGTTTTATCACCTGCAATGTAATGTCATCTTTCTTTGTTAATGCATTCTACCTGGAATTCTAAGCACTTCAAATAAGCTTTCAAAATTATTTGAATGCTTGCTAAGTTAAGGTCAAACCAAAAATAATTAATTAGTTGGATTCAAACTTGTCTTGTTCTTATAACATCTTTCTGTATTATTGCATTCTACTTGGCTTCTAAGCACTTTAAAAGCCAATCTATGTGAAACTTGATACGATTTCAAGAATATTTGATTGCTTGCTTGGGTTTAGTTAATGTCAAACCAAAAGTATTTAAATCATTTGCGCATTTTTTTATTTATTTTTTTTGTCTACAAAAAACATATTTTGTTGTCTAACTGTGGCCTAGGGCCAACAAGATTTGGAACTACCAAAAGCAAAGGAGCTTTACAAGTAGCAGTTTAAATGAATTTTGGGATGAGAGAGGTAAAACCTACAACTTCTTGGGGATAGAACTGCTGAGGGATTTTAATTGTAAATCAGACAAGGCAAACATTTGAAAACTGAAAACTGAAGTGACAGCAAATCTCAAACTGATAAGAAAGTGAAATGGGGCTAAGGTCTCTAGATAATGATAAATAGCTCAGGAATCAACAAGTAACTTTTTTTCTCAGCCATGTGCCTTTCATTAATGAATTATCAAGCAAGATCTGGAACAAGAATATTTCGATCTGGTGACTGTCTGGTCTCATTTGGAGCTGACTGGCATATCAAAGCAGTCTGCCAATAACTTGAAACATTTCACAGGTTATTGGAAAGGGTAAATTAATAAATATCATTCGTATTTTTTTCTCCTTTTTAAATATCAATATTGAGAATCAGTGAGAATTATTTAAATGTCACTTTCATGACGTTTCTTTTGAAATCATAAAATCTGACATTCTTTTACTTCTTAAAGCAAGAAAAACAAGAGGGCCATGGTGGCCCTATAACACTCACCTGAGTACCACTGCTCTAAAGGCAACCTTAAGTATTATGGACCATATCTCCCATACAAGGCATAATAATCCTTGGTTTATTATCATTATGTATACATCTGATCAAGAATGCTATATAAATGTGGATGCTAGAATGTAAATAAAGACAGAGGGTGATCCTAATAGCTCACCATGAGCATTTTGTGCTCAGGTGAGCTAAAAAAATGATCAGTAAGTATTCATTTTGTCCAGCCTTTTTCACTCATGGTTCTCCAATCCAAGCTCAATTTATCATGAAAAGAAAAAAACTGGAGCTATTTATGGTGAGAAATCCCCCTTCACTGCCTTTACTTGACAATAAACTTGATGTCAAAACAGGCTTATCTCCATCCCATATGTGTTAAAGGGTGTTGAATAAAATTTACTATTGAAAACAAGGTTCACTTTCATTTGACAGAGTTTTGTACAGATTTTCATTTATTGAACTAATATGCTTATTTATTTTTGCCAGTTTGGCATCACCTTAATTGGAAAACATATTGAACTTGTTTTGAATGGGACAGGACTGGGCATAATAGGATGTGACAATGCACACGAAACCTATTTTATGTATGGAATTATATTTTGCCCAATGAGATTGCAGAAGTTTTCAAAATATTTGATTGGTTTAACTTGTTAAACCACTTGGTTTAATGGGTAACCTAGTATATACCACCAATCTTTGTGCGCATGAGTGTAGAGATGGACTTGGATAGTAACGTCAAAACATAATTCCATACATTAAGTAGGTTAATGTTGGTTATCGAGGGTTTAACAAGTTAAACCGCTCGCTTGGCTGCGCCGGCCAGCGGAGCTTGAGCGGTGTAATTTGTTAAACCCTCTATAAGTTAACAAACATTAACCTATACTTACTTTGTGCATCAGGGATGTAAAAATGGCTTGAAACTTGATCAATATCTGTATACCCAAACAGTTCATCATTCCCATGACATGTTCCATCTTATTGATGGCTGCTTCCACAAGTGTCCTGAATAAACACTGTCAATACCAAACCAATAACTGCAGACTACATTGTCGAAATTCACTGCCAATGAGCAAATGATTAACAAGCCTTAGTAACGGTACCCAGCATTGTCTGTGTCTGGTTATTTGCTGACTGAAGGAGAACTTCATCAATACTGACCAGATAGAGCTGGGAACCAGACAGTGAACTCTTCAGACCTTGGAGATAGCTGGGGATGTTACTTGCACTCTATCAGTATCATGTACATTGCTCATTTGCATGATTCAATTTTGTGACCAGACTAAACACAGCTTTCATCTTTTCCTTGGTTGGAAATACATTGCCACTGAGGCAATACACAATTAGCATGACATAAGACAAATCCAGATTTATCAAGTTTTGGATGGATTGCTTCATGAATGTTTATTAACTTTCTATTTAAAATAACTCTCCGGCTGATCAAGTTTTAAGATGGTGAGGTAGCAAACACATATTAATTAATAAATCAATTAAAAGTATACAATAAGATTATAATCATTGCAAACCAGATAAAACTTTATCAGCATGCTAGTTAAGTATTATGCTACAAGGGTGTAAAATTATCTAAAATACCACTCACCTGCCAGCCATGGCACGTGAAGGTTAGTGCAGGGCGAGTGGAAACCAAGAATGTTTCTTCGTATTTGTCTTGAATTAACAAGATATATTTTATACTTAGGGATTCCATTTGCAGACAACTGGGTTAATGGGGGCTTTGACCGAGCTGCAGTAATTGATTTACTTGGCAAGTAAAGCTGTTATTCCGTGTTATCTGAATCACTTTATTTCCCTTTATGTATCTTAACTTACATTAACTGCTTTAATAATATCAAGCTGATAGAAGTAATACTATTAAAAGATATGCTAATTAGGGGTATGTCAATACAATGAAACAGTTTTTAGGTATGTATGAATTCAATGCAAATAATAGCTCAGGGCTGGTTTCAATAAATATACATTATTTGCCACTAGCATTCATATCAGCACTATCCACACGACAAATGTTTTAAAATTTGTTCAAGTATTTCTTTTTATCTATCCAATTAAATCATGATTTAAGATCACTATGGTTGAGTGGTAGTGTACAAGACAGTAGATGCAGTGGATGTGGGTCTGAAGCCCTGTGGAGGCAAGAATCTTTATAAGAGGGCCAAGATGGCCCTGAGTTGCTCATCTGAATAAGATTGTTGAGTTAGGCATGATTACAAACAAGAGCTGTCAGAGGACAGCACGCTCAATTATTCAAAATGCTTGTTGGTAAATCAAATGAAATCTATTTCAATTCTTGCCCTTCACATTCCCTGTACATAATAATAGTCAAAAATGATAAACTATGATAGTCTGATACCCCTTAATATTTTTATGATGTCTAAAATCAATCCCATGCCCAGTTACTGAGACATAAGCACAATATCTTAAACCAAAAATCCAAGTTAGAAAAGGGCCATAATTTGCATCAGTCCAAAAGTTATCCTCCTTAGTTTTCTGATGCCCTTGAAGACACTCCTTAACTTTCTAGTCAATTCCACAAGCAATTTCTGAGATAGAAGCTGGATAGTAGCTTGAATGCAAAAATTTAACCAAAATTCTAAGTTAAAAGGGGGTCATAATTTTTAATATATTCCATCAAGTGTTATCTTCCTTTATAGTATGATAACCCTAAACATATTAAAGATGTTTCAAATTAATCCCATGCCTGGACTCTGAGATATAAGTATGAAAGTACCTTGCATGCAAAACTTTAACAAAAATTTCTAAGTTTAAAAGGGGCCATAACTTGTAATATATTCCATCAAAAGTTATCTACTATGAAAGTATGATACCCTAAACATATTAAAGATGTTTCAAATCAATCCCATGCCTGGATACTGAGATATTAG
>CM037786.1:39736720-39756317 GCA_021229015.1 Solen grandis | reverse complement strand
AAAGTTGCTAAAATAAACTTGATCCATGTAGAACTCTGGTTGCCATGGCAACAAAAAGGAGAAAAAAATGAAAACTTTAAAAATCATCTTCTTCAAAACTACTGGCCAGATTTTTAGCTCACCCGAGCACTTGTGCTCGGGTGAGCTTTTGTGATCGCCTTTTGTCCGTCGTGCGTCGTGCGTCGTGCGTCGTCCGTCGTCCGTCGTCCGTCGTCAACAATTGCTTGTGAACACTCTAGAGGCCACAGTTTTGACCCAATCTTCATGAAACTTGGTCAGGATGTTTGTCTACATGATATCTCGGATGAGTTCGAAATTGGGTCATGTGGGGTCAAAAACTAGGTCACCAGGTCAAATTTTAGTAAAACCTTGTGAACACTCTAGAGGCCACAGTTTTGGCCCAATCTTCATGAAACTTGGTCAGGATGTTTGTCTACATAATATCTCGGATGAGTTCGAAATTGGGTCATGTGGGGTCAAAAACTAGGTCACTGGGTCAAATTTTAGAAAAACCTTGTGAACACTCTAGAGGCCACAGTTTTGGCCCAATCTTCATGAAACTTGGTCAGGATGTTTGTCTACATAAAATCTCGGATGAGTTCGAAATTGGGTCATGTGGGGTCAAAAACTAGGTCACCAGGTCAAATCTTAGAAAAACCTTGTGAACACTCTAGAGGCCACAGTTTTGGCCCAATCTTCATGAAACTTGGTCAGGATGTTTTTCTACATGATATCTCAGATGGGTTTGAAAATGGGTCATGTGTGGTCAAAATCTAGGTCACCAGGTCAAATCTTAGAAAAACCTTGTGAACACTCTAGAGCCACAGTTTTGGCCCAATCTTCATGAAACTTGGCCAGGATGTTTGTCTACATGATATCTCGGATGAGTTTGAAATTGGGTCATGTGGGGTCAAAAACTAGGTCACCAGGTCAAATCTTAGAAAAACCTTGTGAACACTCTAGAGGCCACAGTTTTGGCCCAATCTTCATGAAACTTGGTCAGGATGTTTGTCTCCATAATATCTCGAATGGGTTTGAATATGGGTCATGTGGGGTCAAAAACTAGGTCACCAGGTCAAATCTTAGAAAAAACCTTGTGAACACTCTAGAGGCCACAGTTTTGGCCCAATCTTCATGAAACTTGGTCAGGATGTTTGTCTACATGATATCTCAGATGAGTTCAAAATTGGGTCATGTGGGGTCAAAAACTAGGTCACCAGGTAAATTCAGGTAGGATCAAAATGTAGGCCACTTAGTCAAATGTTAGAAAAACACTTTAGATGCCAGATTGTTTGTCATTTTGCCTAACACAGCCATCTTAATCAGGTGAGCGACACAGGGCCATCTTGGCCCTCTTGTAAAATAAATTGGTACAGATGTTCCTTGGGTCAACCTCTACCAAAGTTGCTAAAATTATTCCGATCCGTAAAAAAACATGGCCGCCAGGGGCGGGGCTTATTTGCCTTATATGTATATAGAGAAACCTTTAAACAACATCTTCTCTGAAACCACTGGACAGAATTTGATTAAACTTGGCAGGGATGATCCTTGGGTCAACCTTCACAAAAGTTGCTAAAATAAACTTGATCCATGTAGAACTCTGGTTACCATGGCAACAAAAAAAAAAAAAAAAAAACTTTAAAAATCATCTTCTTCAAAACTACTGGCCAGATTTTAAAATAAATTGGTACAGATATTCCTTGGGCCAACCTCTACCAAAGTTGCTAAAATTATTCCGATTCGTAAATAAACAAGGCCGCCAGGGGCGGGGCTTATTTGCCTTATATGTATATAGAGAAACCTTTAAACAAGATCTCCTCTGAAACCACTGGACAGATTTAGATTTAACTTGGCAGGGATGATCCTTGGGTCAACCTTCACAAAAGTTGCTAAAATAAACTTGATCCATGTAGAACTCTGGTTGCCATGGCAACAAAAAGAAAAAAAATATGAAAACTTTAAAAATCATCTTCTTCAAAACTACTGGCCAGATTTTAAAATAAATTGGTACAGATGTTCCTTGGGTCAACCTATTTATCTCAGGTGAGCGATTTAGGGCCATCATGGGCCTCTTGTTTAAAAAAATAACCGGGTAGGTGTGTACCAGATAAAATTACTTCCTCAAAAGCGTGTGCTATACTGGCCTATCTTTAATGATTATGCTATGCACTTACAACACTATGCATAAAATGTCTACAACTGCATGGTCTACAATATAAGTTAAATTATATCATAACTTCAACTTTTTGTTCACTGGAAAAGATGTCTTTTAAATTACCTATCATTCCAATTTATGTAGTCCTTTTTTAGCTCACATGAGCACAACGTGCTCAAGGTGAGCTTTTCTGATCGCCTTTTGTCCGTCGTCCGTCGTCCTGCGTCCGTGCGTGCGTCCGTCCGTGCGTGCGTCCGGCGTCAACAATTGCTTCAAACAACATCTCCTCCTAAACGGCTTGGCCAATTTGAAAAATATTTTGCAGGAATGTTCCTTGGATGAAGCTCTACTAAAGTTGTATAAATGGTTCTGGTCCATCGCATAATTAGGTCACAGGAGCTAAAAATAGATTTTAAAAATGAAAATTTAAAAAATCTTCTTCTCTGAAACCACAAGGCCTAGCCTTTTGATTTTTGGTATGTAGCATGATCTTATGACTGTCTACCAGGATTGTACAAATTATGACCCTGGGGTCAAAATTGGCCCCGCCCCAGGGGTCACTTGATTTCACATAGGCTAATATAGGAAAAACTTGAAAAAATCTTCTTCTCCGAAACCACAAGGCCTAGCCTTTAGATTTTTGGTATGTAGCATCATCTTATGGGCCACTACCAAGATTGTACAAATCATAGCCCTATGGTGATAAATGACCCCGCACCAGGACTTGTTTTACATAGAGTTATATAGGAAAATCTTAAAAAATCTTCTTCCATGAATGCATAAGGCCTAGAGCTTAGATATTTGGTATGAAGCATCATCTTATGGGCCACTACCAAAATTGTACAAATCATAGCCCTATGGTGATAAATGACCCCGCACCAGGGGTCACTTGTTTTACATAGAGTTATATAGGAAAATCTTAAAAAATCTTCTTCCATGAATGCATAAGGCCTAGAGCTTAGATATTTGGTATGAAGCATCATCTTATGGGCCACTACCAAGATTGTACAAATCATAGCCCTATGGTGATAAATGACCCCGCACCAGGGGTCACTTGTTTTACATAGAGTTATATAGGAAAATCTTAAAAAATCTTCTTCTATGAATCCATAAGGCCTAGAGCTTAGATACTTGGTATGAAGCATCATCTTATGGGCCACTACCAAGATTGTACAAATCATAGCCCTATGGTGATAAATGACCCCCCACCAGGGGTCACTTGTTTTACACAGAGTTACATAGGAAAATCTTAAAAAATCTTCTTCCATGAATGCATAAGGCCTAGAGCTTAGATACTTGGTATGAAGCATCATCTTATGGGCCACTACCAAGATTGTACAAATCATAGCCCTATGGTGATAAATGACCCCCCACCAGGGGTCACTTGTTTTACACAGAGTTAAATAGGAAAATCTTAAAAAATCTTCTTCTATGAATCCATAAGGCCTAGAGCTTAGATATTTGGTATGTAGCATCATCTTATGGGCCACTACCAAGATTGTACAAATCATAGCCCTATGGTGATAAATGACCCCACACCAGGGGTCACTTGTTTTACATAGAGTTAAATAGGAAAATCTTAAAAAATCTTCTTCTATGAATCAATAAGGCCTAGAGCTAAGATTTTTGGTATGTAGTAGCATCTAATGGTTCATTACAAAGATTTTCAAAGTCTTGGCCCTACGGTGATAAATGACCCTGCGCCCAAGTCTTCTCTGAAACCATATGGCCCATTGCTTAGATATTTGGTGTGTAGTATTGTCAGGGGTAAAATGTTTTAGATTGAGTTATATCAGAATCCTTGTCTGTTTAAAAACCTTGACATCAGTTGAAGCAATGGTACTCAGGTGAGCGATTCAGGGCCATCATGGCCCTCTTGTTGACTATTATTATGTACAGGGTATGTGAAGGGCAAGAATTGAAATAGATTTCATTTGATTTACCAACAAGCATTTTGAATAGTTGAGCGTGCTGTCCTCTGACAGCGCGTGCTGTCCTCTGACAGCTCTTGTTAGTTTTGTTATCATGAATTTAGGAAAGGGTTTATCTTAATGATTCCTGTATTTCTTCTCCCCACTCTCTCATGTTTTCTCTATCTTTCTGTCTTTTTTTTTCTCCTTCTTTCGATATTTCTTTCTCGTATTTTATACTTTGCTTTCATAAGCTGATTTTTCTTTTTAAAAATTTATAAAATTATAGGACTTGTGAACTTTTACAAAAGTTAAAAAAAATGTTTAGATGTAATCATGTTTTGCAAATATGACACCTATTAACCCTTTACTGCAAACAAACTTATTTTAATGCATTGGCAAACAGAGCAGACCCAGATCAGACAGTGTCTCCTTGGTTTGCTTATATTGTAGCTCAGATTCTACACAGTATGCAGAGTAAAGAAAAATCCACTGTTTCATATACCATATAAAGTTCTGACAATTAATTAATATTCATGAAGTCATAAATTAGTACTAAAGGAATTTACTAAAGGGTGAATGGAATATATTTTAGATCCTTGGGAAACTGGGTCGTGTGATTTTAGTGCTGGAAGATGGTGACCTCAAGGTCTTTGTTGAAGAAATGACCTTCACCGTTAACCCAACAAGCTGCAGCCCTATCGATGACAAAAACATGATAAATCAGGCTCCAAGATTGCCAGAATCAGAGGAGGAGGAGGATGATGACAGCGATGGACCGGACGGGGATTGTGTTCCGGGGCGCGGATGTGTGGTAGATTCAGCGGAATACACCAAAGAGGAAAATAAAGAATTTAAAGGTATAGTCTTGCCTGTCTTAAATTATAGTAATAGGCCTTTCTACTGTTTACAGATTTATTAAAATTGAATCATCAAATCATCCAATATCATGTGATTCATGGTTTCTTAATTCATTTCATAGCGAAATCCTGTGTTATAAGCAAGTTCAACATGGGACCAATTTCAGTTTCCTAGAGCTATTAAGCACTTAGCTGGATTCATTGCTAAAACAAGAATTGAATTGTAGAAAACTTAAGTTTAAATTGGAACTCATGGCAAGTATGCAAGGCCATTTTTCCAGAGGATGGTTAAGGGGCCAAAGTATCATATATTTTGGTGAAAATGTGCCATTTTCTTAATTTTATGGAATGTAAAGAAGTCTGTCAGTCAAGCGCCGTCACATGACTGATCTCATTCACAATTTATGCATGCGTTCACTTCACAGGCTGAACTTACAAATTTGCCACCTGGAACTGGTGAAGACACCACATTTTTGAACATGTCATGTGGTACCGTAAGCACCTGCTATGAGGATACTGTTTTTTAAGCTCACCTGAGCACAATGTGCTCATGGTGAGCTATAAGAATCACCCTGCGTCTGTCGTCCAGCGTCGTGCGTCGTCAACAATTTGCTTTAAACGACATATCCTCTGAAACCGCTGGACAGAATTTGATTAAACTTGGCAGGGATTATCCTTGGGTGAACCTTCATAAAATTTGCTAAAATTAACTTGATCCATGTAGAACTCTGGTTGCCATGGCAACAGTAAGGAAAAAATATATGAAAAATTTAAAAATCATCTCCTTCAAAACTACTGGCCAAATTTCAAAATGATTTAACACAGATGTTCCTTAGTTAGCGCTCTACCAAGATTGCTAAAATTATTCAAACATACAAAATGTCATATTTGACTTTGTCCAGAATTCTCAAGCAACATGAGACAGCTGCACGGGAACCTAATGAAGATACAGGACCTGAGTAACCTTGGTAACGCCATGTTTGATGCCTTCCAACAGGCTGACCTTGAGAAGGTTATATCCATGATTAAAGAACATGGGGGCAGGCTGGTGAGTTGAGCTAGATACTACTATCTGTTCCATGCTTATTTTTCTCTCCATATTACCTTCAAACACAATCTTAGATCTGGATATGTAATTAGAAAATTTATAACTTGATTAAAGTTCAATGTAACTGTTTTGCTTCTGTTTACCGTGGTAAAGTATTGAAATATTTAGACCCCCACTTTACAGATGACTTTAAAATGAACTCAAAAAAGGCACAGTACTTTGATATTTGCTGCTCCTGATTCTGCAATTTTTACTGTATGACATTGATTTTGTTGAATTAGTGATAAAAGAATTTAAATTAAAGCATGCTACTATGTTTTCTTCAGCTTGAACACAAGGTGGAAGGTAGAACAATCCTTCACATGGCCTGTCTTGAAGGGTATCGGGATTTAGCTGTCTTTCTGATAAATGTGGGCGCTGACGTGAGTGAGTCTGACACAAGTGGGGACACACCGCTTCATTACGCAGCTTTTGGGTATTTTTTCATTAGTATTATTTGTATTGTATTTGTATTGTTGCTAGAGGATCCTTTTTGAGAGCTGTTAGATTGAGGTGTACATACAATATCATCCTTAGTAATTATTTATAGGTCAAGTTGTAAGGCTGAATGATGTTTAACTGCCACGGTATGACAAACCGCAGAATTACTATTTCCTTTGAAAGAACAGCACATGCACTTAAAATATTTCCTTTATATCAGTGTTTATTTAAACCTATATTGTACATTCCTTACAATCTTCCCATTCTTCATTTAAATCTTATTTTAGATCTTCTTAATTAGGTTGTCTGCAATATTTTGGCAAGGTGTCAAAATGTATATTATTATTTATGTAAGTGTTCATAGTAAACAAACCCCACCATATGTATTCTGCCCAATGAAAGTTTGTTATGAGTCATATGTTAAGCTAGTGTAAGTTCATTGGGTTATATTAACATGTGTCATTATTAGAATATTGTTAAAGAATGCAGTTTTGATGTAATTGTAAGATAGTGGGAATATTGAGAAAATATTCTAGTCTCCTTTCTTGTACAGCAAAAAAGCAGAATTGGTGCAGTTGTTGCTGGAGCAAGGAGCCGACCCCAATTTTCAGAACAAGACAGGGTTAACTCCCCTGATCATTGCTGTCAACCATCCAGATCTGGAATCAGTCCACTGTCTCCTGCAAAACAATGCAAATGTAAACCTGAAGGCATGTAGAACTTTTCTAATATTTTTGTCTCACCTGCTGTAAGCAGAGGTGACACGTTGAGATCACTTTTGTATTTTCTGTCTGTCACACTTCTTTCAGCCAGTGACATGTGTTCCAAAGGTCACTTCTTGTTCAAATAAAACAGGAGTCCTTGACAATGACTTTACAAAAATTAAGATTCCTCTTAGGTATTATTAATAGGAGTTGGTAAGGAGAAGAGGCTCAAACTTTACCACCCATAGGCATTTCATTGTTCTTGATTCTCTAATAAAATACCCAAATATTTTATGTCTTGAGAAATATTGTTAATTACTAAGGTAATGATTCACTTAGTCATGTGCATGTAGATTGCATAAAACAGGAATGGTGGAATGATTTATACCTAATATAAGAATTTAAGTATTACTTTATAGTGCTACGTTCTGTTTGTGGAATTAAAACCAGGGACCCTTTAACCCTTTCCCTCATATAGACTCATTTTGACACACCCAGTAGGTACCATATAAAGCCTGATCTGAAAACCACAGTTAAACCTTACCAAATTTAATTATAAAGTCCTCATTTCCAGACCACTGAGGAGCAGCGAACAGCATAAAACCTGATTAGCCTGCGAGTTACTCGCAGGCTGATCTGGTTTTATGTTGTTCGCATAGGTATTTTCATGGTGTCCTCTATGAGGGAAAGGGTTAAAAAATCAGAAGGAGGGTGGCATTTGAAATATTAGGAGTTAGGAATAACCCTATATCTTATACACTGAATATCAGTGCAGTATCTTCTTGACTTAAACTTCAAACATTATAATTGCATTATAATGCAGTATATAAAACAGAAATGCTGACATATACTGACAGTAGTTTTCAGTCGTAAAAGCTTTTCTTTGTAACCTCTTAATATTCGTGGTAGTGTAGAGTTATTGATAGGTCACTTTCATTATTTATTTGTAAGAACAATACTTGCATATCTCTCTAAGACTCTTGTGTTTAGTACACGGCACATTATAGTAGTTCCATGTCTGGCTGCGTTTTAGATGTGGTCTATGTTATGCTTTTGAATGGATTACTGCGATATAAGTTAAAATTATATTTGATAATTTCACAGTGAAAATCATGATATAATCTCACTTTCTCCCAGGGTTCAAATGTAACTTTTGCTGCTAGCAAATTTTTGCAAATAGCTGAAATTTCAGCATACAAAATTTATCTTTCACTTACAATTTCAATTTATGAATATTTTATAAAAAGTAAACTGACAAATCATTTTTTCTCAGTGCGAAAGTTGTTAATTATGAATAAGTATTATTATTGTCAATATATCATATCGGCTGCATAAAATGATAAATGTAAACAGACTGTGCGCCGTATGTAGTTATCCATGTAATGAATGTTATACCAAAACATTGGGAGTCAGTCTAGCAGGTGGGTGTATGTTTAAATTATGGCTCCGTATTATAGATTAAAGAAAACATAATGCCAATTTTGATTGGATTCAAGACTGCACTTACAATAAAATGCGAGCAGCTAGAAAATGAACTCGCATATTTCATTTCTCGCTCGCATTTTGCAAATGTTAAATTTGAGGCCTGTCTCCAACGTAAAATAATTTTTTATTTTTTTTTAAGGAATCAATGACACAAATAGAGTGTTTAAACCTTAGAAGCTATTAGATCATCCTGCAAATCTGAGACTGATAAAGGTTTTACACTAGTAACTTCTCCTTTATAACTTGGAAATAAGGAGGGGCCATGACACTGTAAAACCAAATAAAATGTTTCTAAGGTAAGCCATGTTGTTTAACTTAAGTGGCATGGGTTAAATGTAAAAGCAAAAAAAGGTTCTTTTATACTGTAATGATATTCTACTTTATTATATCAACAGAATTCAGATGGTGATACAGCAATGCACGATGCTGTCGAGATGGAGCAAGGTCAAACAAAACTGACAGAATATTTGCTAGAGCCACAGACTGCAGATTTCACAATAGAAAATGGCAAGAACTTCAATGTTCTACATTGGGCGGTCATCAAGAACAACCTAGCGTATGTATTTTTTAAAAATAAAAATTCAAAACATATTTACACCATATATTGCAGATTAAGGTTCTTTCATTTACTTTTTATGTCCCCGCATCGATAGAGGGGGGGGGGGGGCATATTGTTTTTAGTCTGCTTGTTTTTTTGTCACAAAACTTTAACCTTGACCATAACATGGATTTCCTTCCACCTACAACCCCAAAACTTCACAGGTGTATGCACCTTGATGAGCTCTACCTACTTAGAGGTCACAGGGTCAAAGGTCAAGGTCACCATGACCCAAAATAGCAAATATTAATCTAGGCCATAAAATAAAAGTGCTTCCATCCAAAGCTTTCAAACTTGACTTTCAAATGACCTTGACCCCCCAAGGTCTAAGGCCCCCGTGGAGGCATGGCGTTCATTCAAATGTAGCACTTGTTATTTTCATAATTTTCTTGAATTTGACTGGTCCCATTTGTGGAGTGGTAAGAATATCTGCATTTCTCCATCTTTAAGTACATGTAATGTTTCTCAGGTGAGCAACTACATGGCCATCATGACCCTCTCATTTATGGTCAACAAATAAAACTATGGTATACCAATTGTAAATACTTAATTTTAGTTGAGGTTCACAAGCCTACAAACACAGATTTGCAAAACTATTTTATAGACATCATGGATAGTCCATAATTATGTTGTAGTCAAAATTCATTGTTTTAATTTGACACAAATTATTCAGACCAAATAATGCTCTTAGTTGGTCTGGCTTTTCAAACACAGTAGAACAGTTTAATTAATTATATAAATGCCACTCATTATACCCCCAGATACGAGGTATATAGTGGCAATATTAGAGTGATATTGGTCAGTCTGTCCATCTGTAGTTGAGATTTGTCTGCCCTATTTCTTGGCTGCCTTTGGTCAAATTTGATGAAACTTTACAATACTGATTAGTACCAAGCCTAGTTGCACATATTGTTGGCACATCATGATTTGCTTGATATTGGTTGAGTTATGGCCCATTCATATAATTCCTCAAGAACAGTTACTGTGACAAAGCGGTATCTGGACGTATTCATCAAATTCAATCATAATTCTAGTTCAATATTTAATGTTCTGGATATTTCAGGGCTGTGAAAATAATCCTCAACAAAAACCCAAGTATTGTCAACATGGCATTGATGGGTGGCTACACATCACTACATATTGCAGCTGCCAATGGATTTGTGGAGATATGTGGCTCCATTTTGGAGGTAACTTTCCCCATCTCATCATTCATTTAGCATCCTCTGTGTGTAACACTAGGTTTAACTTTTTCTTATGGTTGTAAACCATTCCTTTCTATCTCTTGCATCATTTGAGTTCGGACACAGAGCTATAAGGTCTTCAGTCACTGTAACAATCCATGTTTTCTTTGGCTTGTCATATGGGTGCCCAGATAGTGTAATGGTAACACACTTCACTTCTCACAATTTTGTCTCGGGTTTCCATCCTGGGTGACGTACGTAAGAGGGTACGGTGGTCACCTGTCCAGACATATCGGTTTTTTCCGAGTGCTCTGGTTTCCTCCCATAATAATGACCACATACACAGTCATCCGAGTCAGTGAGAATGATATATTTAAGTTGTAGGAACTTGTTTCATCATCATGTAAAATAAATAAAGTTTAACATGATTTTGTGGCCAAGTCTCCCTTACCAGTCATTCTAGTCATTCCTCTCTATGCACCTTCCAAGTTTTTAAGCAGTGCAAATGTAAGCCTCGTCTTTCCCATTCACACTCAACTACTCAAAAACAGCATCACAAATAAAACCATGTGTTCTGTTGTGTAAACCAGATCAACCATCGGTTACCTGTCATCCTAGGTTAGCTATTGGATAGTCTGTAAATCAGTTTGAACACATGGAAAATCCATTGATTTCAGCATGATTAGATACATCTCTTATTCTGGACCTTGTCTTGACTATATGACCTTAATTTCTACTGAGTTTTACCTTTTTGAGTAATTTCTTCATTTAATTTGTTAGTCATAAAAAAACATTTACACAAATCTCTTTATTGAACATTACCTTTATAATTCTTAACAGGACTAGGGTAATGACTTTGACAATATACGAGGGGTGTTCAAAAAGTTTGTTGAAAAATGTTCTCATTTCTTTATATCAATTGGCAGATTTATGAAACTGCACTATAATATAGATCAATATATTGCCGTTTTAATTTGCAAGTAGATCTGTATGGTTTCCATAGTAATGTCATTGTCCTCTTCCCAGCCCAAAATTTAGTCACTTTGATGAACTTGGTCTCAAATTATAGCATTTCATTCAAATGTACAATTTTTACTGTATGCCTTTCAAACTACATATACGTAATGCATGTACATTTGCAATGTCATTCATGGCGTCATTTTGATTTCTGACGTCAGAAGTAGAAGCAATGCATTATCTGCTGACTGATGAAGAAAAGGAGTGTTGAGCAAAAACAACCATCAAATTTGTGTTCTGAATGAAATTTCCAAGGCTATAACTATTGAAAGATGCTTGGAAGAGATGGGCGCATTGCCATCCCTGAAATTATGTACAGAATGTATTGTAGCAAGACCAGCTAAATACTGATATGCGACATGTATGTGCCTATTTGTATATTTGAATAGGATTTAGCAGTGTTCTTTGCTGTGAATGTGTATGAATATTAAATTTGACGTTGTTTTGAGTTGGGCCGGGTTTTGTTTGATGATGTTACTATTGTTACAACTGTACAGCGTGTATGCAACGCTTCAAATGAGTTTTTTTGATTTAACTGCTAATGTATTAAATTTTACTGGTCAGAATTTTCAGATATTACGTTTGTGTAATAAAGAAATGTGGGCACTTTTCTGCGAACTTTGTGAACACCCCTTGTACTAATAATCATTGATTGAATTATTGAATTGCAATTTCAGTTTTTGTCTGCATGTCTTCAAATTCTTGAAAGTTATTTGAATTTTTCTGCATCTGTAACAATACAAAGATGTATTTACATTTGTAACAGGAAAGTGCTTGTTCAAATTTTTCAAAGTTACTGCAATTAATTTGTCCTCATTTGTAACAGGGAAGTGCTGACCCTAATGCTAAAGATGATGAGCAGAAAACCCCGCTGCATCTAGCTGTTGCTGAGGCCCACAAACGAGTGATAGAGGTCTTAGTGGACAAACGTAGGTGGTCACCTCACATGATAACATTTGGGTTGGGGGTTCCAGCTGCAGAATTGCACAATGAAAATAGAATGAGGCTTTTGCTGAGACATTCTTTGTACATCTAAATGATTTGGTGGTGAATTGTGCACTTTTTTCCAACAGTACTTTTTTTAAGTTCTGTTTCATGGACATCTTTAATGTTAACTAGGAAATGGTGAGGGTTTTTTTTAAACAGAATGTCATAAGATTTTATTCTTGTCCTAGTTTGGTCTCTAACTGTCATGACAAAGACTCTTGCCGTAACAAAATTATTTTATATATAAGCAAAGTCCACAATTTACTGGGACAACCCTTGTATATATAGAAAGAAGTGTAAACTGTGACTAAATTTTGAATTGATTGCAATCGTAGTCTTGTTACTCTTGTCAGATTCTTCAGGTAAGAGGAATGAATAATGTATAGAGGTGTTTAGGTGACAGCTAAGGATTATGATATTAGGATAAATTTTGCATATAGGTAGCTTATAAGGAGAAAAAGCTTTGGGTTACTTATAGGATTAATTGAATTGAGGTCAAAGTCTCTGTTACGAAAAATAGAAAAAGTGTTTCCGCTGATTTTTATTGCCTAACCTGAGCATGTAAAGCAGTAGGAGATACATGTTTGGTAATAATTTGGGTTGTTTTATGTTGACAGATGCAGATGTGAATGCCCAGGATTGTAATGGTGACACACCACTTCATATTGCCCAGAACACAAAGGTCGTAGGCCAGGATATGACTGTAAGGATTGTCTTCTCTGATTACTTTTTAACCATTTTTGTATTTGAATAATGTGATATTAGATTGAAAAAGGAATTGATACAATTTATAAATATGAAAATAATATATCATTTAATATATTATCTCGAATATTTTGATATACAGGCAATGTCCACAGGAGAAGTAAAATTCAGTTTCATTTTGTATTTCATGTAGTGTTAGTTGCCACAATAATTTTCAATTTTAAGTTTTTTAAAACCAACAAACCAAATTAAGGGAGTATGTAGAAATCACCCTGTTCTTCTGCTCAAATATTTTGCAAGAAAAGTTGTATGTATTTAAAGAATACTATAGGTAGAACACCGAAAAGATACATGCTGGTAATGAGATAATTTCAGTCCGTCATAACCAAGGGGAGATAACTAGGTTTTTGTTCTGTTTCTCAAAAATGGCATTTCTTTATATTTGATGGAATTCAAGGAAACTGCATTTAGGTAGTTCACTATTAGGAAATATGCTTAAAGTTAGATAAATTCTTACATTTCCAAGGGGAGGTTATAAGGTTTCTTTACCAATGACATTGACATCTTCAGTGATAGCTCTTGTTATTGACATACTTTTTCAGACATCAGTAATATCCCCAAACAAACATGTAACAAAGTGATATTTAACCCTTTCCCTCATATAGACTCATGTTGACGCACTCAGTAGATACCACATAAAGCCTGATCTGCAGAAAACCTTACCAAATTTAATTACAAAATCCTCATTTCCAGACCACTGAGGAGCAGCGAACAGCATAAAACCTGATCAGCCTGTGAGTTACTCGCAGGCTGATCTGGTTTTATGCTGTTCGCATAGGTCTTTTCATTGTGTCCTCTATGAGGGAAAGGGTTAATGATTGTCATATTCAGGCAGTGTTATGAGTAATTGAGTACAGTCAAATCTGGCACATAAAAAAAACCATATAACTCATGTTAAAATCATATAACTCATATAATATATATATATTTGACATCAAGGGTATAGCATTCAATAAGATCATATAGCCCTAAATATATATACCGTATTTGACTTCAGGTATTGCAATTAAAAGATCATATAGCTCTGAATATATAGTTGAAATAGAAAATAATATATTTTGACTACAGAGGTTGACACAAAAAAGCCATAAAGTTCTAAATATATATTTTACCACAGAGGCTTAGTGGTAAAAAATAAAATAACTTATATAACACACACCGTCGATGACCCTAAATAACAGCTACCTCCAGTTATAGGCCAGTTTTCACTTTTCCTTGAGCTGTGTTCACAGGTTTTAATGTGTGTATGTATGTATATGTTTTTAGTTCACCTGAGCACAATATGCTCATGGTGAGCTTTTGTGATCGCCTTTTGTCCGGCATCTGTTGTGCATGCGTCCATCTGTCCGTGCGTCCTCCTAAACTGCTGAATGGATTTTGACCAAACTTCACAGGAATCATCCTTATGATGCCCTCTATTAAGATTGAAAAAGTAGGTCACAGGAACTAAAAATAGATTTAAAAATGCAAGCTTTGAAAATCTTTCTGCAAAATTGCAAGGCCTAGAGCTTAGATATTTCGTGTGTAGCATTGTCCAGTGCACCTCTACTAAGTTTGTTCAAATCATGACCCTGGGGTCAAAATTGGCCCTGCCCCAGGGGCCAGTTGATTTTACATAGGCTTATAAAGGAAAAAACTAGAAAAATCTTCTTCTCAGAAACCACAAGGCCTGGAGTTAAGATATTTGGTGTGTAGCATTGTCTAGTGGATCTCTACCAAGTTTGTTCAAAGCATGACCCTGGGGTCAAAATTGGCCCCGTCCAAGGGGCCACTTGAATTTACATAGGCTTATATAAGAAAGAAACTAGAAAAATCTTCTCAGAAACCACAAGGCCTGGAGTTTATGTATTTGGTCTGTATCATTGCCTTATGAACATCTACAAGATTTGTTCAAATCATGGCCTTGGGGTCAAAATTGGCTCAGCCCCAGGGGTCATTTGAATTTACATAGACTTATATAAAAAAAATAGAAAATTTTCTTCTCAGAAACCACAAGGCCTGGAGTTTAGATATTTGGTGTGTATCATTGCCTTATAATGAACATCTACCAGGCTTGTTCAAACCATGGCCCTGGGGTCAAAATTGTCCCCACCCAGAGGATCACTTGATTTAACATAGACTTGTATAGAAAAAAAAATAGAAAAATCTTCTTCTCAGAAACCACAAGGCCTGGAGTTTAGATACTTGGTGTGTATCATTGCCTTATGAACATCTACCAGGTTTGTCCAAATCATTGCCCTGGGGTCAAAATTGGCCCCCCCCGGGGTTAAATAGAAAATTTTCTTGTCAGAAACCACAAGGCCTGGAGTTTAGATATTTGGTGTGTAACATAGCCTAGTAGGCCTCAACCAATTTTGTTCAAACCATGGCCCTGGGGTCAAAATTGGCCCCGCCCCAGGGGGCACTTGATTTTACAGACTTATTTGGGAAAAATTTTCTCAGAAACCACAAGGTCTGGAGTTTAGATATTTGGTGTGTAACATTGCCTTATGGACATCTACCAAGTTTGTTCAAATCATGACCCTGGATTCAAAATTGGCCCCACCCCAGGGGTCAATTGATTTAACATAGACTAGACATGTAAACTTTTTGCGTGGAATTAAAATTATATTGCTGTTCTTCTGAATGGATTTTGTATTCAGTATGACTATGTTGTGAAAGGCAATGAAAGCAAAATTTCTCAGGTGAGCGATTCAGGGCCATATTGGCCTTCTTATTTTAGTTCACCTTTGTCAAATGTGAGCTATTATGACCGATGAATGTTCATTGTCAACATTTAAATTAAAACGACATCTAAAACTACTGGGCCAATTAAGAATTTTCATAAAACTTTACAGGAATGTTTCTTGGTTGGTTCACTCCCAAAGTTAATGAAAGAATTAAATTTCATGCCAAAATTTGATTGTCATAGCAACTAAAAGGGGAAAATTTCATAAATCTTGTTGTCCAAAAGTACTCATTGGATTTTAAAATATTTTGGGATAGATGCTGTATCAAGATTGTAAAAATTATTTGGATCCATTGAAAAACATGATCACCAGAGGGCAGAACCTGTTTTGCTTATATGCATAAAATTCAAATTTGAAACAAAAAAAATACAAAAAAAACCAACTTATCCACAGATGTTCCTTGGGTGACTCTCAACTTAGATTGTTAAAATTGTTTGGATCCTTTGAAAAACATAGCCGCCAGTACATTTCCTCGCACTAATACCTAGTTCTCAGTGAGCAATTCCAGAGCCTTCATGGCCCTCTTGTTTCATTTGTTGTTAGCTCACCTGGCACAAAGTGCTAGGTGAGCTTTTGGGACCAGCCTTTGTCCGCGTCCATGGTCGTTAGTTGTCAGGCGTCAACAATTTACCAAAATATCTTCTTCTCTGAAACTACTATTGGGAAAGTGATCAAAATTTGAAAAGGATGTTCCTAGGGTGACCCTCTATAAAAATTGTTCAAATGGTTCTGGTCTGTTGCAAAATAAGGTCACAGGAGCTAAACCACAAGGCCTACAGCTTAGATATATGGTGTGTAGTATTGTCTAGTGGATCTCTACCAAGTATGTTCAAATTATGACGCTGGGCTCAAAATTGGCCCTGCCCCAGGGGTCAGTTGATTTAACAAAGGGTAATATAGGAAAAAACTTGAAAAATCTTCTTTTCAGAATCATAAGGCCTGGAGTTTAGAAATTTAGTATGTAACACGGGCTAATAGACCTCTACCATGTTTGTTCAAATCATGGCCCTGGGGTCAAAATTGGCCCTGCCCCAGGGATCACTTGATATTACATAGCTTAATGATACCAGGTGAGCGACCCAGGGCCATAATGGCCCTCTTGTTCACTGATGTATTTGGTTTTACAGAAGTCCAAACGACAGGTCAATACTATGAACCTCCAGATAGTATACTATTTGTTGGAGAAAGGGGCAGACATTACAGTCAAGAACAGTGACAACCAGACGGCCCTTGACCTGGTAGTAGACCCCAACATCCGGGCTATGATAGAAAGGTTAGTCATTGTAAAGATGTTTTGTGAAATGGGCGTCTGGTAGCAAAGTTGTGAAAGCTTCCACCTCTTAACCAGGATTCAGTTTCAAATGGTTTTGGGTTATCTCCCTTGTGCTTGGTTTTCAGCACATTAGGATAGTGGCCCTTGGCACATATTGGTAGTTCTAGGACAGGTTGGCCCAATGTTTGAATAATGTGACTGGGTATGGCATGATGTCACTGTGAGGCAATACTGTGTCTGTTTCATATAAGTAAAAGGAGCTGAAAATGTTGTAGGGACATTGAAAAGATTTAAGTAATGTTGTAGGGACATTGATCCCAAGCAAAGAAATAAACTCACCATGTTCTTTGTCTTTAGGAGATACCATGGAGAATATGATAGCATTTTTGGAATTACAGTCGAACCCTGGCTATTCGAAGTACTGGGGATCAGCGTTTTATTTCGAGTAAGGCATGTATTGGAATAGCCTAAATTACGTTGACCATAGAGACAAAAACCCATCCCACCCTTTTTTTTTCATGCAGTGAACGTACTTATTAAAATATGTTATTTTGATTTAGGAACGTAAATGAAAACAACAATGGATAATTCATTTTTATTTTACAACTTTCTTCTTTTTATGCATAAATGATATTAATACTAAGATAATCAATGCATGCGTCAATAACAAAGATACATACATACATTTATCAGGTCTGACTAAATCACATGCGACTGCATGTATCCAATATCAACGTTGTCTTGAAAACAGCAATGGATATTTGATATTTATTTAACAACATTCATCTATTTCTGCATAAATGACACATAATCAATGCTTACATCCATTCATCAACTCTGACTAAATCACAAAAAACTACATGTATCAACGTGATATCAATGTCATCTCGAAATGTTCATTTAAAAAAGGATGTAATCATGGTCTGCTTGTTACACTTTTTAGCTCACCTGAGCACAACGTGCTCAAGGTGAGCTTTTCTGATCGCCTTTTGTCCGGCGTCCGTCGTCCGTCGTCCGTGCGTGCGTCCGTGCGTGCGTCCGTGCGTGCGTCCGGCGTCAACAATTGCTTCAAACAACATCTCCTCCTAAACGGCTTGGCCAATTTGAAAAATATTTTGCAGGAATGTTCCTTGGATAAAGCTCTACTAAAGTTGTATAAATGGTTCTGGTCCATTGCATAATTAGGTCACAGGAGCTAAAAATAGATTTTAAAAATGAAAATTTAAAAAATCTTCTTCTCTGAAACCACAAGGCCTAGCCTTTTGATTTTTGGTATGTAGCATGATCTTATGACTCTCTACCAAGATTGTACAAATTATGACCCTGGGGTCAAAATTGGCCCCGCCCCAGGGGTCACTTGATTTCACATAGGCTAATATAGGAAAAACTTGAAAAAATCTTCTTCTCTGAAACCACAAGGCCTAGCCTTTTGATTTTTGGTATGTAGCATGATCTTATTACTCTCTACCAAGATTGTACAAATTATGACCCTGGGGTCAAAATTGGCCCCGCCCCAGGGGTCACTTGATTTCACATAGGCTAATATAGGAAAAACTTGAAAAAATCTTCTTCTCTGAAACCACAAGGCCTAGCCTTTTGATTTTTGGTATGTAGCATGATCTTATGACTCTCTACCAAGATTGTTCAAATTATGACCCTGGCGTCGAAATTGGCCCTGCCCCAGGGGTCACTTGATTTAACATAGGCTAAAAAAGACAAAACTTGAAAAATCTTCTTCTCTGAAACCACAAGGCATAGAGTTAAGATATTTGGTGTGTAGCATTGTCTAGTTGATCTCTACCAAGATTGTACAAATTATGACCCTGGGGTCAAAATTGGCCCTGCCCCAGGGGTCACTTGATTTAACATAGGCTAATATAGGAAAAACTTGAAAAATCTTCTTCTCAGAAACCACAAGGCCTGGGGTTTAGATATTTGGTGTGCAGCGTTGTCTAGTAGATCACAATCAAGTTTGTTCAAATCATGGCCCTGGGATCAAATTTGGCCCCACCAAGGGGTCACCTGATTTTACATAGGCGCATATAGAAAAAATTTGAAAAATCTTCTCAAAGGCCTAGCCTTTTGATTTTTAATATGTAGTATGATCTTACTCTCTACCAAGATTGTTCAAATTATGACCCTGGGGTCAAAATTGGCCCCGCCCCAGGGGTCACTTGATTTAGCATAGGCTAATATAGAAAAAAAAAAAAAAAATCTTCTCAGCCACCACAAAGCATAGAGTTTAGATATTTGGTGTGTAGCATTTCTAGTCGCTTCTTACCAAGTTTGTTCAAATCATGACCCTTGGGTCAAAATTGGCCCCGCTCCAGGGATCACTTGATTTTACATAGACTTATATTGGAAAAAAAACTAGAAAAATCTTCAAGGTCTGGAGTTTATATATT
>CM037786.1:39686620-39736620 GCA_021229015.1 Solen grandis | reverse complement strand
TTTCTGTATCACTCATATTCGATTATGAAAGAAAACAGTGTTAAGTTTTTATATTTTGTTTAGCTATTTCAGTATTATGGGTCATGTACCAAAGTAAGATTTTAAGTACTGGTTTTACTTACTGATTATGAAATTCTAAACGCCATAGTAAAAGTTCATAATTTCTAGATCAATGAATCTCTATCGTCCTGCCGTCATCCACAATTAGTTTAAATTATAGCATTTTCATTTCTTAAGCAGTCATTTTGAAACTTTATGACAATGTTTATAGGCATTACCTGTCGGCAAAGTTCTATTATGGCTGATATCGGTCAGTTAGGTCAGGAGTAATGGACCTCTTGATATTAAGAATGTCAGATATCACTTTGTTTGCACTTTTACATCTTCATTTCTCAAACAATCATCTTCAAACATAATGTTTATAGTCATAGTCTCTCGGCCAGTTTTGATTATGGCTGATATTGGCTTATTAGGTCAGGTGTTTAGACCACCTTGCATGACCTTGATCATGACCTAGTGACCTACTTTTGAATTTGTAAGTTATGACCATTATATTTTTACCACAGGTATTGTTTGGTGTGTTGCATTGGCTTTGTTTGACTTTGGCTATGACCCAGTTACCTACCTTTTAGCTACACCCTTCAAATTTGAACACGATTATGTTCGGTTTATGGAAGTGAAATGATCTTGCTGTGTGTCAGCATGGTTTATATATTTAGTACAACTATGCTATAATACTGTACCTTGTGTAGGCAATAAAGGCAATATTTCTACGGTGAGCGTCATCGGGGCAATCTGAGCCCTCTTGTAATATATCTTTTCAACAACACAATGCTGCACATTTTGAAGCCAGTCCAATAATTTTGTTACTGTATTTAGATACCTTATCTATAAGTAAGATTTAAAAATGCGTTTCCCCTTCTTAATCTGTCTCTATATGGTATTCTTAGAAAATTGTCAAGTTTTGGTCAATCATTTACACGCATAATAAGTAAGAAAATGTCATTTTGAATATTTAGTCCTTTTGTTTTTCGGCGCCAAAATTAAGTTATAGCTGGTAAAACTCTTTAAAATATCACCATTGTTACAATTGATTGTGATGTGTATTAAATTGTTGGTATAAAGTATTGTTTCCCTGATTCTTAGTATCATGTATTAAGTCCCAGAACCTTTAAAAAATCCATAAAAATCCTCTTCATCGAGTTCTATAAAATAAAGTATTTTATCGTTGACCATGTGACAATATTCGCCCATAGTAATTACCATATATGATGGGAAAATATCCTATGAGAAATAATAAAAGTCTCTAGAATGACCATAGGGTAATTCTTGTATATCATTAAAACATGTTTTTGATATGAACAAAAGAAGTACCATAAGGATATATTATTTCACTCAGAAGTCATATAATTATGCAAACTTAGAAAAAAGCATGAGAAATTGACATTATTGCATTTCATGTATGGACAAGGAAGTTTGTATTCCGTAAGGGTATTGTGTGGTGAGAATCTTTAGAAGAGAATACTAATCAATCCCGAGACCCACAATGATGATTAGAACACATCATGAATCTTATGACTGAAAAAAAATATCCGTAAAAAAAAAAGAAACAACAACGCTGAATTCCATCGTGTGTTGCTTCTAAATGAATTAAACCGTATAAACTGAACTATTTTTATGTTTGTCTTGATAGTGAACTAGAAATAGAGGTAGGCTTCGACAATTGGGGAAAATACAGCACAAAATACTAAAAAAATGTCTTTGACCTTTTTATTCAGTGGTAGTAAGTCTTGCATCCGATGCGTGATTTGAACACTTCCGGTTTTTGGATGTCTCGTTATCGACTTTATCCAACGTAGATTTGATTAAAGTCACTTGTGAAGCAAGTCTTTATGCAAATCAGTTCAAATGCTTCCATGGTACCTTCAGTACTTAATCCCCCCTTACGAATATTACCTTTAGCGGTTTTCAAACCCACGAGTTTTGGAATTACATGTTCTACCTCATGTAAAAAATTAATCTCTGAAATATTGCAGGCATCTTAAACAGACACAGTTCTGATTCTCAGCCTATTTTGTGTGCCTCTTCACATAATTATCCTGTAAAACTCGACCTCTGCGGTACAATTAGTCAGATAAAAAATTTAGATAGTTCGAGACCAGACGCTCTTTAGGAGCCATTTTTTAAATCGCTCGTCTCTGGTATTTGTGAAAACAGTATTACGGGTTCGGAGTATGAACGGCTGTAAAATGGCCAATCAGTGATGATGATGATGATGATGATGATATTGTTGTTGTTGTGTTATGAGTTTCCCATCGCTAAGACCTCGTGCTGTCCATCTTGTAACGATGGAAGAAGACCGAATTTTCACAAAGGCACCCGAGTAGAACCACGGACCTACCACAACTGCACAGCTGGAATGCTTTCTCACAAGTAAATCCGCGTGACCCTGGTCTCGAACCTACAGCAGTAAGGGGTTTAATGATAGCAAGTCTGCTATTTTACCACTCGATCACGTAAATTTCTCCTCCCTTTCTTCATAGATTCTGAAAACAACATGAATTCAGATGCAGCTTCAACGTCAAGAGTTATTTAAATGAAGGATTGCCTTGAATCCTTTCAAATCTATACGATTTATAACATTTGCAAGTAAGTTTCCACGTAAATTCTATTAAACATAAAAGGAATATAACGATAGTTGTAAGGTTTGAATTACCTTCAGCCTTCATTAATGCATGATTTATATCTGTATTTCAATTGACACTAACTTTATTAACGCCAGCGTCTATTATCCATCAAGCATCACTTTTATTTGAATTACTGACCGAGAATGTTGTCTTTAAAACGTATGTTGCAACATAAAGAATAAAATATTATGTTTGAATTGCATAAGATATTTAAGAAAATTGCACTCATTTTGAAAATTTTGAAATCCATTTATTATTTCAATTTCTATCCAATTTCAAAATTGCTTTTGAAAATTAAAGTAAACATTAATTCATCGTTATTCATGTGTTTGCCAATATTTCAGTTTATTGAAATTTGATAGTCCAATTAAATGTTTTGAAAGAACAATTATCACAACAATATAGAATACAAGGACGTGTTTATCAGAGAAATGCAGTGTGACCTACCTACAGGAAAGATATAAATCGAGTCAATGCTCTGTAGAGTGTCACTTTATGTTGTAATTAGTGGTTAAATGGGACAATTCCATGAGAAAATGCAGTATCTCGGTGGTTATGTAATAGTCAATATGTCACTAACACAGAAGACTTACTGAGTATCAGATTGGTTTAAACTTATTTATTCATACAATGTGGTAATAACGATACAGTTAACTTACATGTAACACTAATTAGAAATAGAAGAAATAGAGGGAGAGAGAACGCGAGAGAGAGGAGTGACGTGAAGGATTCAGAAAAAAGTTGGCAGAGAAGCATAGCAAACTTTTATGGCTCGAATTCCACCAAAAATACTTGGATGCCAGTAATACTTAAAGTCTTATAGGCGAATTTCTTCATTTGTGTATCTCTACAGAAAAAAATAATCCCGATTAGTTCATTTATTGACAAATATAATGAGCTCATAAGGTAAGGTAATGATTTATCTTTGCTTAATAATGTACTTCAATATTTTAACAGGAATGCGTTTCTGACCTGTTTATAATTATTAATTATAATTATTGATTAACGCTAGGTATTTTTGATAGTATTCGAGTCTCAGCTCTGATTCGATCCTGTTTGTTTACTTTCATGTTTAATATATATAAAATGTATCACATAATGATGATGTTGACAACTGCAAATCTTAAGCTGATCCACTCAGTCGTAAAATACTCGTGTCTATGAGTCTTCTAAAGAGGCACCTCTTCATTTTTAAAATGCACTCATAAGCTTCCATATGTTTTGTTCTTAGTACTATCCCAGCTTTGGGGTTTAAACTTTATTTATTTTAATCCGATATTTTGTATGGCATTGATGTAAAAGGAACCGTTGTAACAATTTCCCCCCCCCCCCCCCCCCCCCCCCCATTTCAAGCTCCCCACCTCCCAAACATTTTCAAATTCGACTCCCGGGAACATAAAAACGTTTTCAAATGCCCTCCCCCGGGAACTTAAAAACGTTTTCTAATGTACCGTTTGGAAAACGTAAGACTTGACACTTATGAAAATTATAAAAAATATAATATGTATTATTGATATTTCTAATGGTATTCGATTTTCCTAAATTGAATTCATATTAAGTTAAGATAAGGCTGATGAAATTTCACCACCCCGGGAACTTAAAAACGTTTACATTTCACATCCCCTCCCCCTTTTTATGTTTTTTTCGTTGGGAAAGAGGGCCTCCGTGGCCAAGGGGGTAAAGTTGCTGACTTTAACACTCACTGAGCCCCTCACCGCGTGGATTCGAATCCCGGCAGGGTCATTCGTATTTTTCATGTAAGAAAGCCTTCCAGCTGGCGCTGGCTTGCGGTAGGTCAGTGGTTCTACCCGGATGTCTCCGTGCATTCGGGGGTCTTCCTTCACCTGTAATTAGCTGGACATCGCTATATGACGGAAATACTGTCGAGGCGACAGTAAACTCAAATCCATGTAGTCAAATCAAGTCGTTGGGAAAGTGTATATCTTATAACATAACTAATACTTATTGTGTCAAACTAATACTTAATTGTGTCTAACCCATTGATGTATCTATTAGTATTAATGTTCCTAAATTGAATTCATATGATGTTAAATAGGGGACTTTGAAAACGTTTTCAATTTTTACCCGGGGTAACATGTAAATTCCTGGATAGGACATTTGAAATAGGGTGGTGGGGTCTCAATACGTTTTCATTATGCCCCACCCGGGAATATAAAACGTTTCAAATTCCCGGATGGGGTTTTGAAAACGTTTTTATGTTCCCGGGGGAATCAGGTTGAATCGGGGACAACTTGAAATCATCATTTGTAACGATTTCAACTGATCCCTTAATACCAGTTCCCCCGGGAGCATGAAAACGTTTTCAAATGCCCGGGAGGTGTTTGAAAACGTTTTTGTATTCCCGGGTAGGGCATTTGAAAATGCTTGGAGGAATCTCAAAACGTTTTCATTATGTCCTGCCCGGGAATATAAAAACGTTTTCATGTTCCCGGGGGAAACTTGAATTTGAGGGTCACTTGAAATAGTTACCCGGTGAGAATCCACGTGTCTGAACAAGCGAACAATTCCTTACCACTTACTGGTTCTAAATTGGGTTGGATTGCAGAAAAACAACATCAAAATCTATATAAGTATGTAGTATTTGATGATATTTAAGTTTAAATGGTCAGTTGCAGTGAATTTCAGCATGCATGTATGATGTCATTTCAGAACTTCGGTGACGTATCTCCAGAGGTTTCTCCAAGCAATTCATGCGACGAGGGAGAACAAGCAAGGTAAGTCCCCAACGTTAAAAGGTTGCTTCAGAAAAATTCCAATAGCCTTACTTAGCGGTAAGTGAATCTTGAATTAATAGGGGCTCATTTAATCGATGAGTTTTTCCTTTAGGCTACTAAAATACCGAAATGAATAAAAATTTAAGACGGACAACATAGCACAAATTTTTTGTTGTTGTTGTTGTTGTTGTTGTTGTTGTTGTTGTTGTTTTAATTTATTCAGTTTTTAATTCAGGCTTATGTTTGCCCTGACTACAAAATACTTTTGAATATCATTTGATCGTCAAATTTGTATAAAATGAGGGAAACAACTTTTAACATGAGAATCAACATCGGCACATCATCATGTATTTGCAAAATTCCATGGATACAATATTATACCATGTTGTATAATATGAATCAAAGACGCATCATGTATTCGCATTTTATGAATATTTATCATGCAAATTTATCATAAATACACCCATTGATATCATAAACAATTTAGTGATGCAAGTTTCGGTTTAATGGTACTATTTTTATATGCGTCACAAGAATAGTTTCAAACACTTTGACGTTTATTGCCCCACAGTGGGTTGTGATATTACTTGATGCCTTTTGTGTGACAGTTCACAGAAGCAATTAACTTCATATCTCCTACGAGTACAACACATTTAAAACCTATAAAAATGAATTAACTTCAATGTGTACTCGGTTCTAATGATTGTAATTCTGTCTTGAGATTTTACTAGTTATAATACAATCAAATGATTTTTTTTCTCTCTTTTTTGATGCTTTCTTGATAGAACGTGTATATGAGTACATGTATTCTTTTTCAAAAGCTTATTCCTTATACATTATTTTATGTTTCTGTTCGTGATTCATTTATAAATGCAATTTAGTGCATTCCAATTGAAGCATTGCGACGTAATCATCACCATTATCTTTTTTTTTTTCATCACCGCCACCATATCATCATTTTTGCAGTAACCGGTATCCTCAGTTCTGCTGTCGTCTCTATCATCCATAACGTATGTAGATAGAAGGAAAAATTTACTTGATATATGATGCTCTTTTTCGACGTCACAACTTAAATATAATATACCATCACATGTTGATATCCTCCAATTTTCCAGTAACATCGCAGGTAGAATGAGAAGACGCCGAAGCTCCGTTGACTTGGCAACAAACGCCTACCCTGGGGATTTGTTAGTACAAGAACACCATAAACGGCTAATCAAAAGGAACACAATATCGGACTTCTATGCAGCTAGAAATGGGTCCACGCCTGCTCTCAATGATGGTATACTACAATATATATATATTGTTCATTAAACCTGTCTTAGTTGGTCAATCAAAGGGACGAGAGAACTCTTAGTGGATACTAAATCTTTGCTATACATTCACGACTTATTGATCATTTCACCAGGGGTTCGGTAATACCCGGTACAAATCGCTGATATAAACTGACTTATCAGTGTTTGGTTCATATGTACATTGGGTGCTCGGCGAGTGCTCGTTGATATACGTAGGTTCATGTCTCATTTCGGAATGATTGGTCTATACTACAGTAATCTTATCTATATCTCGATAATTTTAAGGACGGAAGGGAAATATGAACGAACTCTTGAATATTCGCAAGCTTGCATCATCTGGTTTTGAGCTCGGGTCAGGACTAGACATACACCCGGGAACTGACGTCATTTCCTCTATATATTATATCATGTCTAGTTGGGTACTTAAGGTAAAGTCCCTGTAATGGTTCCGCTACATTTCGGACCTTATGGCCTTTCACTGAGATAATTCAAGGTGTCCTAATTTTCCTTGGTTATCTTGGTAGAGGTTAGTGGCCCAAGACGTAGCAGAACCATCACAGGGACTTTACCTTATAACAAATTGGCCGCGTTGTTGACTGATTTTATTCTGTTTACATTAAGCATTAATATAGGACCACTCTGCGTGATTTTAAAAATGATTATTTCCTCCTTTATTTCAGGAGTCTACTTTCCACTTTAACGTTTCTCTAACTTGGTTAGATCTTTTTTGAAAGCCTCAGATCCTAACCAGAAATAAAGTCTAAAACCAATTTTTCATTAGTTTACCGCATAAGCAAGTGAATATTTCTTTTAACTCTACAAGAGAATGTGCAAAATAACAAAACAGTTTTTTTTTCTGACTTAAGACAAAGTATTAGATTTGTAAACGTGAACGGGACTCCTAAATACCAAACATTGAAATAAACATATATGTCTACTTGACTATGAAACATTGTAATTGTTTTTTGTTTTTTTTTCTTGTTTCGTTTCAGAGAACAAAAAGCAAAGACAGACATTTTCTCTTCTAAAACTGGTAGGTTTTGACTGATTTTGACACCTTTGCGTCAGCAAGTAGAATTTAATGAAAATCGATGCAGGAGTCCATGTATCTTTGTCGTAAATATTTGTATACCAGGTTCTGAACATGACCTAGATTTGCTTCTGTTTGCCATAGAAAAAAAGACGTAGGCTGTTAGTCATCATACATATGCTGTTTATTGTTACGGGTTATGTTGTTTGTCATGTATTTTAAGACCGAAGAAGAACACGACAGAATCAAAATTTATGCTTAAAATAATTTTACTTTAATATGTTTTTAATGTGAATTGCGCGTGATTTTATTTAAAATTGTGAGTTTCTTGCCATTTTGAATATGTGGTAGAGGATTGTTTACATAAAAGAAAAAAAGGTTACCCACGATATCTAGGTGTTTACATGTAGAAAAAAATCAGTTGCAAAAGAAAGTGTGCACCCATGCTCATTCAAATGTATAACTTCTTTACGAAATATATTTGAGGATTGCATTACCAATATGATGTGCAATTTCTTTCTCTTTTATTTTTAGTTCGAAATTAATATTATCTAAGGTATCATCATCAGCCCCAATCTGAGTACTTTTGATTGAAATAACGTCTGTAAATTGACGAAACCTAAGTGTACACCTTTTTCATTGTACTTCATTCTAATATAGCATTTTACTGCAAATGAAACTGACATATAGAACTTAAAAATATAAGAGAAACGAAAGGAGGATTGATTACGATGTACATGTATTTTTAAATCCACATGACGTACTTTACGATGCCTTATGTTGATTTCCACTAGATGAAAACTCGAAGCAAAGAGTCTCTATCACAGTTGGAAGATGTCCTACAGAAAATGAAACCATCAGAGTTCAAAGACAATCATCTGGCGGCATACAAGGTATGAAATGATTGACCAAAACCTTACATGATTACGTTACACGTGCAGTAGTCTAGGCCACTTTACCCGTGCAGTGAAAAGTTCATAACATGAAAAATATGGATTATTTAATAGCTTGATCTCTTTGAAAGCATTTCCTAATTTGAACATGTTAAAGTGTGAACGCGGGGATGGATAGTGAGCAATACAAAGTCGGATCAACCTGGAAGTCACTCGCAGGCTGATTAGGTTTTATAGTTGTCGCATAGGTCATGTCTGCCATAGTCCTCGCCCTTAATCAAAGTACCCAAGTATATGCACCTCATTTTTTTATTTATTTATTTATTTATTTTTGGTTTGAAATCGGACAAATAGTTATTCTGTATATGATTTTATTTTTACTTTTGGACCAAATTATGCTAGAAATCTCCACGTCTTTTGTGATAAGCAAGGACTTTACACCTTGATAAATCAGTCCAGAAACATTCTGTCGCGAGTCCCGGGCACTACACCCCTATAATGTCCATAGCATAGTTTCTGTTTCATAATTCACTTTGAAGATATAAAAGTCAAAGGTTTAGTTTCTGTTATCCAGAGAGTTTTTGATAAATCCAGCCAATGACCTTTTTCACATGTTGGCTGTGATTCAGTGACCGCTACAACACATTTGATGTCTAATAACATCTAACCTTTTCAGACAGTCCACTGGACGGACCTTATAGCTAGCACAGACAAACAGTCCTCAGTTAACGAGACTCTGAAAATCCCAGAACTGGAGCGCAAACGGCGAGAATCCGTGTGGGAATTATTCAAGAGCGAGTGTGTCTTTCTTATTGACCATTTAATGGTGCTTAAACATGTAAGTTGGTCATTCTGATTTTCTATTTCTGTGTATTTTGTTTCGTCCTTGCTTTGGGTTTCATAGCTCATTTACTTCCGCGCATGAATATGTCTGAAAGTAGTTCAAGTAAAATTACTGAACCGCAAAGAACATAAGGAAAGATATTGACTAAAATCAAGGCAATGCTCTAGAGATATACGTGTGCATTAAAAGACAACACATAAATGAAAAAGCTTTTATATCTTTCTTTTCCAGTAACATGATAAATGTATAGCATTATGCAATAGACATAGACAAATTTAGAACTCATGGAGAAAACATGCAATGTCCTACTTTTTCAAAACTTGCGTTCTGCGGCTGTACTTCCACCCATTGTTTCAGGAAATCACAGTGAAATAAGTCTTTCTGCAGTTGTGTCGTTCAAAACAAATTTATTCCTAGTTTTAATACCCCTTTTCTCTTTTTCAAAAATATAACCTGTGTATTGCTTTGAATTTGTGGGTCACTCGGATTTTGCACATGGAGAAGAAGCCTTCCAATTGCCTCTCGGTAGGCCGATGGCTGTACCCGATGGCATTCATCCGTAATAGGCTGGACATCGCTATATGACTGAAATACTGTCGCATCAATAGTAGACACCAGCGTAACAACAATATAAAATAATTGAATATTATATTTCTAATGACAGCCTTTTGGATTCAAGTCCTCAGATTGTCATTAAATTGCTGAAATAGACCTGAGTGCCTGCAAGTTGAGCTCCATTGTTTTGAGCGCTAGAGTTGGAGTGAATACGTTTGTTGTTTCAGATAAATCACATCAATTGAACGCAAAAAGGTGGCATTGTGGGATACTTAATGACGTGTTCGCTCAGGAAATAGCATTACAAGAAACAATGGAAAATTAATAAGGCATGAACAAAGCTGGGAATTTGATAAGCTTTCATTGTTTTAAAATCAATGCTTGCAGAAAAATCATGATACTTTTTATTACGTTTTCGAAAGGGAACTTTTACAGTTTTATCATATATTGGAGTACACTTACCTGCCTTTGGTTGTATAAAGTCACGCAAATATTTTTCTCACTTTTTAATATAAGACTACTCACGATGAAATAGAGTTAGTGAATGTCTTTAACTATACTCCTGTAGGAGATTCTTTATATTTTTGACATTTGTGTCAAATTTCATTTTGTCCTTGAATACTTTCAGCACTTATCTGATTAATACAAATACATAATACGCGAAACTATATATATATATAAAATATAATCAAAAAGAAATTAAAACTATAAAGGCACTTTGAACGTGAAAAGGTCAGAGCCGTCACTTTCCGAAAGCCTTCTGAAACATGTATTTGCGTGTGACCATCGTTAGGTATTTTGTAGATGGTACCTTGTCTGATACCACGTCAAGCGAATGCTACAATACATAAATGCATGAATTGAAGAGTAAATTAGAACCAAAGGCTAGAGGTGCAAACGATTTTTCCTCATTTTTCTCCGGTTTCAAATAATAAAAAAGCTTCCACCACGTGAATTGTCTTTGTTTTTCAGATTTATTGAATACATGTATTTAACGAACTAAGTACGGGTTACAAGGTTTGTAAAAATGTTTCATATGATAATAAAAAATACACACAGCTGGTCGTAATTCAACTTAAACACAATTATACAGTCATCAAGCCTTGGTGTACCATTGATAACCAATCCTTTAAGTAGAGCACTGATATGAATCTAGACCATCCTGCTAAAATGTTTATAGGAAAAAAAAAGAGAATTTGCGCAACCGGATACAGACTGTAAAAAAAATGAATTCGACTTTTACTAAATAATTAAATATTGATAACTCTCTTAGGATGTCTGTTTTGTTTTATCGTTTACGATACTATATCATAATCGTATGATTTATATGTACGCTCGTATAAAAGTTGTCGTCGAGTCACACGTATAAATCCGCTCCGTTGCGCAGTGGTATTGTACATGTACAAGAATCCGGAAGTTGTGGGTTCGAAACCCGTTAAAGGCAATACTATTCTTATGACCCTTACAGGCGTAATAAACTGTCTCAACCAAGGAATCGCCTAGAGGGATCTGTATATGCTTAAATAACTTATTTTCTCAATCGTCGTAAACTGAAATAAGTTTAATATCATTGACAACCCTTTAATTTGTGATAGCAAGTAAAGGTGCTTTATATTCTTATTTAGTCTTTGTAGTTTCATACCGTAAGCACGTACACCGAATTTACAGCTTTTACCCCAGGTCGTCGGGCCACTAGTATTTACATATATCTATCGATCTACCTGTGGAGTCTTTCACTCCGCCAGTGGCAGCACACGTTATGATGCTAGTGAATTATACTGCCCTCTCGGGCACCCATAGTGTAACACTGTGGGTCAATTTCTTGCTCAAAGAAATAAGCAGTGTCCCTTGCAGATTTTGAACCCTGGACTCCTCGCTCCCGAAACTAGTGTCCTACCACTTGACCACTGTTCCTTTTTGCTTCATCACTGCGTTTTGTCAGTCAACCGGAAACACTTTCATACAGATATGAACTTGAATTCGCTAGGCAACAACGAGTATTTCCCTCACTCTGGCAATTGTCTTAAAGAAACAATTCAACTAAAAGAGCGATTTTTTTCCCAAAATCGATGATTTTATTCTGAATGACTGACGTTTACAGAAAACTAGAGTAGCGTGCTTTCTGTCACAAACATTCTTAAAGAAACTGTCTTGTATGCGTAAGAAGAAAGGAATGTACTTGACATCGATCTCATATGAAGTTCACATAATGAGTTGTATTGTAGTTTACAAAATAAATAAGAGAAAAGTTGACCTGTAAATGATAGACAATTAACCCTTTACCATTTTTGTTTTACTGAGCTATAATGACGAGCTTCTGAAGTTCATTTCGATTTTTTTTTTTTTAAATTCGCATTAACCCCAGAAGTCCAAAAGATCTACTGAAGCTACGTGCAGTTGGATTTCATTCCTTATGATGGCACAGTCTTTGTTCGAACGAAATTATCTGCACATACTATTTTGTAATTTTATTAATATCAAATCATGCCGGGTTTACTCTATCAGTGCATTTGCTGTGCGTTGCAATAAAAAGCCATTATCATCATTATCATCATCATTATCATCAGCTTTATTTTTGTCCGTTTCATCAACTTCATCATCATTACTATCACTATTATCATCACTATCATTATTGGTTTGGCCCTCCAGCTGACTTGCGGAAGGTCGATGGTTCTACCCAGATGTCTCCGTGCATTCGGGGTCTTCCTCTACCTATAATTAGCTGGACGTTGCTATATGACTGAAATACTGTCAAAATCTGAATGTCCAATGTCGTGCCGCGACATTCAAAATCTAAATGTCCAATGTCGTGAATGTCGCGTGCGACAATCAAAATCTGAATGTCCAATGTCGCGAATGTCGTGCCGCGACATTCAAAATCTGAATGTCCTAATGTCGTGAGTGTCGCGTGCGACATTCAAATTCTGAATGTCCAATGTCGCGAATGTCGTTCCGCGACATTCAAAATCTGAATGTCCAATGTCGTGAATGTCGCGTGCGACATTCAAAATCTGAATGTCCAATGTCGTATGGCGTGAATAGTGAGAGTTGAATGTCGTATGTTGTATGTCGTATTTCGAGCCAACTTCACACAGCCAAATAGTCAAGTCAAGTCAAGTCGATATCTTCTTATTCATCATCAACAATATATTTCCATGATTTTGTTTTTGCTTGTTCGTTGTGTTTATGCGAAACATCTGTTAGTCTAATTATATAAATTACATATATTCCAGTGTTTCCTCGAACCGCTAAAGAAAGTTCAAGTTGAAGGATTTTTGATGTACGCGGAGCCGTCCGAGATCTTCAGCAACCTGGACGAGCTTTGTTATGTGAGGAGTTTAACATGACGCTTATTTTATGTGACGATAAATGTAAACATTTTGACATTTCATTTTGAATACGGAGCTCAATTTTTCAATCAGAAATAAGCAAATGTGTAAGAGTCACATCTTTCGTCATTGCACTGTCTTTAATATCATGAAATTTCAATTTTTTTTTTATTTTTCAAGGGAGTGTATAGGCAAATGGAATTTAAATTTTTTTTTTTTCCCTTTTGTAAATATTCATTAACGTGACAGTAAAATGATTTCCCATAGGAGTCACTATCAAATTCAGAAGATGTTCATATATGTGAAAAAAATATATTGATTCTTCTAATAATAATAAATAATTATTTAAGATATCCATCTTTTCATATAGGTCAGTTATACTTTCTGTAAAGACTTTATCGCCGGGCTAGTGAAAGACATGAGCTCAACTGATTTTGGAAGTACATCCGTACTGATAAAAGCATTACAAAGGGTGAGTATCTGGAAAATCCAAATTAATTTGATTCAGACCAATTATATTAGTATTGACAACAGGCTCTGATAATTTTAAATAATTATACCAATCCAACTTCCGGAACCTATGTAGCTGCATTGTTGTTGTTGTTGGTCTTCTATCACTTAACCACTCACAGCTGTTGGTTCAAAACCTTTGTATTTTCATTTGTATTTTTCATGTGTGAAAGCCTCCCAGCTGGCTTGTGGTAGGTCGGATGTTCCACCCAGATACCTCGGTGCATTCAGGGTCTTCCTCTACCCATAATTCGCTAAATTTATTATTGACATGTTGGCGCACCGATGATAAACTCTAAAACAACAGCAAGAATATTTTAAGCGAATCTCCTTATAATGCGGTATTGCGTAGGATGGGAGGATTGTATTTTTTACATTTCTTTTGCGTTACATGATAATGAAACTGTTGCTAGGCAACAATAAATAGGGAATTTGGCAGTGACACAGGGACGTATGTAATGTCATCTGATATTATTCATGAATGTAAATAGAAACATGCAATTAGAATGAGGATGAAGGCTAAATGAATTCGCTACATGACATGCATTGGGAATGCTCTATGCTGAAACTGAATCGGAAAAGCCTGTTTCACTCATGAATATTCATAACAGAACTTTAGACTTGCTGATGTAATCTTATTTCAAGTCACATACTGAGCAATGGCATTTAGAATAAAGTGTAATGATATCTTTTGAAATATTAAATTGAGCTTTAATTTCACGCTGTGCAGTACGTAAATGGGGCATCTATGGCCTAGTGGTTAAAGTCGCTTAATTTCACTTAGCCCCCATGGTTGTTGGCTTGAATAACGGAAGTGATTCGGTTTACATACAAAATATGAATTCAGTTCCCAAAACACGAAGTTGGTTTTTTCATTGAAGTCCGTGAATTTTCTAAACACACACTTATTTCCAAAAAAACGGGTATCTCGTAGGTATTTGTCACCGATTTGGCCAGCCAAAATTTCTCTGTGTCAGATTTTTGGCTTGATCAACGACATGCGCATGAGATATTGAAACTGATACGTTCGCTAAATTTTGAAGTATTTAAATTAACATGTGCACACTTTCTCTTTACACTGAGTGTTGTTTAAGTTATGATAATTGTATCCATTATAATAAGATGGTACACTTGGTTGATGTAGTTTGTATTTTGTTTGTCTCTGAATTGTATACTCTGATACCTGCAGAAGGCCTACAGCCGAAACGTTGATTCATAACGTTAGATAAGCCTGACGTTGATTTTTTCTAACTTACAGAACTGTAATAAATATCCGTATAAGAACTACATTCACAAGGCGGATGAATTCTGTGATTCTGTGTAAGGTTGGGTTTTATGTCATGTGATAAAGAAAATTAATACGCAGCGGACATGTCGAGATCAAATTTCTTTATGCGTCTAGCTTAGACAAAAACATTATTATTTCGATGATAGACTGTTTAAATAACCTGTCTTTATTTCAGTTTTCAACACATTCCAAAGACGGAAGTGTCTACCATACCTACTGTCTCAATTACTCGAATGCTCTCTCTTATATTGAGAAGCTACGAAAAAATGAAGATTTCTGTGATTTTGAAAAGGTCAGATTCTTTCCATAACTATCTTATCCTGTATTTACTCCATTTTCACCAGTAACATATTTTTATTGTACAAATGCTCTAATGAAATCTTACTGTTTCCAAATAAAGGTTTGCGATAATATTCAATCAGAAATATATAAGTTTAAGCTTATTTAGTATACAACGATTGGGAAATCAAGTTCCTTTAGACCGATATATGAATTACTCATTTCGACCGACATCAAATACGTACAGTGTCGTTATAAGTGTTTTACGGTGATTATGATAAATTAATTAAGATAGTCATAGATGAAATTGATAACGCTGCTGTTATTAGCGGCTACTGATGATGTTTAGAATGAGTAGGGATTAAACTGATAAGTATTTAGTTGTATATATGTGTATAATTTTGTAGGGTGGTACTGTATTGATTGTACATATAGTTTGCTGACATGTTTCGTTTATGTTTTTCTGCAAAACATCAACGCAATATCTCCTTGAATGATTTCATCGTGTAGGAAATCCAATATGAGAATAATAATTTATTCTTAACACTACACTAAAAATTAAACTTACATCGACAGTTTCGTCAAGACCCACTTTTCGCCACCGTTACGGAAGTGGCGGAAATCGTCGACACTGACCGGAAGTGCGTATGCGCAGAAAGTCATCTGGGAAATGTCAACAGTCTGAGTTAACGATGTCGATGAAATTTCAATTTTTAGTGTTGTGTTAAGAAGAAATTATGACTCTCATCAACCCAATATCGTTACTACAAAAGTGTTTACTGTCGACAAATATGGTATCCATAAAGTGTTAAGTGTCGAGCCTCATCGTAACTAAAATAATAACCCGATATCATGACTACAATTGTTCACATTTCAGACCTCTAATATCAAATATCAACCTAATATCATAACAACATAGTGTTCTCGGACGTTTCCTGTCGATCCTTATTGTAACTACAGATTTTAAATGCATAATATCAGCCCAATATCGTATCTACAAACTTACAAAGTGTTCACTGATCCCTTTCCAAAACTGCAAATATTTACCCGATATCGTAACTACAAAGTGTTTACTGTCGTTTAAATCGTAACTACATACATACAATGCTAACAATTTCAGTGGTGCGAGCAGGACCCGCGCTGTAATCGGTTGCAACTCGGGGATCTCATGATTGCCCCGATGCAACACTGTACCAAGCTCCCTCTTCTTCTTCACAATATTAAAAAGTACACCCAGAACACTGTGGAAAAGAAACAAATTATTGATTCGCTGGAGAAAGTCGAGACCTCATTACGTAAGTAATATGCCTACTTAAACATCAGAACGTTACGGCACAGTCTGCTTGTCCTGACGTTGTGAAAGTGTATATCATTTCGGTAATGCAAATATGTACTGGCAATTTAGCATGTTTATGTATATTTGAAGAAATTCTTGACTGCGCAATCGACATTGCCAGGGGTATGGAATGATTCAAGTTGTATTATCTTAGAAATAATCGTTCTCTGAACCTCAATTCTTATAGCATATGATATTATATATTGTATATATGTGTGTGTGACCTAGTAAGTACATGCATATGTATTATTATATATCTGAGATGAAACAACGTGAACTTCAAAGCTCACATTTTCCTCTAAGCGTTGAACCAAACAGATATTAAATTCATATGAATGCATTTGTCGTCTACTTCGATTTAATCTCTCAGATAGTTGGTCTTCCGGATAGAACATCAAAGGATTTGTGCTAGATGATTGAGACCATTTAATAATGAGTTCTATTTATAAAAGATTTATGAAAATAATTCCTTTTCTGTGTTATGCACTTTAGGGCAAAATTGTAATCAAAGACCCTCTAGATCTTAAGCGTTTTTTGCAATACTCAATGTGAGGGTGTATGTGACAGTTTGCTACATTTTCTATATAGACAAAGAAGGAAAATTTAAACTGTTCAATGGATTAAAAAAATGCATGATTATAGAGAATCATAAAAGAAATATTTTTATGAAAAGAGAATTGGGGGTCACTGTCCTACTTTTTGAGTTATCTGCCCCTTGAATGTGATATTTTAGCACTTTTATACCATAATCAAGGGCAGATAACTCATTATAAATCTTGCTGATACCTTATACTACTTCTTATTAATGTTTGTGATTTCATTTCAAGTTATTATGAAAAATATAAAAACAATTGATCTTATAGAAGTTCTGCTATGTTTAAAACAGTGAATATATTGCATTTTTTAAAAAGGGGGAGATAGTTTGAGAAAAATTAAAATATATTTGCATAAGTGATTATAGTATAAAATCTGTCGCATAGAATATCTACATATTTTGTACAGAGACAAGGAATAAAGTATTGAACATTGATTTTGAAGCCTTATGAGGTGTTGTTTGCCATTATTTGAGTTATCTGCCCTTGAATATGGCCTAAAAATGCTAAAATATCACATTCAGTGGCAGATAACTTAAAAAGTAGAACTGTGACCATAGTTTCATAAAAATGTTTCTTTATGACTCTACAAAATTATGCAAAGTTTTAAAAATTCTATTGAACAATTTAAATTTTCCTTCTTTGTCTATATAGAAAATGTAGCTATCAAATACGCCCTTTAACTCATGTACTTTTACAGCGATGGGGAGACAATTTCTTACACCTTACAGTTATACCTTTCGGCGATTCATACTTTTTGTTTGCCTGGGCAGGTATCCAATTTTATGTGCATTAATAACGATTTTATATCAAAATAAATCCCTTTTTTCAGAGCAACTAGAAGATAAGATGAAGTGGTTGAAGAACTTTGAACGTGTACAAGAAATACAGAGACACCTAGTGTGGCCCTCTGTGACTGATCTCGATTCCCGTGCATTCATTCCAGAGGTAAGCAGCTCAGGATGGCAGGGACTTTGTTGTTTTTATGGTTCAAACGTCTGGAAGGGATGCGTGGACATGGGTTTGACACACGTGTCTTGTTTTTAACAGTGTGGGTCTTGGTAAACATTGTAATTGGCTGAATGGGAAAACTATGATTTCCAATTTGTTCTAATTTAGGAGTTCATTGTTTGCTGGTTTTGATTTTTTTTAAGGGGTATTTGTTTGTTTGGAGTTGTTTTTGTTTGTTTTTTGGCATTGTAAAGGTTGTGTTTTACCTTCATAATCTGTATTTTTCAAACGCTATAATAATGGGAAACCTGCATGGGTTCGGTATTATATATTCAATTTATTACTGACTTTCTTTGCTAACAGCAAGGAAAATGACAAGAAGCAGGTTATTTAGTTACGTAATCGAAAGGAAGGCCAGACATTAATACGGTGATGCGACTTACTATAAATATGCTTTAGGTCCTGTCCGGATCTTGTTCGTCAAAAGCTGGTTTCCAAGGTATGGATATATTCAAGTCCATGTTGCAACCCGTGATTGATTGGTTTTTCTTGTTGAGCTTAAACTGCTGTTTGCAAAGCACAATTTCTAATTTAAATAAATACGTTGAACATTTTCTTCGTTTCGTAATAGTTGAGTTATTTCGATTGGTTCAGACAGAATGAAGTTATATTACATTAGCGAGCTTTCAAGAACAAGGGACGCAGTAATAAGAATCATTAGCACTTAGATAAGTCAGAGTAGAAGGTTTTGAATTTTTAGATAGACGGAGCATAGCTTGCGTGTGGGTTTTATTGTTTTACATCATTTTATTGTTTTATTTTATTAGTATGAATAGAATATTTTAAGCATTTTATTGTACTATTGTGTAACGTGTCGCATGAACTTAATATCACATTAATCAACACTGTTTTGATCAGAACAGACTATTCCAAAAATTACCCGTGAGTCCCAATACGCCAAGTACCTTGTTGTTTTAGTGCCACAGGGAGAGGTCTCTTATAGGTCAAGTGGTAAATTTGTCGATGTTAGAATAAAATTGGAAAGTTATTATACTAATTCTGGGTTAAGAGGAAATTGACACATAAAGTATGGAATTAGAAAGTTAATTAGATCTTTATTTTTATACAATCGATAATTGAATGTCAGTAAGTGGCTTAGTTCATATAAATGAATTTTCAACTTATATTCGAGTAAAACCAATCTTTTAAACCGTAAATTTCTCAAGTGAACGTTTGATTAATTATTAAGCAGTCTAGGAAAATAAAGATGAGGTTAATGAAAAAGAGCATATCCAGTCGCAAGAGGAAACGCAGTCACTGTCCTGAAATTACAGGAATCGATTTTTCCTCTTTATACTGAAAATTGACCCAAAACTATGCATCGTTTTTTTGTTTTTTTTTTTTGTTTTTTGTTTTTTCAGTAATCTTTTTATGAGTTTTCATGTATTTTTTCACAAAAATCATTATGAAAATAAATCCAAGTTACATTGCAAGCAACAATAATTTTCATATTTTTTTTTTTTTTTTTTTTTTTAATATTTACATAAATATGGTTCTGAATACTGGTTGTTTCAGTATTTAAAGGCAAAGCTTTTGCGACAACCATGCGAGAGACTTCTCGCTTGTCCAAGTCGCCAACTCATTCACGAAGGTGCTGTAACTTTAACTGGTAAGTATACAAGCTATCTAACTGTAACCTTGAAGCAGCTCGTTCACAAATAGGTAGGAATTAAAGAAAAAATATTCTTTTTTGTTAATATTGGTGAAGTCTTTGCTTCCTGGCAAATATATTCGACAAGTATAGTTCAAATTACAGGGAAAACACTATTTTTGTAAACGCAGCTTCTGCGAAATTGGTTAAATGTAGAATAACAGCTGTTAGCGGTTCCACGTGACACGTTCCGCAAATGGCGTTATATGTTTTATAATTCTTAATATAGTTTAATGCCGTCTGTGACCGTTATGCTAGTGATAGGGGAACCATTTATTCGATTTTTTTACAATAACGGATGGTGCATTAGGAGACAATGCGCCTGTAGATTGGTATGGATAGTTATAATACACACATCTAGGTAAATGCCCATAATATTTCACATTGGTATGGATAGTTATAATACACACATCTAGGTAAATGCCCATAATATTTCACAATGGTATGGATAGTTATAATACACACATCTAGGTAAAGGCCCATAATATTTCACAATGGTATGGATAGTTATAATACACACATCTAGGTAAAGGCCCATAATATTTCACAATGGTATGGATAGTTATAATACACACATCTAGGTAAAGGCCCATAATATTTCACAATGGTATGGATAGTTATAATACACACATCTAGGTAAAGGCCCATAATATTTCACAATGGTATGGATAGTTATAATACACACATCTAGGTAAAGGCCCATAATATTTCACAATGGTATGGATAGTTATAATACACACATCTAGGTAAAGGCCCATAATATTTCACAATGATACTGTAGATTGGTATGGATAGTTATAATACACACATCTAGGTAAATGCCCATAATATTTCACAATGATACTGTAGATTGGTATGGATAATTATAATACACACATCTAGGTAAAGGCCCATAATATTTCACAATGATACTGTAGATTGGTATGGATAGTTATAATACACACATCTAGGTAAAGGCCCATAATATTTCACAATGATACTGTAGATTGGTATGGATAGTTATAATACACACATCTAGGTAAAGGCCCATAATATTTCACAATGATACAATTTTCATGAATAGGAAAAGAGTAAATAGCATTGGCATATTGTAGACTAATGCAAATGATACATAATGGGCAGATATCATTTGTAAAACAACACTTATTAATAAACACATTGAAAATTTTGACCAAATTAAGTCATTTAATATTTTATTTGGATGCCAAAGTACCATCATTGTTTACATTTTGCATTGGCGAGTATTCCCGAGGACGTACAGTCATTGGAAAAGAATTGAATTTGAAAAACCGTCGCCGAATCATAATTTGTTTATCTGCTACGTTAACAATATATGTACTAGCGATTCGTTAACGGAGACATACGGAAGGTCTATGAAAAACTAACGAAGCGAAATATGCAAATAAGGTATTTTTGTAAACAATCAAATGTTCTTAAGTATAAGACTCTTTCTTATTTAGGCAATGTAATAATATTGTCGTCAACAAATATGTACAGACTGCATCTCGTAACCAATCTGTAACACACATTTTGCTTTTCTGTCCGAAGAATATACATTGCTTTTGGAGGCGTAGTGAGCCTTTAAAATCAAATTAATAGTCAATGATCATCTATGAACGAGCTGCTTTAACAAACAGAGATGTTAACATAACGACATATTTGATCTGTACAAGCGCAGATGATCCTGCGATGAGGTTTTTGGCTTATCGAGTTATAATTCCACCACAGACTCGAAATTCACAAACATTATTAAACGCTAAGTAAAATTGAAATATTTAAGGACGAATTACATCGCCATACACAGTCTCATATCATGTCACCGGGGCAACCAGCCCTGTAACTAACGTGGTGTTTAACTTATGCTGCTGACCACACCTAGTTACATTATCCTAACACTGGGCAAACCAGTACATGGAACCTCTGCAGAGAGCCAAAGCACAGTGGAAATACACCAATACTAGTTTAAAATCCGGGAATCAAACTCTCGTTGTCCACCTTACGCGATTAATGCTGTAACCACTCGGCCATTTGGCCCGGTCAAATTAAAGTATTAAAATATGTTCGATGCATTTGTTTGTAATATTTCTCATTCTTATCTTAAGTGTTTTGATAAAATATTGTATGCCTATTATTTTGTAAGTAATTAAAAGAAAAATGACATTAATCTTTGCTATGAATATATAAGCGGAGAAACCTTATCACTTGCCATATTTTTATTGTAAAGTTACCAAAAAGCAAAACGAATGTATTGACATTATTTTTAAGTGTTGAAGAGGATGGAAAAGTGTTGATTTTGAACATATTCTACAAACTCCTATATTATTTGAATTTGAATCTTTTTGCGAATCTATTTTGGCGAAATAATCCATATCACTGAGAAAACAAATCTTCATGTTTGCAATTTTGCTATAGGGTAAACGGATCTGTTATGTTGTAATTGTGAATAAGAGTTCATAGGAGGGATTTGAACACATCATTCAAGGCTTAAGTCGAACATGTCTATTTGTCAACAGTTTAAATGTATGACTTATCAAAGAACTGTTTTGACAACCATAATCATTCAATGTCTTATTTAATGGATAACACAACATATCAATGTTATTCTTAAAATTCTGTGTTTACTGTTCAGTTTTATTGTTATTTAAAATGCCAAGAAACATTGAAATTAAAGTCAATGTTTCAAATAGGTTGAAGAATGCATCCTATGCCGCTTTCTTTTACAGACTTCATTATACAATAATGCTGTGTTCGAAAGATAGCTTCAAAATTCAATTTAAAACTGAAATTAGGTTATGTTTGTTCAACATACAAACTAGGACAACAACCTCGGCATTGTTGTGTCAATATAAATGATTTATATTACAAATTAAATTTCCGATGCGCAACGGGGATTTAACGATTCGCTGCCACAACAAAATCAATCCTGATCATATTTCCCATAATTCCCGAGCGCAAACTCCGCCATGGCTCCGACTGGGCTCTATTACAGCTCTTGTCACGTTTTGTTGAAAACACCACTCGAACAAAATGGCATATAACAAAAGGCCCTGTAGGGATACAAACACAGCTAAAAGGAAAACTAATTTGATATGATTTGTTTTTGTTTTGTCGATCGCCATTTCTGCTCACGATATTCGATACGTCTAATCTTTCAAAACGTTAGTGCTTTTTTACCAGTTAAACGAATGCGGACTGTAACATTGATTAGTACACATTGAAATATTCTTTGTTTTAATTTGCCCACAATTTTCAGACTTAACTTATCAATAAAATAAATGAAATTTTCGCTTTATAGTATATATATTTATATATACTTTTTTTCCTTACAGAAACCACAAAGTCTTTTGACGCCCATTTATTTTTGTTTGATGATATATTGCTCATAACTAAAGCAAAGAAGGCTAATAGAAAGGTATGTTGTAGCAATCTAGATACCTTTATCATTCTTTAAGAATAAATATAGAACAAGTATACGATTTTTACAATGTGTTGTTTACATTTAGCATGTTAACGCTGTTAGTTTTTCTCCATATTTTCATAAGATTTATACAGAAAGTTGAATTACAGTACCTTATACCTGTGTGGAGATATTCTAAAGAATTGCATTCAATTATTCAATCTCATGTCTCATGGGTAAAGACAACAATGCATTTTTTTTTTATTTTGAATATCGGTTTGTCTTAATATAAACCTTTTCTTTGTACTGTATACACAGAATTTATTATGTTTCTCCTTGATTGTTCTACATATTTTTTAAATATTAAGTTACACTTAATTTTCTTCTTGAATACGGTATTTACTTAACAAATTTAGTTTAAGCTTATTTATTTTACGTCGATTGGAAAATAGATTCTTGCAACTTATATTACTCTTTTTGACGGTTCCTTGTTTGGACCAGTACCTAGCGCCTGGGAAGGTATTTATTTGTAATGTTTATGAGCCTGTGTGTATTTGTATTTTGAAACATTCATGCTCAGATCATAACATAATATACGAGGGTTTCGTGGGTTAAGATAAGGAGTTTTTTTGTTTATTGGATTTAACGTCCGGAGTTAGGTTTACTTCTTAACACGATTCTTTCAATCATAATGTCAGCAAAAATCAGCGTCTGAGGGTCAAAGTGCCGGCGGGAATCTGGACCGCCAAATGTACACAGTCCACCGTCAGCCACTTCCGCTGGACCGTCTTGGTATACATGATGTCAACAGCCATGAAGCGGCAGGTAAGTTCACGTCATTTTTTAATACGGAAGTTTTAATTTTTTACAGAAACTTGCTTGGTGAATAAAACAAAAAATGGTATAATTCTTATGATGAAAAGCTATTGTAAAAATATTTACTGGTAAATCATACATGCAGTCTTAAATATTTTATTGAGTACTGCATTCACTTTATGAATCTCCATATTTTATTGCTATTTTTCTGTCACCATTATTTCATTCGCTTTCTAGCTGAATTGTCTATCCGACACAAATCTGCCGCATTGTAAAGCACAGTGAAACAATGTGTCGAGTTTAGGATTCATTCATTTGACTTCAAAATCAGCGCCATTCCTAGTGGTCAACATTCACAGTTGTGATATTTCATGTCTGTGGTGTATTTCCTGAACCAGTGCTCAAATATGATGACAAATCAGGCAACCATTCTGTGTTTTATGTTTACATAAAGGCGTCCAATTATTTTATTAAGGTAAAGTCCCTGTAATTGTTCCGCTACGTCTTGGACCGGAAAATCAAAACTAAGGAACACCTTATTATAGAGAATCAAACTAGAAACAAACTTATGGGATAAAAAATGGGGGTCTCCATGCTACGGTTTGAGGTATCTGCCATTGAAAGTCAGTTTTTAGTTTTTTTCTGGCATTTCAAGGGCAGATAACATAATATTATTAATATTATCCCTGTCACTGTATAAAAGTTGTAGAAATTATGTAAAGCAGATTTTATACTTAAGTCGAAAACGCGATTATATAGAAATATTTTTTTTCCAAAGAAAACGCAGTATGCCTATTTGCTGAAACATATTGAGAAATGTTTTAAACTGTGCATAATGACTAAGAGTGAAACAGAAAAAAATAATGTGATATAAAATAAGGTATCGATAGGCTTGATTTGAGTTATCTGCCCTAGGAAATGACAGAAAAGAGAAAAAAAAAAACTCATATTCAGAGGCAGATAACTCAAATAGTAGCGCAGAAACCCCCATTTTTTATCCCATAAATATATTTCTTGTGTGATTCTCTATAATCATGCAAAGTTTTAAAAAATCTGTTCCCTAGTTTCTTCATTTCTTAAGCAATCATCTTCAAACTTTATGACAATGTTTATGACCATAATGTCTCGATTGTGTTTGATTATGACTGAGATCGGCCAATTAGGTCAGGAGTTAGCCCCCTTTAGTATAAAAATGCCAGATTTCACTTCGTTTACACTCTAGCATCTTCATTTTTTAGAAATCATTTTCAAACTTTACGACAAAGTTTATGACATAATGTCTATTGAGTTTAATTATGGCTGAGTTGGGCCAATTAGGTCACGAGTTATGCCCCTTTTGATATAAAAATGCAAGATTTCACATTGTTTACACTCTATCACCTTTATTCCTTAAGCAATCATCTTCAAACTTAATGACAATGTTTATGACTATAATATCTCGTTTGAGTTCGATAATGACTGAGATCAGTCGATTAGGTCAAGAGTTAAGTCCCTTTTTATATAAAAAAATGCAACATTTTACTTTGTTTACACTCTAGCACCTTTATTCCTTAAGCAATCATCTTCAAACTTTATGACAATGTTTATGACTATAATATCTCGATTGAGTTCTATTATGGCTGAGATCGGTCAATGAGGTCAGGAGTTAAGCCCCGTTTAATATTTAAAAAAAAACCAGATTTCACTTTGTGTACACTCTAGCATCTTCATTCTTTTAGCAATCATTTTCAAACTTTATACTTTGTTTATGACCATAATTTCTTGATTGTGCCCCCTTTTAATGTAAAAAAAAAAATTTCCCTTTGTTTACTCTCCTGTGTCTTCATTTTTAAACAATCATCTTCAAACTTTAACACAATGTTTATGACCATAATCTCGCAATCGGGTTTAATTATGGCTGATATTAGCTTAGTTAGTTAATTTAGGAGTTATGCCCCTTTCACTATAAAAAAAAACAGATTTCACTTTTGTTTACACTCTAGCATCTTTCTTTCTTAAGCAATTATCTTTCTCAGGTGAGCGATTCAGTGCCATCTTGGCCCTCTTGTTTATATAATGTCCTTTTTCAAAATCCTAGATACTGTTAGGTAGGCACTAGGTAATCTGAAACCACTGGGCCAAATTTGTTGAAACTTGCCAGTGATGGCCTTTGTATGAAGTTCTACCAAAGTTGTTTAAATGGTTCCAGTCCATTGTATATCTGGGTTACAGGAACTAAAAAAAAAAAGATTTTTAAAGTAAAATCTTTAAAATTCTTTTTCTCCGAGAGCTTAGTTATTTGGTGTGTTGCATTGTAGTGGACCTTTACCAAGTTTGTTCAAATTATGACCCTTTGTCAAAAACTGATCCTGCCCCAGGGGTCATTTGATTTTACATAGACTTAGAAAAAAAATCTCATCAGAAACGACAAGGCCTAGTTAGTTATTTTGTGTGTAACATAGCCTAGTGGACCTCTACCACGTTGGTTCAAATAAGTGCCCTTGGGTCAAAATTGGCTCTGCCTCCGGGTTCACATGGTTTATATAGACCCTAAAAAAAACTTGTCAGAAACCACAAGACTTAGAGCTTGTGTGGCATTTTGTTATGGATCTCTACCAAGTTTGTTTAAATCATAGCCCTCGAGTCAAAATTGACCCAGCCCCAGGGGTCACTTGATTTTACAAAGATTTATATAGGAAAAACTTGAACAATCTTCTTGTTAGAAACGACAAGGCTTAGAGTTTTTATATTTGGTGTATAACATGGCCTTGTGGACCTCTACCAAGATTGTTCAAATCATGGCTCTGAGGTTAAAATTGGTCTGTCCCAGAGGTCACTTGATTTCATATTGACTGATATAGGGAAAAAAGGTTAAAATCTCTTCTTGAGACAACAAAGCCTGGAGCTAGGTATTTTGGGTGTGCCAATGTCTGTTGATTTTTAAATCATGGCCCTGGGGGTCAAATTTGGACACACCCAATATTCATTTGTTTTTACAAAGATTTATATAGGGGACCATGACCTTCACTTTTGGATCACATGACACAGTTGTGTGTGTGGAACAATTAATCTTGGATGACCTTCATCATGACCCAGAGACCTTCTTTTGAATTTATAAGCTACAACCTTCAAATTCAAGTTTTTGTCTGTAAATTTGAACCACAAGTACTGTTTGGTGTGTGGAAATGAGAAATGATCTTTTATGTTATATAGTAACTTGTACAGGCAATGTTTTTTGCTGCCCTTTTTTTTTTTTTTTTCTTTGTTTTTTTTCAGTACGGTAGGTAACTTTTTCCGTTTAAACCTTTTTCATTTATATTTCGGCCAGAGGCCTTTAGTGTCAGCAATATTTGTTAAAATTTGTTAAAGGCCCTTGGCCAAAACGTTAATTAAAAGAGTTGAAACGGAAATAATAAATTATGATATATATATATATATATATATATATATATATATATATATATATATAGACTTAGCTTACAGGATTTTTTTTGCTACTAAAATATTTAAATTTCAAAGTTTATTTCATATATTTGCGCGTGCTATTTCAAATCTAGACTGCTTATCAACACCTGTGTAAGTCTTGATCATTTTTGCTTCAATATTTCACATGGAATCCTTCAGTTAACCACCCAGATTTAATGGCCAGTGTTATTCAATTTTATTGATGCTTTACAAATGAAAACTGAAATTAATCTTAAGTTCACGGAAAGATCCATTCCCAAGTTACCAGTTGTTAGTGTTTGCGTGAACATATGTTCTATGCACCGCCAACTCTCGTGATCATGTTGCCAAAACATGTTCCCAAAATTGCACTTTTATAGCATTGAACTCAATTTTCATATGTACAGTATATTTCCCAAGTTTTTAGCTCACCTGAACACTTGTACTCGGGTGAGCTTTTGTGATCGCCTTTTGTCCGTCGTGCGTCGTCCGACGTCCGTCGTTGACAATTGCTTCTGAACACTCTAGAGGCCACAGTTTTGGCCCAATCTTCATGAAACTTGGTCAGGATGTTTGTCTACATGATATCTCGAATAAGTTCGAAATTGGGTCATGTAGGGTCAAAAAATAGGTCACCAGATCAAATCTTAGAAAAACCTTGTGAACACTCTACAGGCCACAGTTTTGGCCCAATCTTCAATAGACTTGGTCACGATGTTTGTCTTCATGATATCTCAGATGAGTTTGAAATTGGGTTATGTTGGTTCAAAAACTAGATAACCAGGTCAAATCTTAGAAAAACCTTGTGAACACTCTACAGGCCTACATTTGTGCCCCAGTCTTCATTAAACTTGATATGAATGATGACTTCATGAATTCCCAGTTAAGTGCAAATTCAGGTAGGATTAATATGTAGGTCACTTAGTCAAATGTTAGAAAAACACTTTAGATGCCAGATTTTTTGTCATTATGCCTAACACAGCCATCTTACTCAGGTGAGCGACACAGGGCCATCTTGGCCCTCTTGTTTGTTGTTGTTGTTGTTGTTGTTTTGTTTTTATGTTGTTGTTTTTTTTTTTGTTGTTTTTTTTAAGGATTTTCTTATCTATATAAGCGTGCGTTATCTTACTATTATTGCGCCCTGCACCTCCTTAATTGTCTAAATATATGATTATGAGGCTCGAAATAAAGAGGGTAGCTACTTTATGAACAGCTTGATCAAAATCCACAGTATTGTTGAGAGAAGATAATGATGTATTATCTCAGACACCGGCTCTGTTTAAACAATGGTTGCGCTTGATGATAAATCTTAAATGAGAGTTTCGGTCTGCGACAAGGAGATATACTGGGCCTATAGCTTTTATTCATATTGTTAAGTAAATATACATAGATTCTAAGGTTGTCATTTCTGAGATAACGACACGTTACTAAGGCAATGATTTCCTGTCTAGGCGAAGCTATTATCATGCACAAGCCTTAATGATAACATACGATGGTAGTTTATGGCACTGCATTACAAAATAATGTTGTCTCGGATATAGACTTCTGGTAATATAACGATTATTCTTTTTTGTAAGAAAAGTAACAAGCTCATTAGTATAGGTCAGTTATAAACTTATCAGAGTACTGGTCCTATTTTCTAAATCTGAAAGAGCCCAGTAGTTAAATCAAAGTCATATTAAAGAGATTAGAATATCAAAAATATATTGGTCAGTGTAATTTTCATTGTATGTATATGATCTATAAACAGTACGTATTCTGGGGCTTTCTTCACAAACCACTTCAAGATATTTCCTCATTATGGTTATGATATTTTATGAATCCTGTATGAACTTTCTGAAATATTTTCTTTTAAAACCAAACAACAAACTTACAAAACGAAAGGGAACGCATATCAACCAGTATATGCCCATTATACTTCCAAAAGCAGTTAATATTCATCGGGCAGAAAAGCAAAGTGTGTGCTACAGAATTGTTACGAGATGCATCTGTACATACTCGTTGACGACAACGTTACTACAATGCATAATAAGAAAGAACCTTTTACTTAATATCATTCAAGTGTTTACAAAAGAAAGTAATTTTCATATACCGCATATTTTCTAACGTTTTCCATAGACATACCGTATGTCTCCATTAACGAATCACGAGTGCATAAATTGTTAGTCTAGCAGATAAACAAATTATGATTCGCCGACGGTTTTTCGAATTCAAATTATTTCCGATTACAGACCTTCTTCGCCAATGCAATTCAAAAATCGTAAATACTTACTATGAAAAATAACAATTTTTACTTAAGTCAAGATTTGAACTTCTGATTCTTTAAGAAAAAGGCGCCTGATTTCAGAGATATTACGCATACAGCTGTGTTCACTGCACATTATGCAAGAATACAGATCATAAGGAACCAAAGCAATATTAGAAAATCACTGGCACTAGAACCGCAGAATTACGATTTTTGTTCCTTTATACTGTATAATGAACATGGTAAGGAACGGAATCTGACATCACTTGATTACGGAGGTTGTAACATTGTAAAATGTATGCTTTCATTATATTCTATGCACGCTTTGATCATTCAATTCAAATAACACATGGTATAATTGTCAAAAGGCAACCTTAAAGTAATAACGCGAAATGTAACAACAATTTGTATGTATTTTTAAATCTGCTCCACTCTCAACTTCCGTGGGTTTTTTTCGGCATTCCCACTGGATGACGCAATACATCTACGCAATCAGATTCCCCGATCTAGACTATGTCAATTTCACATCGTCCAATCATATCGCTAGATTCAAAATCGACCGTTGATAGTGGAGCAGACTTATAAAGATTAACAAACTGTTGACATATTTGGTTATTACTTCGTTATGGTTGCTATAACATGTGTTAATTGAATATCTGACTGATCGGACCGTGTATAGAATATGATGGTAGCATACATTTATAGAAAACCTTCGTAATCAAGTAATGTCAGCAGATTCCGTTCCTTACCATGTTTCAATATACAGTGAAGAAGAACGAAACCTTTTTTTTTTTTTAAATCGTGTGATAGTAATCAAGATTTCAGTGTGTGTGGTTATTCTGGGGTTCTAGTGCCAGTGAAGAAAATGTATAAATATACACCGTGTTGCCTTGTTTACAGAGCATGTGAAGAATACTCATTCGCAAAGAAAGCGTGCTCTAAGGCTTTCATTAATTCAAATGTTTTCTTTTCATTATTTTCAGAATTGTACCTTAAACAGCAATTGTTTTCGAAATAATAAAAAACACATATCATATTGGCTATGTAACATTTCTTTCCATACTAAACCCACTACATTTCGAAACGAAATAATACAATTTAGTGAAAGCCTGAGAGTGTTCTTTCTTTTGAAAGTCTGAGAGCATTCTTTCTTTTGCAACTGAATATATATAGCTAGATCAATAAACAGCCTAAAGAGCAACACAAAACTTTTTTTCAGCAAACGGTTTAAAGAATGCCTTCGTCATTGTGCAGATCAGTCGCTTCCAGCAAATTATTGACGTTTTCACGTTACAAGCCGGAAATGATATGGTCAAGGTACGTGTCTGTCATATCATATCCAGTTAAGCTGAATTTTGTCATCATTGTTTATCTAAAACAATAGCGATATTGTGACTAGAACTTAAACCAATGTTAAATTTTATCATGTACTGAACAGGTAGTGGGGTGATGCTTTTTTAAGTCAGCTTGCAGATTCCTTTAATGGCATCTGATTAAATGATTGATATTTACCTTTGTTTTATGCAAACTTATGAAATATTGTGTTTTATTAGTTAGATAAAAATCCATATCCCACAGTGTGAGTCATATAGATTTGCCGGGACTACTTTTTTACTTATAAAGGGCATGTAACAGCAATAAGCATATCATAGAAAAAGATAATTTGTTTGAGTGAAACTATTAAAATTTTATCACTTTTCGATGAGATATCTTCCATATCAACTCAAAACAAACACATTTCCTCTATTTGTATAGGGACAACCTGTCCCTTTTTCTTTCAGAAATGATCGCTTAGAGCAGTTGTGAGTGATAATACTGACAGTTGCTATTATTATACTGGTTATCGTCGCCATGATAGTATTTCAGTTTTATAGCGATGGCCAGCTATATACAAATGCTGGAAGGTTAAGAGTGCGTAGAACCGCAGACCACCCACAAGCCAGAAGGAAGACTTCCTCACTTGAAACATTCGAGTGACCAGACTGGGACTCGAACCCCGAACAGTGAAGGCCCAAGTAATAGTAAGATAATACTGTTACCAATCAGCCATGGAGGCTATGTTTCTGTCTTGAGGTAAAGTCCCTACAGTAGTTCCGCTACATCTTGGATCACTTAACCTCTACTAAGATAACCAAGGTAACTGAATGAACATTAAACTTGGATATCTCCGTAAAAGGCCATGAGGTCCGAAATATAGTGGAACCATTACAGGGACCTTGATACGATTTATGGAAATAAAAGTTACCGTAAAATCATTAATGTTCATTGGTATTAAATCCCGTTGATATTGTAACCTATTGTGTCTTAATACGAATTTATGTAAATAAAAGATACTGTAAAATCTTTAATTTTCGTTGATATAAAATTTCGTTGCTTATGTACCTGATTATGCAGATCTATGTTCTAGAAAACACGAGGTCTATATTAGAGACAGGTCTGCATGAGGATTAATATTCGTCCATGAAATCGACGAAAATTAGTGTCCCGGGAAAATTAATGATTTCACAGTAGAAAGTTTTTTAACCAATGTCTTCACATTTATGTTGAATGAAATAATTTATACTGGCATTTTCTTCACAGAATGGTTGGATATACAACATTCGAGAGGCAAAGAGCATATACTGCTGTAGAGGAATAATCAACTCCCAAAGTTCTTGTGAGAATGACGCCGAAAGTGGCGACAAGAACACCCTCAACAGAAGTCGAAGTGACACAAGAAATGGGAACAGCAAACCAACACATCGGAGGAGCTCATCCGGACGACAGCATGGGAAATCACTATCAGTTGATGCAGTGTTTCTTTGAGGAAAATATCAAACTTTGGGGCCTTTGTTGTGGACGCAATGGGTCATAAATATTTCTGTAACAAGTAAACCATATGGACATTTTTGTTATATAAATATTGTCCTGGTCTGTTTTTTTCTTGTTTATCTTTTTTTTTCGTTAAAATAAATAATTTATTTATTTATTGAATACCTGTCAGGTTTAATTGGCTTTATGTTTCTCGGATATCAAAATTAACTTCTTATAACACTAAGTTAATTTCCATGCCTATTTCATATGTTTCATTCAATTTTAAAAGTGTCTAATTACAAAGTATGAAAATTCCAAAATGGGGGGTCTATCGTTTTAGTTACATTGTTTTTGAATTAATTTAAATGAAAAATTATTAATATATATTTCCATTGTACAATAATACTCATTTCTTGTTATATGTATACTACTATTAAAACATATCCTGTTCTCTCTTGGCGTGCCCTTAAACATGAACTAAAGTGCTTATTGAAAATGAAATCCTCAGTGCGCATGTGCTAAAACACCTTTTTGTAAACTTTTAACATACTCATAACAGCATATTAGATATGTCATATTTTTATTAGAACTTTGTTTGAATTACTGCTTACTGGTTAAGGTTTCAAGCACCAAACTTTCTTGGGTTTTATTCAACCTTAATTGTACTTTTTTTTTAGACATATAAATACCAAACCCAGTTTTCACATTCGTCTTCCTACTTAAATGCAGATTAAATCAACACAATATAACTTTATTTACTCGTATCGTCTTACAACGAGTCCTCACTATAAACAAAACGGGTTCAAACATCTCAGAAATGTCTAACACATGTCATGGTAACGACAGAAAAATTACGACATTCCTGGGAACAAATTCAGAGCATATTGCCAATTTCAATATAAATTCCATGTCCCGGTACGGAGAAACAAAGGAAAAACGATTTCGGTTAACCTTGCGTTTTTCCGAACATCTCAAATTGCCTATCAGTCCTCGGAATAACGCGATATTACTTAATAAGTAATAACTGTAGTAATCATATCTCGGTTAATGACAGACGTATGTAATTTACTGTATTAATTTCTGTAGCAATCATATCCCGGTCAATGACAGACGTATGTAATTTACTGTATTAATTTCTGTAGAAATCATATCCCGGTCAATGACAGACGTATGTAATTTACTGTAGTAATTACTGTATTTACCATACCACGATCAATGACAGACATATGTAATTTACTGTTGAAATTACTGTATTTACCATACCACGATCAATGACAGACATATGTAATTTACTGTTGAAATTACTGTATTTACCATACCACGATCAATGACAGACATATGTAATTTACTGTTGAAATTACTGTATTTACCATACCACGATCAATGACAGACATATGTAACTTACTGTAAATATGTTACATACCAAAAACATACATATGTAATTTATCGTCACAGAAGTAGTAAGAGTAGTAATCATGAGTCAGTCAGTAACAGACGTTAATACGTCACTGTATAGTTCATCTGCATTTAGCTAGAGAAACTGTTGTGAAATTGGGGCAGCTATGTTAAGAAATGTTTTTAAGAAAAATATGGGAATCCGTTAAAGACGCAATGACATCATATCAACATCATCTTGTAAATACATCATACTTATCAACAGCCTACCTTTGAAATCCATTTTTTTTTGAGACGCCATTTGTGCCCCCCTGTTTTTTATTTATATTGTTGGAAGTGCTGACGCGTATTTGTGAATGAGTTAATATACAACAATCATGAATAAATATTAAAATGTGTAGTGAAACTGTATGTTTAAATTCAAATGTACCTGAGCTTTTGATCATTCTCTATAGTACAAAAACGAATTTGTGTTGTCTACTTTTTTTTTTCTTTCGTTTTTTGTTGTTGTTTTTTTGCCTTGTTTTTGTTGTTGTTTTTTTTGTTTTGTTTTCAGAGCTTACGTTTTATTACAGTTTGTGTTATTACAATAAATTTTATAATTTAAATGATATTAAGAATATTCCAACCCCTTGTTGCGTTTTCTATTTAAAGGTCCTAAATGTGGAAATAAAACAGTCTCTAAGCTACATACATCTCTAAGCATACATTGAATTCAATTGAAATGTGATGTATTTTTGCATATACGTTTTAACCACATGCAAAAGAACTGAAATAATGTAATTTTAAACCAATTCCCTTTAATTACAGTCTTTCAAAATTATCAAAGGAGATTTTTTTTTAAAAATCACGACATTGGAACATGTCTATTTATTACTGATCTTTCCTGGTCATTTTTGTTCAAATCATGTATTGTTTTCATTTGTATATTTTCCTTTTTTGAAAAATATGTGTAACTAAACATACCATGATGTAGCTCGCTGTCTTTCATTAACATAATGTGATGTTTGTGATTGTTTATATATTGAAACACAACTCTACATATGTATCCAATTTTCATTTCTGAAAAACATTGTCTATAGTGATTGTGATTTGAAATATAATAATAATTATATAAGCCAATGTGTTTTTGTCACGTGATGTGCATGTGACCTGGTTGGCCGTGACTACACGACCATTTGTTTTAAGCATTAAATTGGTTGCATTATGAGAACTGCCTACAAGATAAAACGTACGTCAAACTTTCCTAAATGATTCAATAAATTTGAAATTAAGTTCCACGTATTCAGACATCCAAATTCAATACTTATTTTTATCAAAGGAAAGTTCAGACATGTTTAAAGGGAGGCAAATCGGTCTGTTTTAAGGGTCGGGGACCGAAACAAATGTGTCCGTTTGGTTTGAACCATAGACAATTCAAATTTCCCCATACAAATACCGACCTTTTCTAATTTCTGTCATTTGAAATCTATATTAACAAATAAAAGTTAAGAAAATGACTTTATATTCTTTCTGAATACGTGGGAAATGATAAGTTTTGATTACTTTGCTATGGTATTTCATCATGAAGTTAGAACCTTTTTTTAATTGATATCAGTTTTTACTCCGAAAAAATTTAGATTGTTTTAAAATTTTTGCCTTGGGGGGGACACATTTTACCTTGGAATCTGCAGGGCTGGTATGCTACAATTAACATGACGTAAAGTACTGGTCATTTGAGATAGAATTAAATCAAAAGTGAAATAAAAGAATAAATAAAGCTCTCTGGACAACGCGAATACATAACCACTCCTTTTATGCTCATTTTTGAAATACATGTATAAAAAATCAAAAGTGAATATAAACTTGTATACTAGTACTGGTTCACAGCAAAATATCAATTTTATATTCTCAATGCTTTCCATTCTTTCTACTCTCTTATCTCATCGAAATATGACACAGTTTCAATATTTCACGCACGTGTAGCGCGAGTGAAAATATATCTATATATATATATCATATTCACTAAAGAAAAACATTTATTTTCTTTTTATTTTATGCTAACAGCTGCTACACTCCCTGTATAAGTAAATAAAAGTAGTTCCAGCAGATCTATGAGATATATATTTTAACTCACGAATAGAACACAGTTTTTCACCAGTTAGCATAAGATAAATATACATATGCCGGTCAGCACTGTGGTTTCTGATTGTTATTAGTTTTCGTGCCAGTAGCAAGGAATCTAAGTCGGTCATGATTCAGATCCGAGACCTTGAGATCCCAGGGTCCCATGTTGTTCCCCAGCCCATGCAGTCAGCTGTCTCCTTCATCCGTTGGCAGTTCACGCACTGTTACACTGTAACAGTGTTAGCGGCTCAACTACGTGACCTTGTCAAAATATATTTTTAAAATATTTATTAAAAACAAAAATTAAATAAATGGACGTAAAACACTTGTTTTGTTGTGTTTTTTATGAAAAAAAAAATCATTTGATGCCATTCAATAAATCGCTAGTCAGTGATATCTGACATTTTTACACAAATCTGGTCGAAAAAAATGCCAACTGCGTTTTTCATAATTACCATCATAATTATACACAAAAACGTTCACTGAATTGACATGTAAAAGGAGACAATTAGTTTGTTTTGTTTTATGAAAATTAGTTTAATGTTATTGGTCTGTTCAGAGACGTAGATAAAGGGGATTGCTGGATATCAATATTCTCGATAAATCACGCCTGCTTCGTGATAATGCGAGACTCATTAATATATTTTCCTCTTATCAATATAATTAATATTAGAATAACTTTTAAAACATTAATTTCCCTTACGGTGAGGTAATCAATTAAACAGTCTTTCATTAGGCTATCCAAATTTAGGAAGTGATTACGGTCACGTTTGATTTTTTTTCTGCGGTATAATGCAGTGGCAGACCGCCTTCCTAACAACATTATTAAATATATGTACATGTATTAAAATTATATAAAATAGTGCAGGGAAAGCAAACGCAGGTAAAAAATGTTGATTTATAATTGTTGTTTGCGTTAACCGTCCCACCGACAGTATTTCAGTCATTTGGATACGATGCCTACTTGAGACAGATATAGTGTCACTGAAGTATCACGCCGTAGATATGTGGAATGATACCACACTCAGTCTCATTATCCTGACACTGGGCCAACCGGTCCTGGAACAACCTTTACCTGCTGAGCGCCAAGTAAGGGACAAATCCATCTAAACAAATTCGGTACATTGCGGCCGGGGATCGAACCCACGACCTCCCGATTCTAGAGTGGAAGCTTTAACCTCATAAGCAAAATTCAAGATTTTACCCTTTGATTTTGTTGATTCTTCAATACACATTACCAGACCCAACTCATTTTTAAAGAGATCGTTCTCCTAAAATCATTCCTTGTGCCTTTATATTACCTTTATCATCCAAACTAAAATACCATCTCACGCATTCCTCCCAACTGATACCAGAGTTTACTCGCCATTTCCTCCCCATTCAGTATATAAACAATTTACATAAAAAAACAATCATCTCAAGCACACAACATATTCACAGAGAAAGAGAGAAGATATCAGAGAAAGATAGAATGTGTAATAAAACACAAATTGTCAACAATAATTTGTTAAGTGATTATATAATATACATGTACAACAAAAACTTGGTATCAACTTAACACCAAAAAATCTGTATCGATTTTATTTCAGAATCGAATGTCTTATCTAAGTCGCTGGTCTGTTGAAAATTTACGTTATAGTGTCACTTCAGCAACTCCATGGTCCATATAGCAATGTGCAGCAGTTTGTTTGAAGCTACAACTCGACGTGTTTGTGAGCTTGTATTGTGAAAATGAATAAAATTAATTCAGTAATGAGTATAACGGTTGCCTCGTAGAATGTTGTTGACTATGTACTGAATGTACGGCATAGATGGAAATGAACTGACAGTTTCTGATCTTTGAATAATTACAGCTCAACGTCAGATGGATGTTGGTTCAAATCTCAGCCTCGCCATACCAAAATCAGTGTCGAATTCCACCAACAATTCTTAACGCTAAGTAAAACTTAAATACTTAAGGGCGAATTTCATTATTCTTGTTTCTCTAATAAAAATACCCAAATGTTTCATTTGTTATCAATTATTTTTAGTAATTAAGGTAATAATTCATTTCAACTTAGTCGTTTACTTGAATAATTCATAAAATAGTAATGCTGAAATGTATACCTACCTACTTTAAGAATTTAAGTATTACTTAGCGCTAAGTATTGTTGGTGGAATTCGAGGCAGGTGTAGGTTAGTTTAAACATTTATTTCACGCCAATTGGAAAACAAATTCTTACAACTTATGCTAATCCCTCTCGACGGTTCCTGGATTGGACCAGTACTTTGCGCCTGGGGAGGTTATAAGAAATGCTTGCTCGCAACGAGGTTCGAACCCACAGCCTTCGGACCTGTAATCGGGTTCGTTACCACTGCACTATGGCTCATTTGTGTAGTTCCAATACTGGTTTGTGGTCAAACTCAACGCATTAGTTACCTCCCCTTACAGTTGTAGATAACCACTGCCACCACAAGTAGATTTGGCTGATATAGGCCGGATTTACTTTTATCCCTTTTGTCCTTAGTTTTGTATATATCATATCAGTTTCGTTATATTTCATGATTATGAGAAAAGTAAAAAATAAAATCAAAAACATTAATTTTATAAAATTTATGAGTGATGGTCACGTGGTTTCAAATATAATCACGTGACTTATGTGGTGGCAGTGGTTAAAGTAGCGTAGCGTGACGTAACCGGTGCACAGAGTTTGGTTTGTGGTATAATGAACCTTGTCTAGCCATGATATGTACGTTTCATTACAAAATACCCAAAATAACTGGACACTGTAATTGGATAGTACGCACGATTATAATAGTTTCTAAATTTAAATGTTTATGTCCATACATGTAACTGACACCCTAAGGGTTTAAGTTGATACGTATACAAGGAGTCAATGTTATTGAAACTTACTGCTCTAAATATCAGAAACTGGGGGATAGGGTGTCACATGAAATTAAAAAAATAGCACTTGACCCTAACACCTTCTAAATATTTTTAAATGAAATCATATATTTATTTGTTGTTTGATTCAGTTATACAATGCTTGAAATAATTTAAGATAAAACACACTTAAGTACAAATCTACAACTATACAACTTTAGTTAGAATCTACAGAACATATAATAAATAACACATAACCATGTGGTCAGGCGTGACATATGTCTCATATGGAAAAATAGAATGATAATACGTGTAATTATTTTATAATATTAATCCATACGTTCACAACTAAGAATGGTTGTTTTGTTGTTATTGTTGTATTTTTGTTGCTGTAGTTTTGTTTGCGTTTAAATTTTGACCGAGATGACAAAGATTTGAACCCAGGACGCATTGTTGAGAAGCGAGGTGCGTTATCTCCGTGATGATGATGATGATGATGATGAGCTTGGGAACAAGAGACGGGAAAAAACGTAGAGAGACCTTCATTTTCATTTAAAAATAAAGTGTTTACCAGTCATACATCAGTTTTTGTCTTGAATTAATACGTGCGTGTTTCCAAACAAAGCCTCTTTTTTAAAAAGAAAATACCCCTATATCCTTTCCGGTTGTCTTTTTGCTGTTAAATCACGTGAAAGGCGTGCGAATATTAGAAAATTATACCAGGTCACGAGAATGTTTATATTGAATTAGGTCAAGCACGGATCGATGTTTTAAGTCACGAAATTCACATGCTACCTACCTTTGTTCTACAGCGACAGGAAGGGTGACGCCAGCGACAAATTGTCGGATAGAGTTTAAAAATGAAAGAAATACTAGAATCTGAAATCGTTAATGGGGCTTTATGTTCTTGCAGCAGTGGTCGTAGTTGGTTTGAAATTATTTATCGAGTTCACAATTATAAGCTGAAGGATAAGTGCTAAATGCAGGTTTTAAACGTAAGTTTAAACTTATTATGTTTTATCTAGTCTATGTTCATTGATGCCAAAACTATTTTTAAAACATGGTCTCTCCTTCTGAAATATTATTTTTAAAACAATAAGCGTGGACCTCGAAATACCTTTATCTATGTTTAAAAAAGTTTGTAGCGGTTTTTTTTTTTTGGGGGGGGGGGGGGGGTGTTTGTTTTTTTTTATCAATTTCTATATCATATGCATTGTAGGCATTCATAATAAATATTGACCCTACCAATTAATGACAGAGTGAATAAGTAATTTTACGAACATTGAGTTTCATGTATGGTTTTTTTGTTGTTGTTTTTTTTTTACAAATAAACTGATCATTCATTCATTTATTGAATAAATAAATAAATAAAATATGAAAGGAAAGTTAGAAATATTAACATTTTTTATACATATTCCATATTTTATTTGTCAATCAGGTCTTTATGAAAGTTTAAACCTAAACCTAGGCTCCATCTTCTAACTACTAAATAATAATATAAATAATTGATGAATTGAGGCTGTTGTGAATGCAACCCTTCCTCTTTTCGGCAGAGATTTGAAATAACCAATCTATCTTCCTTCATATGTTGTCCTGCACACAAAGACAGGATTTTATGCTCACATCTTTTTTTTTTTTCTTTTTTTTTTTAAAGAAAAGCAAAGTTTTATTTAAATCAAACATTTTCGTGTAATCAAAGGAGTGTATATCTAATTGGATAATTTACGGTCAATGCTTTACAAAGACTTGGGTGAATTTTGAGCATTTAGTAAAACATGAATGACGGAATGCGTGTAGTTTACAGATAGTTATTTAAGTTTTACTTAACACTAAGTATCGTTGACAGAATTCGATCCTGTCTTATCTATCTTAATAAATCAAAGTAAAATGGATTATTATAAACTGTATAAACACGATTTTGTTCATGAAAAATATCTTGATATTGTTACAAATGATAGTCATAGAGTACAGTTAACTAAATTTAGACTCAGTGCTCAATGTCTTGAAATAGAGTCTGGTAGATATGATGGTGTCGATAGAAATGAAAAAGTGTGTAGAGAATGTAACCAAAATAGATGTAAATCAGAATATCATTTTTTATGTCTTGTCCACTTTATTCACACTTAAGACAAAAATAAAACATAAAATCATCTTTTCCAACCATTTCGAAGTTTAGATCATTTATGATGAGTAAAAGCACCAAAACAATAAAAAAATGTTTCTAAATCCAATGCTTTTATACTGAGATATGATAAACTCAATCAATTAGCTGCTTCTTAAAATTAATAAAGATTTACATCCATTAAATACTTTAAAGTAGTTTAATAATATTTCTGACTTATGTGATAATGTAGCAGACCATTTATGTGTTATTTTTTTTTTTTTTTTATTATTTTTATATGTTTGTTTAACCTGCCGTGGCCATATTCAATAGTTATGTGTTTGTGAATTGTCATAGGCATATTGTAATGTCGATTTGCCAATAAACTTGAAACTTGAAAAATAAAAGTATGCACTTAATATCAATCATCTATATTGCTTCTTCTTTCTGACTGCTTCTGGTGACAGGATGCCGATTAGAGCGTCCTCCCCAGAATTGTACACATGTACGTATTGGATGTATGTGTCCTTATACGTTATCAAAAACATGTATGTCTATTTTCTCTATTTGAATGGTATTTTATATTTTAAGTGGGATCGTGGATTTTCTGAAAATAATATCACCGTAGCCAGTATCGAACTAGTTACCCTCAGACACGTAACATGTAATTTAAACAAATCAACTAAACTACGTTGATATTTTTAATGTAAAAGCATACTGCACAAATCATCGACCTATTAATTAAAGAATCAAAATTATAAAATGTATGTTTTTTTAGTCATTAGCCTTTGGCCTGTATTCATATTCAAATAAACTATCACTAAACTAAAATATGTATCATTCAATGAAGCTGTAGGTTTGGGGTGTAATTCAAGGGAAATAACTTCTCCGAATATAATGATGTTTTGTTCTCTGAGTTGTCGTTTCTTCCGATCTAGACTGTACCGGGTGACCGAGTGGATATAGCATCCGACTTGTATCCGGCAAGTATTAAGTTCGATCCAAACGACATACAAAAGTCATTTAAATTTATGTTTAAGTGGTTTAATTTGATGACGACGCAAGTGTCCTATACTGTTGTCTCCGTTGGTCACCCGTTCGAACACGTGCGTTTCATCCGGGAACTTTGTCCTCATCCGTAAAAACGATATGTTCATGAATGCGTTCTACCTTGAAAAGAAATGAAGTTTAAAGGGTAAAATGTGTAAATAGGTGAATTATTCTATCAAGTGAAATTAATTATTAATATATACATGTTACAGTTATAATTTTGCGACGAAAATTACTTAAAATAAAATAATGATTAGGAGTCCCCGTGGCCGGGTGGTTATAGACGTTTACTTACTGTCACTGAACCGCCCGACACTGTTGGTTCGAATCTCAGTCCAGTCATGAAGACTGTCTCCATCTTGCTTGCTGTAGGTCAGTAGTTCAACTTCTGCTTCTTGTTCTACTTAGGTGCACCCGGGGTCATACTCCACAGTAATTAGCTGGACGTCGCTATATAACCAAAATATATGCTGTCGCAGCGTGCGTTCACCCCAAAACAGAAACATCTGTCAAAATTTTATCTCTGTCTGTCTGTCAAGTATATACATATCTGCATACTCTCTCTCTCTCTCCCATCAAAGCATTAAAGAAAAAATTACTCCTCAGTTCACATCATAGCATCAATTTGTAATTTGTAGCAACTTTCCTGTTAGTTTCCTGTAGACCTTATTATAAAATAAAATATTTGGAGGGTGATAATTCATTTAAGTTTCCTTGCAACAATTATGCTTAGTGACAAATCCATTTCTTAGTAGTGTTTTCGTTATAAAAAGAAAATGTATGTCTACTTGTTTAATAAACTATACAGTTGTTTTAAGAATGCCAAAAGCACTGGGATATACACTCGGTAAGGTATATACAAAATGGTGTTTCATACTTTGAACGCATGGACAGTCGGACGTCCGTACAACGAGAGAGAGGAGTTCCGGGGTTAGGTTATGAGTCAGAGTTGCTTCAGTTCATTTTTTTTTCTCATGGGTTTTATTTTTCTTCTGGATTTACAATAGATCAAGGGAAGATCGAAGAGATAACCTCACATGGTAGCTCTCTTACGAATGTCCGTCCGTATGTACTGAAGCAAACCCATACGAAAGCCTAACCTTAGGATGCATCTCTCGAGTGTAAGGACATTCGGACGGACGGACGGACGGATGGATTGATAGCATTCTAAATATTTAGACTGGCAATTTTCCGCAATTGAACAAGGTAAGGATTTCCTCTGAACACAAAATCAGCATCCCAACAGGTTCAGTGATCTTAATTGTACTGGCAGTGTACAGGGGCATAAATTAGACCGGTACAATAATATTTTGTCTGCAGTCTGTCTGCTTACGCCGAGGAATAATAAAATAATCAGCATTAAATCAGATACAAGCATTATCAAATACTGGAATACGGATGGATTTGCTTTCCCGATGTCGAGATAAATATCCCATCATTCCGAGGCTGCTCGGTGAGACTTTGAACAGACTCTACCAATTTTTATGATTTATCAAATACTGTTATTCGTTGAGTGTTTTGATGGCTGGCATTGTTTACTGCAGTTTCGGCACGGTCTGGTCTCATTATCCCTACAAGTGTTAAGGTAGACTAAACAGTCATGGACCACTTTATTCCATATTTCTAGGTATTGCGCTTTCGATAGAAATGCATAAATTTTCCCTGAGAGTACAGACGACGTGGGCACAAGTGTAGTTTTAGAGAGCTTTAAGCACCGACTGCTAAGTTACGAGAATGCGGAAAAGTAAGGTACAAATGATATTGCTATACTTGAGCAAAGGAAAAACTGAACCAAAGAAAGATCAGACTGGTTTAGCGTTTGTCTGATTAAATGTCCGGGATTGTTTTGATAAGCGCAACATCGATTTTCTAGCGTATTAAAATACTTTCACATATTGTTGAATGAATAAAAAGGTTTGATGTAGCATTTAAATAAGCATTAAAAACTCAATGTTCTAAACAGGTGTTATTCTTTAATAATTTAAATGCCGACCAAGAAATATATCCTGTTTTTTTTTAAACGCCTTAATTTAAAGTTATCTATTTTCAGGACAAGAGAACAGTTCAGCGAAAGTTATATAGAAAATTACCTTAATATTCAAGTAATTGAAGATAATAATAATATGTTGTTGTATTGGGGTTTACCGTCCCTGCGATAGTATTTCAATCATATAGCGACGTCCAGCTAGTTACAGGTGGAGGAAGACCCCGAGTACACAGAGGTACCCGGGTAGAACCACCGACCTACCGCAAGCCAGCAGGAAGGCTTCCTCACATGGAAGATAATAATATACTAGAGATAAACTTAATGAAGAAATTGTTAAAACTGTGCAACTGTAGTGTTTAACAACATTTTGAATGCATGATGATGTGCCCTATTTACAGAAAGAATCTCTTGAAAGAAATACTAGAACTCATTTTTAATGAAAACACACAATACTTAACATGCATGTGACACGTGCGTTACCATTACAGCGGACGATACTGAAAAAAAAATGCAAATAACCTTAATACAAACTGATCAAACACTCCTGTCAGAGAACGTGTATTGACAAAATGGACACTTCCAGTGCGAGCTATAAATAGCTACACTGTGACATAAGGTAGTCAATAGGTGACCTGATTTACTCTAAAGATCATATGGTTTTGTTTGGGATACTGAGTGTGAATAGGAAAGGTGTGGGCTTAAATTTTCTCCTCTTAAATCTTTAAAGGTTTTTGGTGTTTTCATCATTTTATGTGGCGAGTTTCAGTAATCAGGGGGCCTCCGTGGCCGAGAGGGTAAAATCGCTGACTTTAACACTCACTGAGCCCCTCACCGCGTGGGTTCGAATCCCGTCAGGGTCATTCGGATTTTCGTGTGAGGAAGCCTTCCAGCTGGCTTGCGAATAGGTCGGTGGTTCTACCCGGATGCCTCCGTGCATTCGGGGTCTTCCTCCACCTGTTATTAGCTGGACGTCGTTTTATGGCTGAAATACTGTCGCAGCGAAGGTAAACTCAAATAGTCAAGTCAGTTATCAGAATTGACACTGACTTATCTGCATATACCAGATATAAAAGCTTTTAACCTTTGCAGTGTTTACATATATGTATCCAGTTGTTTCAAACGCTTTGAAATGTTTCGATACGTTTACGGTCGATTATGCAATGCACCCTGTTCAGACGATATTGTATTTGGTTGAGACTAACCTTAGGGTAAAACAATTTAGACTCTCATGATGGATTAAGACCACAATTAATTTTACTATATGTTCTAAATAAGCAATACAAATGTACAAATGACAATTTCTTAAGAAAAATTGACACCAAAACTTACCCTCATTAGATAGAACCATTCAAGAGAAATAATTCTGTACAATCTAAACATGGAAATTCCTGACTACTTTTTTACATATTTAAGGCCAAATTACATACGTATGAATTTAGTGCAAAGGTCGGCCATTTCACAAAAAAATTCTCAAAAAATTCTCTTTCAGCAATGCTCAACTTTTAAGGTTTGTTACGCAATAAGGCATCAAAACTGGGCATTTTATGGCTATTTTAACTGTATCATATAGGATGAATCCTTAATTGCATGTCAAATATTCACCATAATTCAGCATTAAATAGGGTCACTATTTTCTGTGTAAGCACATCCGGATGAATGGTTAACCAGGGCAGGTAACTGTGGTCTTAGTCCTGATTATCCAGCTGTTATAAGTGCTCGTATTTGGTAGAGACTTACCTTTATATATCTCACAATTTAGACTCACATGATTATCAGCTGTTATAAGTGCACGTATTGCACACTTGCAATATTGTTAGGTCTCCAAAAACACAAAGACAATATTCAGAAATTAAAAGCCCATATTTCCAGGACTGTTACAGCTGTAAACAGGCCCGTTTGAAGGATAATGTTGTCCCTGGAAATAAAATGACTGGGTTTTTATTAATATCCTCATTTCCTTTAAGTTTTGTGTTGTTAGTTTGGGTTGCAGGAATTTTCTATTTTTTCTAACTTTATTTTGTGGCTTACCAATTTGAAAAATTTAAATCGTTTTCGTCTTCAGGTAAAAGCTAAATACAACATTTAATAGCTGTTTAAGTGATGTCTTGCTTATAAAAACGAATTTTTGGAGATTCCCTGTAGTAGGTACCCATGTAGATACCTTAATGGTGTGCTAATATTTTTGTACTGTTGTTTGAACATCCATAAAATGATGAAATGCATCTCGATGTGTGTGATATTTCCCTGGCTGTCAGTCCGTTTGTACGTCTGTGAGGGCTAAAGCGAATTAAAGCCATTAGGATAAGTGAGTCCGTAAGGAATTATATTGGGATGAGAGAGGAAGACAGACGAGCTGATGGTATTTTTAAGCGATTGTGTGGTAAGGCGCGATTACGGAGTAGACGGTTTCTTTACGTGAGTACACAGCAGGTGTTGTGGGAGGCTGGAAAAAATGACTGTATGCATCCCAATCAATAAAATTACATTTTTTCACAATCGCATGAAATCTAAGAATACTATCGTGTTTCTTTTTTTTCTGAAATAGAGAGGTTCTTGAACCTTCTTCATTAAATCTTAGGACCACTTTTTTAATATGAGATGCCCAAATAATATAACAGAAATAAATGATGCATGTGGCTATCAGGCGTGTAAATATGGATATGAATCTGATATCAATGTATGTCAGACATATATAACTATGTAGATATTAGGTCCGTAAGGATGAATACCCGACAGGCATAGTAGACTAACTAAATTTATATAGGTATATATCAGACATTCGTAGCGATATATCGACATAACATATGTGTTAGTTATCAGACTTGTAAATATTGATATCAGATTAGCGTAGTGATATATCAGACTGATAGGACATATACAAGTGTAGTTATCACGGTTATATAGATGTGTTTTCAGGCTAGCGTAGTGATATATTAGAGTGATAGGACATATACATGTGTAGTTATCACGGTTATATAGATGTTTTTCAGGCTAGCGTAGTGATATATTAGACTGATAGGACATATACATGTGTAGTTATCACGGTTATATAGATGTTTTTCAGGCTGGCGCAGTGATATATAAAGGGTAATAGGACATATACATGTGATATATTAGAGTGATAGGACATATAGATGTGTAGTTATCACGGTTATATAGATGTTTTTCAGGCTGGCGTAGTGATATATAAAGGGTAATAGGACATATACATGTGATATATTAGAGTGATAGGACATATACATGTGTAGTTATCACGGTTATATAGATGGTTTTCAGGCTAGCGTAGTGATATATTAGAGTGTGTAGTTATCACGGTAATATAGATGTTTTTCAGGCTGGCGTAGTGATATATAAAGGGTAATAGGACATATACATGTGATATATTAGAGTGATAGGACGTGATATATTAGAGTGATAGGACATATAATGTGTAGTTATCACGGTTATATAGATGGTTTTCAGGCTAGCGTAGTGATATATAGATATAGGACATATACATGTGTAGTTATTTTAGTGATATATCAGACTTATAGGACATATACATGTGTAGTTATCACGGTTATATAGATGGTTTTCAGGCTAGCGTAGTGATATATTAGAGTGATAGGACATATAGATGTATAGTTATCACGGTTATATAGATGTTTCAGGTTAGCGTAGTGATATATTAGAGTGATAGGACATATACATGTGTAGTATCACGGTTATATAGATGGTTTTCAGGCTAGCGTAGTGATATATAAGTATAGGACATATACATGTGTTATCACGGTTATATAGAGTTTTTCAGGCTAGCGTAGTGATATATTAGAGTGATAGGACATATAATGTGTAGTTATCACGGTTATATAGATGGTTTCAGGTTAGCGTAGTGATATATAGAGTATAGGACTATAATGTGTAGTTATCACGTTATATAGATGTTTTTCAGGCTAGCGTAGTGATATATTAAGGTGATAGGAATATACATGTGTAGTTATCACGGTTATATAGATGGTTTTCAGGCTAGTGTAGTGATATATTAGAGTGATAGGACATATACATGTGTAGTTATCACGGTTATATAGATGTTTTTCAGGCTAGCGTAGTGATATATCAGACTGATAGGACATATACATGTGTAGTTATCACGGTTATATAGATGTTTTCAGGCTAGCGTAGTGATATATAGAGTGATAGGACATATAGATGTGTAGTTATCACGGTTATATAGATGGTTTTCAGGCTAGCGTAGTGATATATTAGAGTGATAGGACATATACATGTGTAGTTATCACGGTTATATAGATGTTTCAGGCTAGCGTAGTGATATATCTAGAGTGATTGGATATATAGTTGTGTTGTTATCACGGTTCTATAGATGGTTTTCAGGCTAGCGTAGTGATATATCAGACTTATAGGACATATACATGTGTAGTTATCACGGTTATATAGATGGTTTTCAGGCTAGCGTAGTGATATATCAGACTGATAGGACATATACATGTGTAGTTATCACGGTTATATAGATGGTTTTTCAGGCTAGCGTAGTGATATATCAGACTGATAGGACATATAGATGTGTAGTTATCACGGTTATATAGATGGTTTTTCAGGCTAGCGTAGTGATATATTAGAGTGATAGGACATATACATGTGTAGTTATCACGGTTATATAGATGGTTTTTCAGGCTAGCGTAGTGATATATTAGAGTGATAGGACATATAGATGTTATTATCACGGTTATATAGATGGTTTCAGGCTAGCGTAGTGATATATTAGATGATAGGACATATAGCATGTGTAGTTATCACGGTTATATAGATGGTTTTCAGGCTAGCGTAGTGATATATTAGAGTGATAGGATAAAACATGTGTAGTTATCACGGTTATATAGATGGTTTTCAGGCTAGCGTAGTGATATATTAGAGTGATAGGACATATACATGTGTAGTTATCACGGTTATATAGATGGTTTTCAGGCTAGCGTAGTGATATATTAGATGATAGGACTATAGATGTTAGTTATCACGGTATATATAGATGGTTTCAGGTTAGCGTAGTGATATATTAGAGTGATAGGACATATACATGTGTAGTTATCACGGTTATATAGATGGTTTTCAGGTTAGCGTAGTGATATATTAGAGTGATAGGACATATACATGTGTAGTTATCACGGTTATATAGATGGTTTTCAGGCTAGCGTAGTGATATATTAGAGTGATAGGACATATACATGTGTGGTTATCACGGTTATATAGATGTTTTTCAGGCTAGCGTAGTGATATATTAGAGTGATAGGACATATAGATGTGTAGTTATCACGGTTATATAGATGGTTTTCAGGCTAGCGTAGTGATATATTACGTAGTGATATATTAGACTGATAGGACATATACATGTGTAGTTATCACGGTTATATAGATGTTTTTCAGGCTAGCGTAGTGATATATCAGACTTATAGGACATATACATGTGTAGTTATCACGGTTATATAGATGGTTTTCAGGCTAGCGTAGTGATATATCAGACTTATAGGACATATACATGTGTAGTTATCACGGTTATATAGGGTAAATTGTTTTTGGTGTATATAGTTAGGAAATGTGTGTTATCACGGTTATATGATGTTTTCAAGGAAGCGTAGTGATATATTAGAGTGATAGGACATATAGATGTGTGGTTATCATGGTTATATAGATGGTTTTCAGGTTAGCGTAGTGATATATTAGAGTGATAGGACATATAGATGTGTAGTTATCACGGTTATATAGATGGTTTTCAGGCTAGCGTAGTGATATATCA
>CM037786.1:39670557-39686520 GCA_021229015.1 Solen grandis | reverse complement strand
CTCCTGACTTTATTTTCTGTTCATTCTTCATGAAATTTTCACACGATATGTATTGTTATGTTTGAAAGGGCCTCACAATTCAAAAAATAAAAAAGAATTGAAAAGGTCAAGGTCATATTACGATTATTGTGTTTTTATTCGGCCACAAATAGCTCCAAAACTAAAAATATTTCATTGAGAGTATATGAACAAACGTTTTAGTTCTTAAAGAGCTCTTTCCAGTGATGTTTAGATTTTGAAGATCGGACTTGATTTGGTCATTATACGGCAGTCCAAAGTTTGATCCTTTTTTGGAATAATTGTAAATCATGTTTTATGCTTCAAATTCTGATACATAAGAATAAAAAGTTTGACTTGTGCGACTAGTATACTTGATTGAACTATTTGCTGCTTTGCTAGGTACCTAACAGTAAAATTTTAATCAATTTTCTTTCTCATTTTGCCGCTAGGGGGCGCTTTTCTTGAAATCATTCTTTTGCTTATAACTCAAAAAGTTAAAGTCCGATTCGAATGCGTTTTTTTGCATTCTGTTCCCTGTTGATAGCCTAATAACATATGATAGGATTCGAGGGTCTGTGTGGCTGAAAGCTTTTGAGCTTCGGAAGGTTGAATGTTCGAACCTCGCAAAAGAACAAAAAAAAAACAACTGTGCAAATGAGGGTAGGTCTACGAAAAACCTATCCATTTTTGTTAGAGATCAGATAGAAGAATTCCGTCTCCGGTATAACATTTGAAAGACGTATAAACACAAAATATATGGGGTGGCGAATTTAAGAAATGCGTGGTTTGTCCACTAGAAACGGTCAAACTTCACTTAAATTTAGGAAAAATTAAAATTCCAAAAACATGTTTTTTGTCGCTCCTGACTTTATTTTTTGTTTATTCGTCATGAAATTTTTACACGTTATGTTTTGTTAAGTTTGAAAGGGTTTCACAATTAAAAAGTTAAAAAAAAAACATTGAAAAGGTCAATGTCATACATGTATTGCGATAATTGTGTTTTTATTCGGCCACAAAGTGCTCCAAATCTAAAAATATTTCATTGAGAGTATATAACAAAGGTTTTAGTTCTTGAGGAGCTCTTTCCAGTGATGTTTAGATTTTAAAGATCGGACTTGATTTGTTCATTTTACGGCAATCCAAAGTTTGATCCTTTTTTGGTATAATTGTTAATCAGTTTTTATGCTTCAAGTTGTGATATATAAGAAAAAGAATGTTCGACTAGTACGACTTATATACTTGTTTGAACTATTTGCTGTTTCTGCAATTTTGTTTCTAATTTTGCCGCAAGAGGGCGTTTTGCTTAAAATCACTCTTTTGCTTATAACTCAAAATGTTAAAGTCTGATTGAAATGCGGTTTTCAGCATTTTGTTCCTTGTTGACAGCACCACAGAATGTGATGGATTTCAAGGGACAGCGTATGGGAAAATATTTTCGCTAGAAGAGTTTGAATGTTCTAACATTGCAAAAATAAAACTGTGCAAATGAGAGTAGGTCTTCAAAAACCTTTTCGTTCTGTTTCATATTGAAAATTGTGGCTGAGTTGAAATAAAGTGTTCCAAGTTGTTTAGGTTAAAAGCGAAAACCGAGATACCGCTTGCGGTTCTAGTTATATTTAGAATGCATGTGAAGCTTGAAGTAAATATCTTTGACAGTTTACAAGATATTAACCTTTAAAACTGTGTAGTGAGTAGTATAGCTTTCATTATTCTTCAAATATTTGACTAAAAATTATATAAATCTGTCAACCCATTTATGAGTAATTGATTGGACAAAGCCTTCAGGCAGACTGACTAATCAACAATTTCACTCTTATAAACCTATATATTTGTAATGGCATGTGCAAGTCTTTCCACCTAAAATACAGCTCTTATACACAATATCATTTACAGTACACAATGTGCAATTGCTTTAAAGGACCTGTATTGGATAATTGGATGTGTGAATAAGTTATGGATGTTTGGTTTTGAGGGGTAAAATATAGTTGGGACAAGAAAAATGTTTCCTTTTTTTTTTGGAATTCCTTAGTTTGGGTTTTCTGGAACTTTAAAATTCAGAAATTCAGGACCAAGGTTCCACTATACATGCCATCATCCACCCTCCTTTACTTATTAGTATTAATTTTGATACACCTAAGTCTGTTACAGATATACTAAGGATTTATTTGATATCTTTGTGCAGATGGACAATCTTTACAGAAAATGTTTGTTGCATTTTGAAATATACAAGAGGGCCAAGATGGCCCTGAAGTCGCTCACCAGAGAAAAACTGCCTTCTTTGCCTGTACAAGTTACTAAATTATAACATAGTTGTACATGTACTGAACACATAATCCATGAGATCTTCTCAATTTCACAAACCAAACAGTACCTGTGGTCAAAATTTGAAGTCAAACTTGACTGAGAGATTATGGCTTTAAACATTGTCCATGAAACAATGAAAAGATTCTAGAGTGTAAACAATGAAATCTGGCATTTTTATTAATTAAAGGGCCATAACTCCTGACCTAATTAGCCGATATCAGCCATAGTTGAACTTGGCCTAAAAAAGTATGGCTATTAACATTATTATATAGTTTGATAATGATTGCCTAAGATGTGAAGATGCTAGAGAGCAAACAAAGTAAAATCTGGCAATTTTTAATGTCCAAATTGGCCGATATCAGCCATAATCTAAACTAGCTGAAAGATTATTGCTATTAATATTGTCATAAAGTTTGAAGATGATTGTTTAAGAAATCAAGATGCTAGTAGGGTTCGACATTAAGGCCCGACTGAATGACATTTACTAGTAGATTGGTGGTCCGGTCTAGCTAAGTTCTAGGCTAGCATGACTGACTGGTTGGGTTCTAAATCGGCCAAAGATCACCAAAAAATCTGTTTTTGAACGAATCAAAAGCACAAAAAATATGTATAATGGTCAAATTATTGAAGCTTGTCGAGATACAGCTTCTTGGGAAACCTGTGCATGCTATATTAAGCCTGTTTGTTTAGTAACAAACGTGACACGTGTTCACTCGTTGGCTGGTGTTTTCAGAAAGAGGCTTTTCCTCCACGCACTTGCAAATTAATCAGTGTCGTAATACAGTCCATTTACCATAATTCGGAATGCGATTTTTCGTTTTGACGGCATTATTCGAAAAATGTCTCGGCCCAATTTTCCTTTAAAAAAAATTAATTTTTATGACGTATTATTGCAAGTTCTTGATCAATGACACAATAGTTTTAGACGCTGTGTTACCGTAATTTACACGCGTGCGTATTTTTCACACCTATGTTGATTGGCGGTCATTTCAATTAAAGTGATGCAAACCGTTGGGAATCGTGTTGACACGTGTCACTTGATTGTCAAGAGTGTTAACAAACAAACAGAGTGAATTTTTATTTAACTATAAATATTAGTGAGTGTTCAAACCTCACTTTACTTTTGTTGTATGCTCTGCAAGAGTAATATCACGCTATCAATAACAAAGATTCGTAGATACAGTACGGCTCGCGTTCAAGTTGGCACACGGAACGCACGTTACACGCACGTTACACGGACACGGAACGCACGTTACACGCACGTTACACGGTGCACGTACGTTACACGTTTGGTTCATATACACGATGCACGATGCAAACGCTGCCGGCTTATTCGGTCAACTCGGTTGTTTTCGTCCATAGACTACTTCTCTATGCGTCATTAGTTAATAAGAGAACTAAAGAAGGAATCAAGAGACAAGCGATCGTATTAAATTCTCGTTTTAGATTTATAATAACTACATGTAATTGCTAGTAAACTTTATATTTCATGTTTGTTCTTTTAGATACGTCGAAGATCTGAAAGAAATGATTACTTTTTTATTCTTATATGATCACGTTCATGTACAATGTATGAATGCATACTCCATTCAATGCGTATGATCTATTTTTCACACTATCATTAAAGTTTGGGAACAAAATTCCATATATAATCAATAAATGAAACATCAAAGGAGTTTCCTTTTTATTTAATTAATTACCGATCTGGCCATTTACCGAAACAAATCTGAACACAGAATTTAAAAAATCGTATCGTATTGTTGGTAATCTATAATTTTAGCCACATATACTAGCTGTAGTTGTTTTCGTCCATAGACACTTATCATTTTTTTTTTCTAATTCTTTTAATAAGAAAACGAATAGAATTGACGATTATACGAATCTGTGTATACAATGTATGATTACTCATTATTGGAAGACAGACAAAACAACCAACCCCAAATGATTTTCAAAAGACGGATAAAAACATTCAATAGTTTTAGGAGTGGAAAAATCGAGCCCATTTTATCTTTATAATTACCTGTACCATCACCAGGATATGTATGGAAAAGCGAGTATTTAAAGTTATGCTTTCGGCAATTAATTCCTAATTTCCTATCAGTTTATCGAATAAATTCAAAAAACGCAATCGATCAATAAGTTCATCTAGATAAATAATTATGCTTTCGGCAATTAATTCCTAATAAAATTAAAAATCTTAAATATTATTATTTTCTATAAGAAAATTAAATTTAATTAGTTAATAATGAGCATGATAGTTGAAGTTTTAAATTCATTGTATATACATCACATCTAGGCTAATGAGAGAGAGAGAGAGAGAGAGAGAGAGAGAGATGGCGGAGAGAGAGAATTACACATAAGTCGTCAAACGTTAAGTTACATGTACCGGGCCAAGGTGACGATTTACGTATAATCCGAGTCCAGCTACCCAGTCTGACACCTAACTTCTTCAAATGTACTCTTGGTCTTGGGTGTCAAAATTAAATATTTCCTGTGCATAGATTGTGTATCGTGTCAAACTGGAATACACAGGAAGTCCCTGCTAAACGACACAATGTGCCACCAGCACGATAGAGGCCAGCAAATTTTGAGTTAAATTTTACCTGTAAACGGAATAAATAGTGGTTATAATATTCGTGAGGACTGAGTAGACCTAGGAAATCGGTAAGTCGTATTTTATTATTAATTTATATAAAGTTGAAGCAATGTGCATTATGAAATATGGTATATCCAACAGCATAAGTTGTATCATTTCACACCAGATGCACATGTAAGCAGTTGTTTTTTCATGCATAAAGCAGGACGCAAACACACATGATAATATGTGTTTTTTACCTCGATCAAGACTCATTTCCATCAGGGTTCTAGTACAATAAGCCGAATGATTTTACACCGTGACATGTTACAGTTTAGAAATCTATATGTTTATGTCCATCTCGGACAGAAGTTTTTAACAGCTGAACGGTTAACACGTTACACACGATATAAACGATGCTACACGGACCACACGTTGAGAATGTTACACGGTTACACGGTACACGCACGCACGTTACACGCACATTACACGGACACGGAACGCACGTTACACGCTAAAAATGCCAACTTGAACGCGAGCCGCACTGTAACAGATGTATTTGTAAGTTACCATTTATTATTCCGAGTAATTCAGTAAAGGGGCTGCCGTGGCCGAGCGGTTACAGTCATGGACTACAAATCTCTCAGCCCCTCAATGCTGTGGGTTCGAATCCCAGAAGGGACTTTGGATTTTTCATGTGAGGAAGCCTTCCAGCTGGCTTGCGATAGGTCGGTGATTCTACCCAGGTATCTCTGTGTACTCGGGGTCTTCCTCCACTTATAATTAGCTAGACTTTGCTATATGATTGAAATACTATTGCAGCAATGGTAAACCCCAATACAACAACAACAACAATTCAGTGAAGGGCCCAGGTCAGCTGGGAGGATAGCTAAATAGAGATTGGTAATTTTCAATTTCCAATTAATTCAGTGAAGGGCCCTGGTTAAAAATAAGGCTTGTAAATAATTGTTTATTTTTGACTATGTTTTGCTTTTATATGTGATTAATGATTTTTATGCAGGTAAAAATAAAAACATAAGACAAAACCATGTTCTATATCTTATAAACATGCCAACTGATTATCACGACGTGTATTTCTTACAAATACACAAAATGCCCACTGGTAGGTAAACACGGTAATTCGGATGACACGATTTTTCGAACATTTCAGTCAGTCCGCAGACCGTTCGAATTATGGTAAATGGACTGTACTTATTTATGCAGGATAAGAATGCTTAATTCTTTATCTAACTTCTCATTTTTTTTATTGTTAATGAAACTTTTGTATTATTATTGATGATATTCATATAATAAAATGCAAAGGATGCAAGTTAATGCACGAATACAATCTGTAATGTTGGGAATTCAAGTACATGTATTATGAAACAAACTATTTTATGGTTTGCTTATACTGCACTATGCAATTGTCAATCAATCTATTTAAAAAAAAAAATTTCGTCCGACAAAAAAAAAAAAAAAAAGACGCTGATAATAATGAACGGAAGGTTAAGGATGAAAAGACCAAGCGGAAGAGATAGTTTTGCCTTAAAAATGATTTTAGTTGGCTAGCAAGCATGATTCTGAAGTAGAGTTTTGTAAGGCATGCTGGGTATGAAGAGAGTGGACGACTTGTCTGGAATCGATAATACAAAGGGGCATTCTGGATCTGAATCCCATAAGTCTCATAACCTACGAAAACCTGATATAAAGAACTAACCACTTTTGTTGCATTCGAAACTGGGGACATAAAGATGGTTGACAACCAATCATCTGAGTCTAGTCAAAAAGATCTCATACTAAGTTATATTGGTATGTTCAATTACAAAATGCTTGAAATCATTGAACAATTGCTTAAGTATGACTGGTTTGTGTATTCTATATGTGTTTTACACTTTGGTCAAGTTTAGTTTAGATCAGGTCTAGTAGGTTTTCAAAGTTACTCAGGACCACTGGTCCAGCTCTCAAAAAAGTTAATGTCAAACCCTGGCTAGAATGCAAACAAAGTGAATTCTGGCATTTTTTTATATTAAAAGGGGCATAACTCCTGACCTAATTAGCTGATATCAGTCATAACTTGGCTAAAAGAATATGGCTATAAACACTGTCATAAAGTTTGAAGATGATTGCTTAACCCTTTCCCTCATATAGACTCATTTTGACGCACTCAATAGGTACCACATAAAGCCTGATCTGCAGAAAACCACAGTTAAACCTTAACAAATTTAATTACAAAATCCTCATTTCCAGACCACTGAGGAGCAGCGAACAGCATAAAACCTGATCAGCCTGTGAGTTACTCTATGAGGGAAAGGGTTAAGAAATAAATGCTAGAGGAAAACAAAATAAATCTGGCATTTTTTTAATATTAAAAAGGGCATAACTCCAACCTAATTGGTCGATATCAGCCATAATCGAACTTGGCCAAGAGATTATGGTAATAAACATTGTTATAAAGTTTGAATATGATTGCTTAAGTAATGAAGATGCTAGAATGCAAACAAACTAATTGTGGACGACAGACGGACGACAGATATTCATCTATCCTAATTGCTCATCCTGAGCACATGTGCTAAGGTGAGCTTATAAAAAAGGTGTTGCCTAAAATCCAGGTCAATTTTCACAGCCATTGCCTGCAACATTATGAGATGGGTGCCTTTCTTGCAGGTTTAAAACTTGACACAAGATTTAACATATTTTCAAATAAAAGTATGTTCAATGTTGAAATGTACTCAAATACATTTTTTTGTTGTTGTTGTAGCTGTTTTTCAACACTGAACTTATCAGCACATTTGCACTGCTGAAACTTACGAAAACACATGATATAACTATAGAAAAATATTTGCAAGATTAAACTCTCATTTTTCCTTTAAAGCTAATAGATACTGATATCCATTAAAATAGGCAGGGGTGTAGAAATCGGCCGGAAGCCGGTAAAATAAACCGGCTATTCGAACGTTCTCGCCGGCTACTTTTTCCACAAATACCAAAATAAATTACAGTAATTTTCTCGAGTTGGTCATTTTGGTGTTCACTTTCGTTACGATTATACATTTGAATATCTATACCTGTATCCCTCAGCTCTGGTGAAGAATATTTGTTTACATCTGGTGAAAACCCCAGTCGCTATTTTTAGACATAACATTAGTTTACACGCATTGGCTGTTGCATTAGCACTATTGTATGACGTCATTAGTCTTTATCCCTCCCGAGCGAATACAGCTATGTGCGGGTGAAGGGTGCCCAGCAATGGAGTGCGAAAAGTTAAAACAGCAGATGCTCGATTGTTTTTTCCTAGTGCAGAGAAAGCGCAGTAAGTAATACGTATATATCATGCAACTGAAATTGCCTTTTATTTTAAAATGACAAAATTAACGAACAATATTATAGACCAAATACGTTTGTTTTCTTAACCTTTTATATAGCGGGGAATTTCAGAATACACTCATAATATGCCGTATGTCCATTATGTCCGTTGGAAACTTAAACACGCACGGATTATGGACAATCTTTAATTTTGAGATGTTCATAAAAAAATCAGATAAAAACTACTTAACGAGCATTGACAATTTCATAATGAAATAAACATGAAGTTCTAGAAATACGTTATTCTGTTAATAGAAAGAGAATTTTCACTAAATTGAGAGGGCTAGTTATCGCACTGAGATTCAAAATATTGACATATATTTCTTGTAATACTTTATGATTATCTATAGAACAGAATGATGTTCACATTTTCATATATTGTACTTGCTTTCTGCCAAATACTCCCTTCTACCCAATTCACAAATGACAAATTTGATGAAATAGCAAGCAGTATGTCCCCAGTAGAAACAAGGCTTAAAGCGACAGGGACTGTCACAAAACCAGGTTTTCAACATGGAAAATCCAATTCGAAATGAAGATTTTATTTATAAAATGATCCCCAAAGAACATTAATACTTTATGTTACATGGATGAAGAGTAAATAAGGGTCATAACTCTAAGAAATATGGTTAAATTGACAATATAGGTCAAGTCACTATGTACTGGCCATACTATGTAGATTTGGGCAGAATGCATTCAGAAATGAAGAAGGAGAATTTAAGCAAATAAAAGAATGTGTCACTATATGTTACATGAAAACAAGCTCAAAGGTGTGAATTCAGATTGTCAAAGGGTAATTGTCTCTGACCTGCAATATCAATGCAGGGTAAAATACAAGATTCAAAATTAAATGTTAGTTCAAGGAAATTATGGATATTTTAAAACATGAAAAGCAACCTACAGGAATTATCCAAAGACTGATACAAATGCATTTATTTTATTTCTTATTGAAGGTTTATTAAGCAATTCTAGCAATCAGACATTTGTATAATATTTGTCAAGATAGCAAGGGCACCGCAATTGTAAATGAAGAAAACATAAGTGAACATAAAAACAAAACATTCATAGCAAGCCGCTATCAAACAAAAAAAAAAAAAAAAAATATATATATATTAATATTTTAACTATGTAAATGAAGAAAAGCATAAGTGAAGCTATATTAGACCTCCTGATCCATTTTCTAATATATTTTAGTCATAGTTATCTTGACCTTGATCCATTTTCCAATATATTTTAACCATTGTGACCTTGACCTTGACCTGATTTACCTGAAAAGCAATCCAAACCTTCCTCTTTCCATAAGCTATCTACCTATTAAATATGAATGTTATACCTTCATTTTTACCCAAGTTATCGAGCAGAAACAAAAAATCTATTTTTAACCATTGTGACCTTGACCTTGACCTGATTTACCTGAAAAGCAATCCAAACCTTCCTCTTCCCATAAGCTATCTACCTATTAAATATGAATGTTATACCTTCATTTTTACCCAAGTTATCGAGCAGAAACAAAAAAAAATCTATTTTTAACCATTGTGACCTTGACCTTGACCCGATTAACCTGAAAAGCAATCCCAACCTTCCTCTTCTCATAAGGTATCTACCCATCAAATATAATTGCTATATCTAAATTCTAACTTAAGTTATTGAGCGGAAACGAAAGTTTGACGCCCGCCCGCCCGCCCGCCCAACGACGTTCGGCATTCTAATAACCAGGTTTCAACTAGTTGAAAACCTGGTTAAAAACTGTGTAAAGATCTTGAAGCTGATGGTTGTTCGAACATGCTAGAATTAAATCCTACAGAACATGATATTACTGGCATGAAATCTCTATGTAAGAAATATACAGATGCATTAAAAAAGAATATTGAAGCTAGATTTGGTGATACCTTGCCCATTTTGTCATCTTTGGTTGCCATTGATGCAAACAAGGTCCCCAATAAAAATAATGCATCATTCAAAAATCATGGTGATAATGACATGAAGGTTATTGCAGAGTACTTTGAACTTGACTTAGATGAGCTGACTGCTGAATGGGTCAAGTTGAAATATGACATGTTAAGATGGAACTCTGAGGACAATGCCATAACTCAGAAAGAGTGCCTGCAAAGGTTATTGGGTATGAAATATTTCTATCCTATTTTGAGTGACCTTACTGATATTGTACTATCACTCCCTGTCTCCAATGCTTGGCCGGAGCGTGGGGCAAGTGCAGTAAAGAGAATAAAAACTAGGTTAAGGTCAAGTCTAAAGAATGACATGCTTCAAGTTTTAATGAATATCAGCATAAATGGTCCTGATGTTTCAAGCATTGAATGCGATGATGCTTGTAAGGCTTCAGTTAAACTTTGGCTATCAAAGAAGAAGAAAAAACAAGAGGGCCATGATGGCCCTGAATCGCTCACCTGAGTACCATTGCTTCAACTGATGTCAAGGTTTTTAAACAGACAAGGATTCTGATATAACTTAATCTAAAACATTTTACCCCTGACAATACTACACACCAAATATCTAAGCAATGGGCCATATGGTTTCAGAGAAGACTTGGGCGCAGGGTCATTTATCACCGTAGGGCCAAGACTTTGAAAATCTTTGTAATGAACCATTAGATGCTACTACATACCAAAAATCTTAGCTCTAGGCCTTATTGATTCATAGAAGAAGATTTTTTAAGATTTTCCTATTTAACTCTGTGTAAAACAAGTGACCCCTGGTGCGGGGTCATTTATCACCATAGGGCTATGATTTGTACAATCTTTGTAGTGGCCCATAAAATGATGCTACATACCAAATATCTAAGCTCTAGGCCTTATGGATTCATAGAAGAAGATTTTTTAAGATTTTCCTTTTATCACCATAGGGCTATGATTTGTACAATCTTGTAGTGGCCCATAAATGATGCTCATACCAAATATCTAAGCTCTAGGCCTTATGATTCATGAAGAAGATTTTTTAAGATTTTCCTATATAATCTATGTAAAACAAGTGACCCCTGGTGCGGGTCATTTATCACCATAGGGCTATGATTTGTACAATCTTGGTAGTGGCCCATAAGATGATGCTACATACCAAATATCTAAGCTCTAGGCCTTATGCATTCATAGAAGAAGATTTTTTACGATTTTTCTATATAACTCTATGTAAAACAAGTGACCCCTGGTGCGGGGTCATTTATCACCATAGGGCTATGATTTGTACAATCTTGGTAGTGGCCCATAAGATGATGCTACATACCAAATATCTAAGCTCTAGGCCTTGCAGTTTTGCAGAAGAAGATTTTCAAAGTTTGCATTTTTAAAATCTATTTTTAGCTCCTGTGACCTAATTATGCAATGGACCAGAACCATTTATACAACTTTAGTAGAGCTTCATCCAAGGAACATTCCTGCAAAATATTTTTCAAATTGGCCAAGCCGTTTAGGAGGAGATGTTGTTTGAAGAAATTGTTGACGCCGGACGCACGCACAGACGCACGCACAGACGCACGGACGCACGGACCACGGACGACGGACGCCGGACAAAAGGCGATCAGAAAAGCTCACCTTGAGCATGTTGTGCTCATGTGAGCTAAAAACAAAAAAAAACTACCGACAGGCAAAATTTCTAAACACCCTGTTAGTGCAGTGAAATGCTTTTCAGAGGCAGAGGTCCAAACTGATTCAGTAGCTGAAAGTGCCATAACTAGACAGGAAATTTCTGATATTATCAGAACAGAATTGTTAGCTTATTGAGGCAAATGGGTTAGACTCTCTGTCTGAGTCTGATTATGACAGTGTGTATTATGATTAAATTTGCTGCATATTCAGAATATGCAGCAAACCATAATACTCACTGCAATAATCAGACTCAGAGAATAATGCAGCAAATCATATTACTCACTGTCAAAATCAGACTCAGAGAAAAATGCAGAAATCATAATATCATGTCAAAATCATACTCAGAAATAATTCTCAGAGAATATGCAGAAATCATAATAATCAATGTAAAATCATACTCAGAGAATAATTCTCAGAGAATATGCAGTAAATCATAATAATCAATGTCAAAATCATACTCAGAGAATAATTCTCAGAGAATATGCAGCAAATCATAATAATCAATGTGAAAATCATACTCAGAGAATAATTCTCAGAGAATATGCAGCAAATCATAATAATCAATGTGAAAATCATACTCAGAGAATAACTGATTTTGACAGTGAGTATTATGCTGCATATTCTCTGAGAATTATTATGACAGTGAGTATTATGATTTGCTGCATATTACCAACTAAAATGTCTTGTAAATATTTGTTATGTCAAGTCTAATCAGATAATTTTAACTATTTTTGATTTTGTTGTTTGTTTTATGTTTGTTTTTTTTCATTAAATGTTGTATCAACATGATTTTATTTTGATGACAATAAATGATGAAACCATGCCTCAGATGTCTTAATTTTGTGTCCTAAAAATGCTAAAATCGCTGTCGGCTCAGGGGGCTTCCAGGCCTTCAACTGGCCTCAATAAAAAAAAATAGGAAAAAAAGTAGGAGGGTTTCTGGAAAAAAAGTAGGAAAAAGTAGGAAGTTTTTAAATAAAAAAGTAGGAATAATAGGAATTGTTTGATATAAATGTTACAAGATAACCTATGGATTTATCATGTTTAGAGAGATTAAAACAAACTCTTACCTTCACTGGTGGTTATTCTCACCATTGAAAGATAAGTCTTTATAAATGTCTTAATTATTTGCTTGCTGTTACTTGCCAAGTTTCTGCAGTTGAAATGTGTGGCCATCTGCTGCAGTCAGCCTGAAATGTTTTTTTTTAATTATTATTTATCAATTCACAACGGACAAAACATATTTAATGTACTGATATTACTGAATTCTAACAATGGCATGGTTACAGGTTTCAAAATAGTGACAAGCAACATATGTTATGCTAAAAGAAATTACAAAGAAGAAATTAACAATTTAAAGGTTAATAGTGTTATTACAATCAATCTAGCAATATGGTCATATATTAGCAGTTGGGTTGATTACAACAAAGCATATAACTGGCTTATGACCCATATTATTAACCTTTAAACTTCAAACATTATGCCAAATGAAACACAATCCATCTATCAAATGAATTATAATCTAGCAGTTAGGGTGATTAAACCAAGGCAAAAAACTAGCTTATGTTCTACATGATAAACAACAATAATGCAATTGGGTGAACTCCAGAAGCAATGATACTATATAGGTTAGGTATTATACACATAAAGTAAAACAACTAAACACAACCGGCTTATATAACTGAGGATCAAAAGTAGTTACTAAACAGACATGATACTATTTTTCTACTGATCTTTTTCCAATGAACTTGATTTCTTTGAAAGACATGTATCGATCATTCTCCTTCTCTTTTTGTCAATTTCATCTCTTTGTTCTTTGCATTTTTCAACTGACTCAGTAGCTTTTAAAATTTCTTAAAATTTCCTTTTGCTACTTCTAGCAGAGACTGTGCTATGTTAAGCTCTTTGAAGTCTTTTTTTTTTTTCTTTAATTTCCTTTTTCTCTCTTGCTCTTTCTGCAATGATTCTCTCTCCCTTTCCTTTGCCTGTTTGTCTTCTGTTGCTTTTTTTTTCTCTAAATAGGTTTTCTGCTTTTTCAGCCTCTATTCTCTCTGAGTATTTTTTCTTGGCTTGCCTAACACAGGTCAAGAGTTCCTTACTTATTGGCACTTCAGTCACCCTACCATACATACTAACAATGTCTCTAGACAGCCTTAAACCATTCAAGGAGACCTTAGAGAGGCATGCTCTTTCAGGAGTCAGAATCTTTTTGTTGACTGATAGACTCCGTTCAACATCAGCATTTCCATGGGATATACATAGGGCTGTTTGCACAACTTTTTTCAAGTTTGGATATTTCAACCCTCCTGCTTTATTCCTTATATCTAGAACATATCTCCAATAAGAATCGATTCTTTTCAAGTTTGTGTCATCATAGATTTCAGCTTCAGGAACCTCTTCTGCTCTGTAAGCTTTCCATTCATCAGTAATAGAGGAAACATCATTGTCAGGAATTGAGGGCAAGGCATTGCAAAGCACAGTAAACAACTTTTGTGCATGTTCTTGGTCTCTAACTTCAGGATGGAGGCATTGAGCTCCTCTTATCACATCCTGATTTAGTGGCAGGTGCTTCTGTAGGTACTCTACTACAGTCTGGTAGAAAGATCTCATCTCTAGTAATACCTTCTTTCTACCCCCATGGTCTAGAGAGGACAGTGTTTTTCTTGTGTCATTGCCAATCTCCATGGTTTCAACATTTACACACAGCTCAATGTTTTTGACATCAATGTCCAACAAGTGCCTGCCTTTACAATTTTTGAGAAGAAATAAAGACTTATTTCAGCACATTATTTTTAAAAGTTTTAAAAAGGCACATCTGAAAGTAACCAAATGCCCCTCAGCAGCGCATCATTGGGTATATTATCTTTCAAAATGACATGCATGCTTCTGGAGTTCTACCCAACATCTACAAGACTAATCAATACATGTAGATACTGACCTTCAAAATGAAGACTGCCATCAGAGGAGTAGCATGCCACACCTTTCATCAACAGAAACTTGCCAGTTTGACAGCACTTCCATTTTATCTGCAAATATACTTAACACAAAAATTGTTCAGTGATTTATTATTATTATTATTTTTTTTTTTTTTTAAATGCAAAAAGTAGGAATAGTAGGAGGTTTTAGTAGAAAAATAGGAAAAAGTAGGAAGGTGATGAAAAAGTAGGAAAAAGTAGGAAAAGTAGGAAAAAGTAGGAATGGTTGAAGGCCTGGCCGCTTCGCCTCCTTGAACCCTCCTTTGCCCCCTTACCCCCACTAGGGGAGGACCCCCAGACCCCCCTATTATTTCTCTCCTTTTTCCTCCTACTTGATAACATAACTATACCCCTGAATAGGCTGTACGTTTGTTCCAATTATCCATATATCCTAAGTGTCACTCACTATATTTGTATTATTGCAATGATTCTCAATAGGCTATGTTTGTGTAATACACACACAAAAAAACTGTTGAATTCTCAAAAGACAATGTTTGTGTAACACACACACACAAAAAAAACAAGAGGGCCATCATGGCCCTAGAATGCTCACCAGAGTACCATCAGCTTAATAAAACATTGCAAAGCAAAGTCATATGGCCCTTAGAGCTTTTTACCCTTCTTTGCATTAAATAAATTATAATCTTGACTGATTACAGCTGTTTCTTCTTTTGTTTCTGTTTTAAGTTAACAAAAGAATATAATTCATAACAACCTATCAATGCTAGGTGTGGTCTATTAATTTCAAGTAAAGAAAGGAAAATAATTAAGATTAAATGAAATCTATTTCAATTCTTGCCCTTCAAATACCCTGTATATAATGATAATCAAAAATGATATACCTTGGTAGTCTGATACAGTGGTGCTAACGTATCAGTTGTCAAAAAATACGATTGAAATACGATAGAAATACTGACGATATACGATATGCGACATATGATCTGCGATGTGCGATAACCGGTCTGATTTACCTTTATGATTCGTTACGATGCGATGCGATGCGTTCTTTGTCTGATACCATACGATTTACGATCTGCGATATACGTTATGCGATATACGATACAGGATAAGCACGGTATAAATGGCATTTTTTACAACTGTATACAACTAGATTTTACAATAAGTTCAAAAATATGAAATATCAACTAAG
>CM037786.1:39622906-39670457 GCA_021229015.1 Solen grandis | reverse complement strand
AAAACGGGGGACACACAATTATTGAACGCCCTCGTACCAAATATAAAAATTTGAGACTTTCTATACTGACTGTATACTGTAAGACAGTGAGGAACAAAAACGGGGAATTTAACGATGTGAAACTTTTCCAGAAAAATGCAGTGCATAAGAACCTAGCCGCGCATCATATTTTTGGAGTTATTTCCCTTTTTTTTTAAATTTTCATATTTTTTTTTTTGTCCAGACTATAACTCACAAAAATTTTAAAAGCTTGAAAAAGGTTGTCTGTCACACTTTTTGTCCGGGAGTAACTCAGATTATAGAGTAAACTTAAATTTCAAAGGGATAAAACTCTTTGAGGGGAATGTCATGCTCAAAAACCATACCTCTGTGCATCATTCTTTGGATTATTCCCTTTTTTAAATCATACTTAATTTTTGCCCGGGGAAAAACTCACAACATCAAAGTAAAACTCTTAACTTCACGGGTGGAAACTCATCGAGGAAAACTGTCATGCAGAAGAACTTAACTCTGCACATCAACTTTGTTGATTTATTGCCCTTTGTTAAATTTCATACTTATATTTGATCGGGAAAAACTACAAAAGTATCAAAGCTATTAGTTTAAAAACCTCCACGGGATAAACTAAAGGGAAGAAAAGTGTCAGCACAAAAACTGAAGTCTGCACACCAATTTTTTAATTATTGCCCATTTTTAAATGCATATTTAAATTTTTGCCAGAGCATAACTTAAAAAGTATCAAATAAGCTTTTTTACTTACACTTTACAGGTGTAAAGGTCTTTTTTGGGGAAAATGCATAAAGAGAACCCTTCTCTGCGCATCATTTTTTACATATTTATATAGTTATATTTTTTATTTAATTTTTTTGTCTGGAACGAAACCAAATAATTATAAAAGCTTTTAAACTTGAAACTTCAAGGTGGGTAGACTTAGTGATGGAAAAGTGCATGCACAAGAACCGAACTCGAAATTTATATTTTTGTTAAATTTTCTTTCTTTTTTTGTAACATTACTCAGAACTATGAGACTAAAACCTTTGAAACCTCATAGATGAATAGACTTCACATCGAAATTTGCGTGCACAAAACCAAATTTCTGCAAATAAATTTTTTTGGAATTTTTTGCCCGTTTTGAATTTCATATTCAATTAAGTTTTTGTCCGGAGCATAAATCATGCACAGTGAACATATTACATTAAGCTTCATAGGTGGAAGACGTTATGGACAAGAATTTTCGTACACTGGACATTATCGTTTCCCCAAAGTTTCTTGTTGGAGTTTTTTTTTCCCCTTTTATACAATTTCGTGTCCGAAGATAACTCCGTTTGACTAATGCATTAAAATTAAATTTCATTTTGGGAAAAAAATTTATGAAAGAAAATGTCATGCACAAGGTTCATAACCTGGCCTCAGTATATTTGGGTTATTCCCCCCCCCCACCTTTTTTCTTGATACAAATAACCTTTTTCTTTTTATCTGTTAAACAGAATTTTATTATGGAAAGAAATTGATGAAAGAAATGTCACACACAAGGTCCATAAAATTTGTGCGAAGATTTATCAATATAGTCAGCCCTTAACTTTAACATTTGCATTTTCACTGTTGCCATAGTGTATAAATTGTGTGAGGGGGGGGGGGGTGGGGGAGACCCTTTCCCTTCTATGTATTAACATTGATCCTGTATTTGTTGAAAATACTTGTCGAAATATGGGGTTTGAACTTTGACGGGGCCTTTTGGGAATCAAATTTTCGACGAGAGCTAAAACAGGTGGCATAGGAGGTGAAGATTCTATCGTTTGCAACAGAGATTTATTCACGTCAAAACAAAATTGGGCAAATTAGGTAAGTTCATAATATCGAAAAACATGCCTACTCAAAGACCTATACAACAGAGTTATTAAAATGATAAAAATAACGTGTTTTTGTTATGTTTCTCGAGACGAAAAAAATCAAGTGAACCAAATTTGAAGGAGATCTCGCTGAGAGACAGTTAATGTATTGTAGCCTAACACACATACAGAGAGAGAGAGAGAGAGAGAGAGTGAGACGCTTTACAGTATCACTGCGATCTAAAGAGATAGACATACAGAGTTGCTTTAATCGGCAATTAATGGAAGATAAACTTAATATATTTGTAATGATGTGAGCACTGAACACATCTCACTTTATGTCGCGGTCACATGATCGTACACGTAACTTAACGAGAACTTCTCTAGACTTGCCATTTAATTATATATAAGTTGCGGATCGGGTCTTTGGTCTGCTATACATTTTTAATTTTAATAACGTGTATAAATAAACGAATGCTTTATGCATAGTCATCTATTCCATTTGTCTTTAGATAAATCAATCCGCCTACATCTGGTAATTTCACTGCATAACAATGTTTTGTTGTTTCATTTAGCATATCGTGCTAGTCTGTAATCTGTTCATAGCAGCGCTGACCCTAAGGAAAGCAAATGCGATGTTACACGAGGACAATGTTTGTAACGAATGGTAAATTCATGAAATGTCTCGACATCGGAGATAAATTATGAACAGAGAGGAAATCAGATTACCTGTTGGGCTTAACGTCTCGGAGGTATTTTCTACTGTGTTTGATGTGATATATCTGTCAGACTTTTCACACTGACGCAGATAACACAGGGAGCTTGTTAAAAGGGTCGGCTTGTCATTATGTAGAGCACTGAAAACCACGCTGCATAGCACTTGGTGCAGCGTGACCCCCTTTTTTACAAGGCATTTCACTGGTCACCTCATGTCTCCTTATCAAGGATATCTCTTCAAAACACGTAGCTTGTTATAAGGGATAGCACTAAATACAGTGCAGTTTGTGTAATTAGGGATAGCGCAAAACACAAGTTTGCATGATATTAGTGATACAAATGTGGATTTTTATAAGGTACTACAATAAAAATGTTTTAAGGGATAACACTTATAAGGAATTGCAAATGTCTACAGTTGGGCTTGTTATAAGGGATAGTACTGAACGCAGTATATTTGTTATAAAATTTTTTTTGAATGGATTGTCATAGGGGATAGCACTGGGCAAAGTGAGCATTGAACAAACTTTGGCCTCCTGTAAGGGATAGCAATGAACAAACTGTGGTTTGTCATAAGGGAAAGCACTGTGGACATAGTGAGCAATGAACTAACTGTGGATTGCTATAAGAAATAGCACTGAATACTCTGTGGTGTGTTATAAGGGATATCACTGAATAGAGTATCCAGTTTGCCTTGGAGTTTATCGGCTAACGTAAACGTGATAGAGTCCTGTCATCCTACCCGCCGCTCTATCTCCAAGGTGTACGATAGTTTTGGCGAAACTGATGACATATGGCCCTATACGTATGCAGATAATATATATTAACTATATTTACTGATAGTTTGTTTCTTTTAAGAATTAATTTTGTCAAGATAAACAGTATGTTGCCGGCAAAATTTTATCTTGAAGTTATAGGATTCATAGTTTTGCAAGAATGAAATTCCAGCCGTTAGGTGGCCTTTCGTTGTGTCACCTGCTGTAAGCAAGGGTGATATATAAGGATCAAAGATCTGTTGTCTGTCTGTCTGTCTGTCTGTCCGCCTGTCTGTTTGCCACATTTTTATTTGTCTTTAACTCTCACACGTCCCCCGTCACGCTTTAGCAGGTGACACATGTCTTCGAAGTTACACTGTTATACTAGCAGAATGATCATGACAGTCAATATGACGATAGAAAATACTAGAATTGATACGAACGTACAGAGTGAAAGATATAAACAATAATTGATATTTATAATTGTCTATATCTAAATACTAGTTGTCACGTATTCCATTATTGCGGACTGACAAGCAAGCATTTATAATAGTTTAAAAGAAACTGATGAATTTCAAATATCTCAGTCGATAGAAGGTCCCAATTTTAAAAAATTTCATTCACTTTCCTTATGTTCTTTATAAACTCTGGTACCACCAAAGTTCAAAAGTTTCAGATTATACAAAAAGTTGTATATATGGTATATATGTTATTTATCAAAGAAAACAAAGTTTTCTCTGAAACATGTGTGTCACCTGCTGAAGCGTGACGGAAAAAGTGTGACGGACAGACAGACGACGGAAAAGTGATCCATATGTGTCACCTCTGCGTGCAGCAGATGACACAATAAAACTGAATTTTACATAATGAATGGCAATAAATCACAACAGATCGACCTACGCTTACAGCTCATTCCAAACTTTACTTAAACTGAATATATTTCCTGATAAATCTCGATTGAATAATATTCATCGTAATTGGATATCAAGTGTGTAAATTCATTCCACATGTCCAATAGTATATAGACCTTGCTACAGCCTTTTAAGTATATGTTATGTAGTACTCGTATGTAAATAAGTATTTCTTTCGTTCTTTCTGTCTAATTTTTATCTCATGTAAATATTAGAGATATACTGCATGATTCAAACCACTTCGGCTCTCTACGAAGAAAACGGTATCAAGTATATGTTTCTAACATTAATCCGAAATAAGAACATACCGTGGTACATACACAAACATTTAGATGATTTTATTGTAAAATCTTTCATTCAAATTGTTTCAAAATGCATGCTTATTCGAAAGATACTATCATGTAATTTTACATTCAAAGAAAATAAATTATTCTTTTTAAAGGATTATATTCAGTATCTAAGATATTTCAGAATTACCAGGAACCCGCGTCGGTGAATTTATGGAACGTCGGTTTTTTCCATAAACTTTAAGCGACACTAATGCCTATACACTATTTACTCATATATATTCTGAAAGAACATAGTTTCCAGTTTCCAAAAATAGTAACTTCAAGAAATCCATCCATAAATAAAAAAGATACAGCGATTTAAAAATCAACATCTCCGATCGGAATTTTCTCCGATCGGAGAAAAATCAATCGAAATTTTTCCCGCATTAGACCTTTAACTGATGTTATTTTTCATACGCAAGACGTTACTTAATTCACCTCCCCCCCCCTCTCTCTCTCTCTCTCTGTTTTGTTATGAAAACATTCGCATCTTTTTCTTTCTATCTCTTGAAATTCAGTCTTGATTCTCTCTTTCTCTCTATCTCTCAGCAAGAGCATTTGCGGAATTTATCCATAAATACATCAGTTATTGTTTGTTAGATTCAGAACAGTAATGTTAATGTCTAGATCTACATCTAGTTATTTATTTATCTTACTCTCCATATTTTAGTCTACAAGTGTTACCAAATTCCGATTTAGTTGACTCTCATGCTTTTTAGTCTATTTCTTATCTATACAGTATATTTCTTTTGCTGATTGTTTACTAGAGCTTGTCAAGACTGAAACATAATTGTCATGGGGTGAAAAAAGTGCAGCCTGGCTGAGACTCAAGCACGGAGCCTTCACTTACCAACTGAGCTACCAGTGGTGGCCGCTTACACATGATTCTCATCTTTTGTGAGTTATTGGTACCATGACATACTTCACCACCAAACTGGAATTTGTCCTTGAATTTCCAAATGGATCCAGAGAACCTCACAGCACTTAAGCCATTGCCCAAATTGTGTTCCAAATGTCACAGGTTGAGAAAAATGTGCAGCCTGACTGAGACGCTTTCCTGTGACCTTTCCCAGGTGACCCTTTTGGATGAGCTTCCTGGCCTCATAGACATGATTTTCTTCTATTGTGAGTTAAAGCTAATGATTCAAATGAGATGTAATAGACCACTCCAGGATTTGAACCCGAGATCCTTGATCAAAGGGATGGGTAAGCTACAGGACCACATACAGAAATCTATCATAAATTTTATGGTGAGAAAAATGTACCTCCTGCCTGGGAACTGAACACGGGGGCCTTACCCTTTAAAGGTAATTACCTGTACTGACTGAACAACTTGGTCGTTTACACACGTAATGATTTCTTCCCAGTTGTGAGTTATTGGGTACCATGTCATACTCCTACCAAAGTGAACAAGATGAATATGATCTTTGATCACATGCAGCCTGGTGATGATTAGGCTTCATATGTCACAAGTTTAGAAAAATGTGCAGTCTGACCAAGACATGAACCCAGCACCTTTGGATATCAGGAATGCTTTACCAGCAGAGCTACGCAGCCACTTATGCATAGTGTTCTCTTATTATGAGTTATTGGTTGTATTGGGGTTTACCGTCACTGCGATAGTATTTCAGTCATAAAGCGACATCCAGCTAATTACAGGTGGAGGAAGACCCCGAGTACACAGAGGTACCCGGGTAGAACCACCGACCTACCGCAAGCCAGCTGGAAGGCTTCCTCACATGAAAATTCCGAAGTCCCTACCGGGATTCGAACCCACAGCGATGAGGGGCTGAGAGATTTGTAGTCCATGACTGTAACCGCTCGGCCAGTTATTGGTACCATGACAATGAGTTACATATATGAATAGGCATAGTTTCTCCCTGAATTCACAGGACAATGCGGACAATAACATCCAATTCGACAGTTTGCATGGAAAATAGAACGCTGGTTTTCCACATGCGCGATCTAGCCAGACAAACCCCTCCTGAGAATTAGCAATTATGCATAAAAAAATAAGAGACACGACCTAATTGGACATGGTTATTATTGCTGTTATACCCCCCCCCCCCATGAGACATTGCTGAATCTGCATATGTTCTGGGTAACACCTCAGTGGACATTACCAATCTCAGATCGACAGTATGTGCTATCACTCTCCATGGGATATGATATTTATATAGTGTACCAGAGCAGGATTTGAACCCAAGATCCCTGGCTTGAAAAGGGGTTGAGCTAACCCAAGGGCGATATATTTGAGAGAAATACTCTAACCACTTGGCCACTGCAGCCGGTTTCTCTTCTTTATTGCTCTGTATATATAAGACAGTTCACCAATATCATGCCACTTATCTAATGGCATGATATCACAGACATGTTTGCATCATGTGATGTTGACAATGTTAATTTCAGACATGAAGAAATTTCCCTGATTGAGATTACTTTAATGACATATTAACATATTAACTTTTGACTTCACATTCACTGTATTTGTTAAAAAGAACTTTTACAGACTGATTGATGGATTTGTAAATTCAGAGAGTATTGTGCGTGTGCACCCCAAGGCGCTAAGGGGAAATCTAAATATTTTTGCCCATAAAGACCTTATGCACTGGAAAAATTCCAACAGACAGCAGATCTTTGTAAAAAAAATTAAAAAGTGCTTTTGCAAATTATATGGAATAATATAATACTGTTAATTAATACCTGTCTAGACTGCTTGCAAATGTTTAATATTTTTAAGGTCTCTCTTAGTGCACCTATCAATGTTTTGCCCCAGGAGGGGTATGGGCTAACCTGACAGGGGAACTTGACTTTTTTTCTTTCATCACCAAAGAGCAATAGAAATTTGTCAAATGGATATGCTTTGCAGTTTGCACAGGATTCCAGCCTGTTGAGAACATTCTTCTGTCAAAAGTCCCATGTATACCCCCTCCCCACAAACCCTGGGGCAAAATATTGATAGGTGCATAGGAAACTCTGAATTCCAAGAGTTACATAATTACTTTAAAGCAGCATAACACAGGCCTATGTCATAGTCCAATAGCAATATGTTTGATGCTAAATGTTTTTTTGGGAAAAATGTTCAGCAGCCATAGGAGTCAAACACAAGACCCTGGTATACTGTAGGAATGTGCAGTGAATTGTACTGTGACACTATATTCATATATTCATATTACAAATCCTCCTTGAGCAACAGATTCAAAGAGATTGCAATATGAATTCTTTCACCTGTTTTTCTGGTGTAAGTTGATAGTTTATATATGGCAAAGTAATGGAATGAAAGATGATTTTGCTGAAAATTTGATTGCTCTCTTTTTTTAACCTGACTGAAAAGTGAATCTTTTATAATTGTCCATACTTATATACTGTAGTTTATAGTTTTATGCAACTTGGTTCCATTTTGTCAGGCACTTCTGTAGAATATTCATTGAGTTTGTGCTATGGCTATTCCATTTAGAAATGTTTTGGTTCCTGCAGTTTCAGATGTATAGTGAAGCATACTGTGCTGGACAAATTGGTGAATTTGCTTTGTTTTATGAAATGATTTCTTGTTGTATGTTGTGGTATATATTCATGATCAAAGACTGGTAACTTTCAAGGCATTGTATCTTCTGTTTGTTCATGTGCATACAACAATGTAAATCATATTCTAAAAAATATGTTTTCATAGACCATTTTAAGTTTGATAAATGAATACTCATCAAGTCAAAAAATGTAAATGAATATCTTGAGGTACAGCTTTAATGGAGGAGTTCCTATGACACATTTGTTACATGTACTTCTAAACTGATATTTTTGATGATCTTTCTCCCTCTCTATCATGCACGCAACAAAACATACGCATAAGTTTTACTTACTCTGTTTATTTGACAACTTTTCATTTTAATGACAAACAATATAAAATTATAATTTTATGACAGCTTTTGTGTTATATAGGTTTCTCTCTGACTTGGAACCTTAGCAAGGTCCCTATTACAGATATAAATTCCCTTTTTCCTCATCTTGGGAACATTTGAAAGGGAAAAACTTTATGTTTATGTAATGTGCAGCACCCAAAGTTGTTACATTGAAGTGTACCATTATGATTTGTGTAATGCATCGAAAGAGGGTCAGTGATAGATTTTTACCTTGTAGGACAACCCTCTTTATGGGAGATGAGATTAATTTTAAATTAGTTTCTTGAAGAGCCAGCAACATAAAATTTGAACAATAAGCAAAGCTCCTCCCCAACCCCACTGAGAAAAAAAGTTGAGCTCATCAATCTGATTTTGGTGTCATTGGCGTTGTCATCAATCTGATTTCGGTGTCATTGGCGTTGTCGTCGGAAAAAACTTTAACCATAATTTCTAAACTCTTAAAGCTTTTGTCATCAAACTTCACATATACTTGTTCACTATAACAAGGGGTATATTTACGTAAAGGGTCATAACTCTTAAGTCCATTTTGACCAATTTATCTCCTTTTTTTTAAATGTATACAGTGAAAAACTTTGGTTAGCAGGATTTCCTAATAACTTGGCAATAATATGTTTCTCAATGCGCTGAAGTGTCATGCACAAGAATTAGGTTCCAAGCTCAGATGTCAAGGTCAAAGGCCACAGAGCTGAATTTGATTGTTCAGACATGGATCACTGGATGTTCAAATAACTTGACAGTAATGTTAATGTCAATGAGGCGGAGTGCTGCATGCAAGAGTTGGCAGCTTTTAGGTCAAGGTCACACTTTGAGGTCAAAGGTCATTTGCTTGTCCGGACAAAATGCAGATAAATGTTTTGAACCAAGGTGTTTTTTAGTATCTTACAGATGTGCTAGGATTATAAAATCTTGACCACAAATACACACTGACGTTTATTTTATACATTATGGTGGTTTTTGTAATGTTTGTCGTATTTGACGTCATAACATTAACCAAAATTTAGACAGAATGAAACGGTTTTAAGCTCTACAGGCCTTGCTCTTCTTTTTTTTGACAGATTTGCATAAATTTACACTAAAGGTGCAGAATTGGTCCATCTGCACAACTGGCCCTTCTGGTTGACTGTCACTTCTGTTTCCGGAAAATCATAAATGTCATGGCCTTAAAGGCATACCTGCACAGTGCAGTTATTCATGCAAAGTTTTAGAAAATTCTCATGGATAGTTTTAATTTTCTTCTTTTGTCTATGTAGAAAATAACTGCATTGTTCACGTATGCCTTTAAATATCTCAAAAACAATGAATTTTCTATCAAGGTACCATTAGTGTCCTTTAAAGGATCTTTCAAATGACATTTAGATTTTGAAGATCAGGATTAAAAAAAAAAAAATTTTCCCCAAAAATGCCTTAATCTCAAAATTGATTTTTGTAGATAAGAGTATGAACCTAATTTGTAGAACTATTCCTTGTTTATTTTATTTGTATTTAAATTTTAGCTTGATGCATTGCTTTTATAATGTTTTGTATGTTTAAAGGATCAGGTTATTAATTCCAAAGTTGTTGGTGGAGAAAAAAGTATTTGACATAGGCATGTTTTTGCCGTTTTGTTTGGGTTTGACCGTTCATATTTCAAAATCCGTCAAAGATAGTTCCAAACATAAAGCTATCGAAATGTTGGGAATCTAAAGACCTTTCTAATGGTACCTAGGTTTTTTTTAAAGACATAATATAAGCAAGTTACATGAAAAATAAGAATATCTGAATACTGGTTTTTCAAATGCCTCTGCTTTTGGTCCCATGCTTTTTTCCAGCTTTTTTCTATAACATTGTAGTCATAATGTGCTGTTGTGATTTGTCCAAATGCCATATGCTCACTTTAAAATTCAGGAAAAACATATAATGTAAAAAACTGTTTGGTAGGAAAAGAAAATTTTTTTGCATGTAAAGAGGACTGGTGGTAGTTTACAGCCTTGTGGTACACCAATTTTGAGAATTATTGAGGTTCATTTTAAAGAGGGTTCCTTGAAGATCCAGCAACATGAAATTGTAACAAGGGGCAAGCTCTTGAGTGTCCTTTGATTGCATTGATTTCCATTTTTATATGACATCATTTGACGTCAAAATTTGCATCTGCTATCAAATTATTTTGTGCAGCTTTCAATTCTGGATGGATTTTCTTCAATTTTTAAAGAAAAATGTAATGCAAGATAATTATGTAATTAATGTTTTAAGGTTTGATATGGTTTGCAGAGCAGAAAGCCTTATCGTTTGTTCAGACAAACGAAATATAGTTATTGGTATTCATTCTTCTTCATTTTGAGGTTCAAATTAAAACAGGTTTCCAATATCATGAAATTTCAACAGCAATTAACGTGACTTTGTCCCTTTTGAATGCTTATGTGACGTCATATGACATCATGGTTAAAATTAGCTAACAAATATTGTTCGCATTCTACAGCCATCATTTCTTCTATGTAATTTTCACAGAATGTATTCATTATATTGTAGATGTGCGCTTCCGTATACTTTTTTCCGGACTTGGAAAGACCAGGTTCTATGGTTGATCCAAGTTTCGCACTTTGGATCTGAAAAAGGATTTAAATTATTACCAAGCTTTGGATCTGAAAATGAATTAAATTGTTTCGAAGCTTCCAGATAAGCTCGTATTTTAACAGGATGTGTGCCTCAACAATTCCTATCGGTTTTGTAAAGATTGACGGCATTTGATGTCATTGCGTGTTAGAAACTTTTAATGGAAAATATATCTGTGTGTGTGTGTGTGTGCTGCCACGAAGCTACATCCAGATATCTGGTGCTGCATTCCTTAGTTTTTGACTAATTCGCATGAAAATTTCACTAAGAATTCAGCATATTGTATATTGTCGCATTGTCTTAGTCAATTCCGTTCTCGGAAAATCGCAAAGGTCAATGTTTTTTATATATCTCAAAATTACAAATATTTGATATGGTTACAGACCTTCAGAACAAACGAAAATCTAGTTTCTTATCGCACTCGTTAAATATATGTTGTAAATATTTTGTTGCCATGTTCAAAGTGTATCTATTTAAAATTTACATGTGTGGATGACATGGATTACATGAAATAAAGGTATATTCATTATATTGTAGTCGGGGTTCAGAAACAACAATCCATAGTTAGATGTCGTCCATTTATTGGATGCACCAATGTAGTGCACACATAATAAAAACCTAGAACATAAATGACAAATATTATAATACAAATAAAACTAATGGACATATTAAACAGTTCACAATTACGACATTATTACAATTCAGCGCATACCAAGCGAGTAACTCAAATTAAACATATTCAGCAATGATATTGTATAAAAGTCTTACCAGACGCGTCTACTGCCAAAATATAAGTATAAATGCAATGTCCAAAGGTAAGGACAATTCTAAATGAACAAACAATACAAAGTTAATCTCTTATATTGATGACCAATAAAGCAGTTTCCGATGGAACTAGCGTCCCGCTCGGCGATCCGAATAAAATAAATGTTAGAAGGAAATTATATATAGGTAAAATTATTCGCGCCAAATCTTGTTATGGTGAGAAAAGGGCTGGGCTGACCAATCAAATAGAAAATCATTCATTCACGTCATAACAACTTGTTTTCACTCACGCACTCATGATTTTCTCTCACCACGGGACTATACGTAACACTGAGCACGAGACCTTTAACACAATGTGTCACGAAACAAAGGGACAAGAGTACTAACAAAACAGATACGAATGACACGCACGAACATTTGTTAAAACGCAATTAACATACATAAATTATCTTGAGTCAAGCTCAAACTTGACCATGCTACAATATATATTTGGGTCACAAAATATCCGTCGTCCATAATACATTTGAAGACGCCTGGAGACCGGGGATCGAGAAAATTTGATCGAGATTTACCAAATTCATATATAAATTGGTATGATAAATGTCACCCATTGTGGAAGAATATTTTCTGAGACCCGTGGTTATAGTGTACGGGAAGATCTGTCGCTGGTATTTGTTACGTACTGTTACGTGGTATTTAAGTTTACATCACGAGCAAGCGTTTTAATGATCCTGATCAAAATCATGCTCACATGCAACCTTCTAATCGATCATGATCTGGGTCAGTAAAATTACATGTGCAATCATCTTGAAGAGCGATCTATAAATAGACTGACGTGTTGACACGTGAGGTATTTTTTACCCTAGGTATTGGTCGAGGTGTTCCGAATGTGTAATGGAGATCACACTCGGACTCTGGACAGTTCTTTTCTAAATCAATAATATGAACTAATAACAATATTTTCTACAGATGTCACTTTTTTTCGAATCATGATTTTTTTTTAAGTTAGTATTAAATATCTCAACAACGAAAAAAAATATTTTCAAGATAAAATTGTCTCTTGGAATAGCTTTTATATAATATTTAGAATCAGTTGAATATTGGTTAAAAAAAAAAATGTCACCCCAAGTGCATTTAACTGCGTATATCCGGAAAATTATTGATTCTGTAAATTAGAGTATGAACATTATTTGTAGCGATCCCTGGTCGTTCTATTGATGTTTAAGTTTTGAAGAATAATGTTATATTAATAAAAAACAAAACAAAAATTTAAAAAAAAAAGTTCTTGGCATATATAAGGAAATTACATTAGAAATGCCTCTCTGTAGTTGTTCCATTTGTTGCAGTTGTGACCATTTATAGTCTCCTATAAAAGGGGGAGATATTGTACTATCCTTCTGTCGCGGGTGTGACTTATGCTTTAATTACGTAATATTGCAGTTCGCGTCAGTCATGCACCTCGAGCAAGCGTTTAATTGACCCTGATCAAAATCTTGTGCAAGCATCCCATCAATCATAATTTAGGTTTGCAATCATCCATTCGGAACACCCTCGCCCATTTCTTCAAAATAACGGGTTAGGCCGGGGATTGCCGAGTTGATACGATTGGCAATCATTTTGAAGAGAAATCTATAAATAGACTGACGAGTTGACACTTTGTGAGGTAGTAATATTTTTAGTCCCTTAATTACCGAAGTTTAGACCGGAGGGGCCTATAGGTTTGCCCTTCGTCTGTCTGTCCTTCTGTCCGCCCGTCTGTCCCGCGATAACTTTAAGACCGTTATAAAAAGATAATATTATAAAACTTGTTATATGAATAGATGACAGTATGGAAATTCTACATGTCACTTTTTTTTCAAGGACCAAAATTCTGGTTGCTATGGTAACGGAAAAATTGTGCACCTCACCGGGGACTGATGTGTTGCGTGCAACACAAGTTACTTGTTAATTTCTGAAATCTACAGATGTCACTTTTTTCTAATCATTGATTATTTATATTTATGATAATGTATTTTTAATACTTAGAAAATGATTGTAAGACAAAGTTCTATAATATGCCACGTGTTTTGAAATAAATCGCTTATTCCTTAGAGAACAATAAACAAGAACTCTCTTTGTAAATCACTGAGGAATGTTTAAAATAAAATTTTGATATAGCAGTCCCGCCGTACATATTTTGTATGAAGCTGTTCCAAGTGAGAAAGGCATCAGAGAGAACCAGTCATAATATTGAAATGATAATTAAGGTCTTGATTAGATAGATAGATAGATAGATAGATAGATACGTAAACTCTACTGTGCTTGTAACAAATTTCATGATACCGAAATTAAAAAAATTAATCCAAGTTTTGTGAAAACTTAAATTTCGTTAGTGTGGCATCATTTATTAATGCCTCCCATCATTTTTGTTGTGAATTTGTTAACACATCTACTCGCTCCGCAGGGTGTCGATAGACACCCCCATGCTGTATGCAAATGCCAATAGCTAGGTCTTCTAACACACCAAGCATGTATTCCGGCTGAGTAGGACCAGTACTAGCTAGACTCCAACCATGTTTGTAATATTAAATATAAATTCAGTTTACTTATAAAATTAAAATTGAAAAAATAAAAACATAAGTGTAAAAATGAAAGTAATTCATAAGATTTTTTTTTATCTTGGCACAATTAATACAGTTATGAAGAATAAGATCTACAATGTTAAACCACGAAGCTACATTAACATTATATCTAGGTATTAACATCTTTAATTTGTAAGAGAGGCAGAGAGAGGAGTGTGTGTGTGTGGGGGGGGGGGGGGGGGGTAAGCCGTCCATAAAACAACAACAAAAAAATAAATACGACCGTTTTAACGTAGTTCAAGTGTAATTTTTGTATTTTTTTTTTTAATTTATTTTTTTACTTAAATCCACATATCTGTGACATTCAGACGCTCAATTGTCGTACACTCAGTAAAACTAAAGGCGTTTGACTGATTTGGATTGAAGTTACGTTGCCAAGGTGACAGTGGAGATCGGTGACAGAGAATGCTCTAGCAGCAGGGGTCGGCTGGGTGACTGATCTTTCAGTAAGGGGCTCACAATGGGGATTTCCACTACTGAGTACACAAATAAGAGCAATCATGGCAATTTCAGCCACCTAGAAAAGTGTATGATTAAGCCAGTCGGTGAATTCGGTAAATCCAGGCCTGCGAATATTTCTCCTTACTATTTATTTTAGGAGATGAGAAAGAAAGTTTTCATATAGAGTGCAAAAAACTGTCAGTTTGATCAAGCATAAATTATGTATTTATAAAACATGTAGTTTATCACCCCTGTGTGCAGAATGTAATTTAATTGTTTTGTATTTTAATTATCTGATGAGTTTTAAAAAATGATCAAAACATGAAATTAACTAATATTTTAACAATAGGAATTTGTTATTGTCCCTCCAGATTTAAACCATACTACTGAGAGATCTGTGCAAGTCATCATATGACCCACACTGAAAAAGCAAGAGCTCTGGAGTCTTACTACATTTTCCAAACCTGATTACATTTAGTGAATAATGTGAGGTTATTACTTAAAGATGTATTTAGACTGCATTCAATACAGAATAGTTAGGAGAATGGGCATTGCTAGTGGCAGAGTGGTACGATCCTCTGTCTTGGGAACGGGAAGTCGTTGGTTGGATCCTTGCCACAACATACATGGTGTGGTATCATGTCACATGTCTACAATGTGATACTGCAGTGTGGCAGCACTATATCTCTTTCAAGTAGACATAGTCTCCAAATTACTGAAATACTGTAACCATGACAGTTAACACCAGCACAACAACCCCAGTGCAACTCTGTCAATCCTCCAGGCAGTGGCTTTAATTCAAAGCACTTGGGTCTAGGCAGCTTTACATTCAGCTTGGCGGGGTCTACAGCTAAGCTCCATATGGTCCAGTTGAAGTACATATTCAGACCCAAAGGTTGTGAATTTGAACCTCACTGGGTTTGGAGGGAGAATTTTTATGATCTTCAGAGGTACACATTTCTGGTCAACCAGCTTAACTCACTGAGAAGGATTTGTTTTATAAGCTGTAATAATTTCTTTAACACCAATCAAAGTAAAAATGAAATGCATGTACATTTATATATAAAAAAAACTGAAAAATAATCAATATGTGAGTTTTCACATAACCAATGAGATTAATTAAATAAATTAATCAATAAATGAAAGAAGTTCTAGTAATAAAAGCAGTATCTATACATGTACATCACAACATTTATGTCACAAAGTATACTTGAAAATGACTTTCCAATAAAAATAACATTACTATTAATCTGTATGATCTTTTGGTCTTTTGAACTGTATATAAAGAGACCCTGAATTTACACATCTGATTGATCTATGCAGTCAATAATGGTATCTTAGATATAATGTCAAACACATTTCTTTTCAAGAAACCATCATATCAACATAGAAATTTGCAAATTACAGATTCAAACTCCTGATCTTACCACTAGTCTAAGGAATGACCCGAACAACCAGATAAGTCTAAAAGTCTCTCACAGGAGGTTGTTATGGTTTTACTTGCTACTCCTCAGTGAGATCAGGTACCAGTGAGATCAGGTACCAATGCAATCCATTTGGCATTTCTGCTTCAATGAGGATTAAAATAGGGTGTTTTAGTTCTTTGGATTCATGGAAATCCTCTCTTGAATAATTTCTCAGTCTCTCTCTCTCTCCCTTTCATGAGTAACTCTCCTCCTCCTCTGTCTTTCTCTCTCTTACTGTGAATTAATTCTCTCTCTCTTTGTGTCTCTCTCTTGAGTAAACCTTCACCCTCTCTCTTTATATAATGAGTAAATTTTATCTCTCCCCCCCCCCTCTCTCTCTCTCTTCATGATTATTTTCTTTCTCACTCACTCTCTCCCTGTCTCCCATAAGTATATTCTGTTTCTCTCTCTCTCTCTTATAATGAGTAAAGTCTCTCTCTCTCTTAATTATTATGAGTAAGTTCTTATGAGTAAATTCTCTCTCTCTCTCTCTCCCTCTCTTTTATGATGAGTGCTCATGATGTCATATTGAGAGAAAACAATCTTTCTCTTCCATAATGAGTTCATAATACATTGTACTGAATTGGTAAAATGATCATTATTTGGAGTAATTTCATTGCAAATAACAACTTCAACACTCCAATGTAGTGAAATATTTGAGTATAAATTACAGAGGCAGAGGAATTATCATCAGCATTGGAACATAGAATAGTTAAAGGCTGAAATGGTTTGGTATATTTATGGAGTTTTATTTCTGTTCTTTTGTTTCAGTTCTTAAAGAATATGCACATTATACTTAAGATATGAAAACTGTTACTGTAAAAAGTTGTAATGTGTTCACAGAATTAAGATTTGCAATGTCTTAGGTCATTTCGCTGAAACAGTTCTAATTAAAGTTAGGACTTGAAGGTTTTTAAAAAATATTTTGCATGTTACAGGGTCAGAAAAATGTGCAGCCCGATTGGAGCAATAAGTTTGCTACATGTTTTTGAGTTTGTGTCTCAACAACAAGACCTCAGACCTTTTACTTAAAGGGCAAATGCTCAGTACCAACTGAGCTATACAGCTACACCTTCCCTCCACTGTTGTGAGTTTTGGTACCTGTACTATGACCAGGGCCTCTCAATAAATGAATTCTGGGACTTCTATGGGACATACTATTATAATCAATATTGCATAGGTTTCATAAAACAAAGGGATAGCACCCATAGATGCCTAAGAAAATAGTGTCTCTCTCTCTTCCTCAAAGCCATATCTCCAACTGTTGCTATAAAAACAAGTACATTTAAGAAAATAATAGAGAAATTATCCTGATTAAGCAATCAATTCAGAATGAAAAGCCATATCTCCCCCCTTCTCAGGGCTGTGGTCTAAATCCAAGAAATAGAGTAAGAACCCAAAGTCTCAATACACCTGTTGACTGTTGTGGCATTTACTTATGGAGTTCTCTGCCCCCCCCCCCCCCCTGGTAATTTGTCATTACTAGTTGGTTCAAACTTTGCACAATGCACAAAATTGTCCATCCAGAGTCTTTCAATGTCACCTGTGATCTAATTGTTTGTCTATTTGTTTACTTGGATTTACACTGACATTGTGTTGGTAATCTTGGGTCTTTGTTTACGTTAGGCAGGTATATATATAGTTCTGCATCACTGTGATATCACACAAGACATGTGGTATAATAAGACCTCAGTTATTATCATTATATTACCCTAACAGTGGGTCTACCAGTTTTAAACAAAACCAAAGAACATCATATTTAATTAATGAGTTAATATTTTTTATAACCATGGATTGGATGGAACAGCTCCAACCACTCAGCCAAAGGAACTGGTTTCAATTCATCTGATTATGTTGTTGTTGTATTGGGTTTACCGTCGCTGCGATAGTATTTCAATCATATAGCGACGTCCAGCTAATTACAGGTGGAGGAAGACCCCAAGTACACAGAGGTACCCGGGTAGAACCACCGACCTACCGCAAGCCAGCTGGAAGGCTTCCTCACATGAAAAATCCGAAGTCCCTACCGGGATTCGAACCCACAGCGGTGAGGGGCTGAGAGATTTATAGTCCACAACTGTAACCACTTGGCCATGGCGGCCCCTCTGATTATGTAAACATTTCAATAAATTATATGTCTTAACATACAGGAAAACCTGTCTTAAGTGGTCATTCAAGAGAATAAGAGAAAGAGACTACTTAACAGAGGTGGCTGCTTTAATGCCACAATAAATAAACAAAACAAAATGCTAGTTTGGTAATATTAAAACTGACCACTATATAGGTTGACCACTTAATACAGGTGGCCGCTAAAACGATTCAACTGCGTAATTATATGATTTATATGCACATGCAGTTTCAAGGATCATTTTCAATTATACTGAACCAAAGTTTACCCAGATAATTTCCCTAAAACTTGAAAAATGTGTTCAATATCTTAAATAGGGGTTTGGATTTTTAAGAAAAAATGAAGAATTACCAAAATGCATGATGTACATGTAGTTTGTTCTGGTGCACCTCAGTTATGCCAGAGATATTAAATATTTTCAAAATGGAACAACTAGAACTAATCATAGGTATAAATAATGGATCTAGATAAATAATTATAAAAACGTGTATAAATGTAATACACATGAAGGTTGGTTACACTTAATAAGAAACAGAATATTATAATTATAATTATGATGTATGCCCAGTTTGGTTAGGATAACTACTTGTAATACATCAGTTGAATAATTAAAAAAAAATATATATGCATGACAGCCAATGGAGTTATTGTTTGTGTTTGACTTGAATATACTTATAATATTTTGTTGGGGGTGCATTATGTGCAATTTGATCAGGTTGAATTAAGTTCAAGTAGGTTGAATTAAGTTCAAGTTTAAATGGATGAAAAACGCCAACTTTATAAGTCATAAGCAATAGCTTTGAAACAAATGATGGAAGATAGCTCATTGAATAAATTTCTGGCACTGAGGGTGTTCCAGAGGCTCTTAGTTTGAGTCCCAGTGAGCCATGATTTTTCAGTTTCCAGGATGTCATGTTTTTCAACAAAAATGACAACATGCATAATTATCTGTGCCTGAGTGCAAGTGAATTGTTAAAGCTGCAAGAAATTTTCTTCAATCATTATGAAATGTAACAGCTTAACCTGTAGCTTAAAGTTGAAAGGTTTAAGTGGTAATGTAGATGCATTAGTTGAGAACTTGCCATGAAAGTGAGGGCTCTTGAGTTAGAGTCCTGGCCCCGTGTTCTTGAAAATACTTAAGTACAAACTCTGGCTTTATGAGTATCATACTCAAATCCCTATCAAAACTAATGGGCGTAGTGTGAGTATAAGTATGAAAATCATAGAAGAAGTTTAAGTACCATTTTAATCTTTGGGAACACAAGGCCTGGTCTATTTGCACATTTTCTAGATTAGTTACAAAGTGGGGCTGTTACATTTCCTATTTTTCAATATATTACTGCTCTTTGGATTATAGTTTTTAGAATTCAGGGATTACATGTTATTCTAAACTGTTTGGGGTTGGGTTATGTAGCAGCCTATAAGTATCCCTTATCAGGGATTTGTGTACATGGTCCAATTGCTCAGTTCATAGAGCACTGGTCATGCATGTAAGCAAGGGTACAGGAAATTACTGGTTACACATTTATCTCACCTGATTACAAATTTTAAACTTTTATTTCATTTTGATTTTTATTGTTTATGTAGGTAGGAAAATCTGTTCAGTTAGCTCAGTCGGTTGAGTAGCATGGTGGTGTGTTCTGTCAGTTGTGGGTTTGGGAGAAGTGTAGTGTGTATGAAAAGGAATATCTGTCCTTTTATTGTTATCTATTCCGATTCCATGTGAATAAAACATCTTTATTGACACCCATTGTCTTTCTTATCTGACAACCCCGGGTTACATATTTATTGTTGGAACTCCAGGATGGTAGGAGTCGTTGGTTTGAGTCATGCACCAACAGTAGGCACACTTAAGATTTTCTGGAGCTTATTTTATTTTCATTATATTGTAGTCATTTTTGGTAACCCAATTAAGTCAGAGGAATTTGTATAAACAAATCGAAAGTTATATTAATTACTGTGTTGACTGGAGTTTACTGTTACTGCGACTGTGAGTATTCAAGTTATATAGTGATCGATGTCCAGCTAATAACATGGATGAGTACACATAGGCAGCCGGGCAGAACCACCAACCTACCACAAGCGAGCTGCATGGCTTACTTAGATGAAGAAAGTGACACTGCGAGGAATCGAACGCACAAATGAAATAAGTTACGTAATTGAATCTCAGCCGCTGTAACCATTAAGCCACAGAAACCATTAATTTTTAACAAACCATTATAAATTGATTGATTGATTTTTTAATTTATCGTCGAGCTACAACAGAATTTCAGTCATATAGCGAAGTCCAGCTAATAACAGGTGGAGAAAGACCCCTAATGCACTGAGGCATTCGGGTAGAACCACCAACCTACTGCAAGCCAGCTGGAAGGCTTCCTCACATGAAAATCCGAATGACTCTGCCGGGATTTGAACCCATGCAGTGAGGGGCTGAGTGAGTGTTAAAGTGTCTTGGCCACGGAGGTCCCATATTAAAAATTCATTTATGTTCTACTTTTGCATCATATGAAAAGTACAAAAATTAAATGGCAACTTTTTATTTTAATAATAATAATAATATATATATATATTACAATTATTGTTATTGTAATGGCCTATAAGTAACCCTAAAAATTAAGGAGTAAGTGATGTCTAGCTTATTCAGTAGAGCATTTGCCCTGAAAGCGAATGGCACCGGTTTTCGGACACATATATTTCTCACCCTGATATCATTATTGTTATTATATATATATATAAAAAAAACTAATCACACACCCAGACCTAATGTTATCTTTTCATAAACTCATAAACATTTAATCTTAAGCATTTTGTATCAAAACTTAAATTTTATTCTAGAAATTAACGTACTGTAGACTACCGTCAGATAAAAACAATAACAATTCAGATTATGGTTCGTTGAAGATCACAATATTATACTGGTTTAAAGCAACGGATGTACCGTTAATGCATTTTGTAAACAAACGTGCGATTTTAAACAATATTTTCTTCCTTTTACTACAAATAAATCAAACAATTTCCAAATAAAACGTCTTATGTTTGATTTTATTCGATTGGATATGAACGTTCGGCTTTTTCCGATAGAAACAAAGCGATCGTTCTTTTCCGATAGGAGGTCAGCTGTTTCCGATAGCCATATCTCGACAGGTAATAATCGATCGATTTTTAAAGGATTCCGATCGTTTATCAGCTGTTTCCGGTCGGAAATGTGTTATTTTCAAGGTACAAAATGCACGATATCTCAGCTAATATAAATGTATTTTTCAAAAACAAGACATATTTAGAATCGGGAAACAATGCTCTTTCATTATCAATAATAAAAATATATGTAAGATCTATAGTTTTTAAAAAAGTTTATGGAAAAAACCGACGTTCCATAAATTCACCGGTTGTCAGACGTTTCACCCCCAAGTCGTTTCCTCCCCAGTCATTTCCTCCCAAGACGTTTCACCCCTAAAATGGGGGTGAAACGTCCTGTATTTGAGCATAAAACAGGACGTTTCCTCCCCTATATTAATTTACAATATATTAAAGCATACGATTTAAATATGTTATATAACTTGAATTATTTAAAGAATATTTAATATTAAAGATTATGTTTCTGTTTTGATTTGTTTTTCCTTTGAAGGCACCACTTTGATGTTAAGATGTTAATGATTAATAGAGGTGTGAGAAAGTGCGGTCTCAGAGTAAAAAAAATGTGAGAATTTTAAAGGTGATAAACATTGCAATTACGGCTTTTCATTATTAATGGGATTATGTACACAAGAAGGATTCGTCCAGTCTACCGTGAGGTAGAGCCCAAGGTATTCGAGTTCTGGGAATGCTACAAGAATAATGACATCAGCACAAGTGATCTTCTGAGGAAGTGTGCTAAGGTGTGCTAAGGTGTATGGACCTCAATGTGAAGAAAATGGCATTATTGAGGAGGAACCTCTGATAACCAGATTGTAGTGAGTGCATAAGCAATGGTGATATCAAGCGTCATGTATATGTATTTTAGTGTGTTAAACTCAAACAGCTGGATTAAATATGTATGATGCAATTAACTTTGATCAAATACATGCATTATTTCTATTATGGTGAAAATGTAAGAGAATACAAACATTTAATCGTTATTTTCAGTTCCAGTTGAATAGCAGACATGCAGCAATGGTGAATACAAATAGTAATTCATTCACAGTCCTTTCATTGGTGTCTGTTTGTTGTTATAGTCTTGTAAATATATATTTGTGTTGTTTTACTATTTACTATATTTACTATATTTAATAAACATATTTCCATGTAATTCTTCATGTTTTTTTTATATTTTTCTCATATTTTAATTACACACACACACACACACACACACAGTTTGAAAATTCAAGATTTATAAAATCCTTTATGCTTATTATAAATGACCATACTTACATTAACCCTTTCCCTCATATAGACTCATTTTGACGCACTCAATAGGTACCACATAAAGCCTGGTCTGCAGAAAACCACCGTTAAACCTTACCAAATTTAATCACAAAATCCTCATTTCCAAACCACTGAGGAGCAGCGGACAGCATAAAACCTGATCAGCATGCGAGTTACTCGCAGGCTGATCTGGTTTTATGCTGTTTGCATAGGTCTTTTCATGGTTTCCTCTATGAGGGAAAGGGTTAACATAATTTCAAATCATCTAATGATATATTTAATAGGTATTTGATTATATCACATATGTACACTTCATCTAATATTCGTCCGTTATTATATCCAGTAAAATGCCATCTATTTAATTTTATACTGCTTTATCTTCTTTTACCACAATAATAAACATTAACAAGTATCATATAAAATGGGGGTGAAACGTCTTGATCTTTGAAAATTGGGGGTGAAACGACTTGGGAGGAAACGACTTTGGGGGTGAAACGTCTAGGGGAGGAAACGGTTTGGGGGTGAAACGTCTGGAATTCAATTCACCGACGCGGGTTAAGGGTTGTTTCAAACTCAAGCGGATAGGGTAAATAAGAATCCATGTATCCTTCGATATGATAAAATGACCATTTATTTATGTTGGAATAGATTGATTCAATTTAAGTAATACAAGAATAATAACAGCGACCAAAGAAAAAAATTGTTTGACGAATCTTGTTGATGTCAACACGGTGTATTACCTCATTATTTGGTGGATAGATATTTGCATTTGGAAATGAGAAGCTATTTCACAACCGTTTTCTATCATTAAGAATAATTAAAACGCCTCATGATAAAACTTGGATAGTTCACGTCACTTTTTTGTTGTTGATTTCACGATAATCTAACTTGATGAGTAGGAAATTAAGCAATTAACAATCCTTTGATTACATGTTTAAATCTCTAAATAATCGAGTTGAAGCGTTTTTGTTTTTGGTTATCATTCTCAGTTCATATTTAAGCAATTGAAATAGTTTTGATAAGATTAGCAACATCACTTAATGGATAATGAATAATATCACTGTGAAATCATTAATTTTTGTGGGACACTATTTTTTTGTCGATTTCGTGGAGAGTTTTAATCAACGAACATTAATCAACACGAAACTTGTCTCTTATATAGACCTCACGTTTTCTAAACATAGATCCGCGAATAAATGTACCCACGAAAAATCCTTAGGTACATAATCATCGAAATTTAATGTCAACGAAAATTAATGATTTCATAGTATAAAGATTGATTTATACAGTCTTTAGTCAAGAAGTAATTTCATTTCACACTTATTTATATTTCTGGCCTGGATTTATATCGTTTAATGTAAACAGATTACAATTCGAAACGAGAGACGCATCAGCGACAACATCGGTTTGAGCTTGGATGAACACTATTAAAACTGATCAGCCAGAAAGTAAAGCTTTCACATTATAGGCACAAGTGCAAAGAACAGAATGCAGAAAACTGAAAATGAGATATAAGGTAAAAGCAGGCTGTTGGACCACCTGTTATTTTGGAGTACATATGGCTTTTTGTTGGGACTGCTTAACACTCTGCCTCCTTACCTGTGTAACGAAATGGTGACTTTTTTTTCAAGGATGCATCTTTCTTTGAACTGGAATAGGAGCTACATTTCTTGACTTATTTCGACAGCCTTTTTCTTATTCAAAAGTTTAGACTGTGGCTTTAAGATTATCGCAAAAGATTTAAACACATCATGACATTCAAAGAAATGAACGTAATATAAGCAAAAATTGAAATTTACAATGCTGTTTAATCACCAAGTCTCGATTAAAATCCAAAATCTAAATATTACAACAGAGGTCTCTTCAAGGACATTAATTTTCATGTATTATCTCATAACATATTTTTTATATTTTGAATTATTTAAAGCGAAGGAAAAAATCAACATTTGACCTTGACGTATGCAATTTTTCAAAATTTCATACCGCAAGAACCTTTGTAAGACAAAACGTCATAATTTGTGAAAGTTTCATGAAAATCGAACGAAAACTTAAATCAGGAGCTTAAAAAATATCAGTAGTTTTTGCAAATTTTCGTGAAGTTTGACCGCTTCTAGAGGACAAAATCCTCATCATTTCCATCATTTGTATTTGGCTATCATTAAGTTTGTTCAATATACTATCATTTTTTTAATTGTTTTATGTACATTTTTTTCTTAGTGATACACTATCATTTGATTGATATCATTATTTTTTTTTTTTCAGTGTAAACATATCAAAATTTTAATTTTTAAACTTTGAAAAAGGCAGCTTAATAAATCAGTATATGGGAAAACGTATCGAATTAAATACATAATGTTATAAGAAGAAATTATCATCTGTAGTGAAAGTAAAACTGTATTTTACAACTAAAATTGCGGGATCTACTAAATACGTTCTGGTAAAAAATGAGGAAAGGGGAGGGAGTTTGAAAAAAGGAAGAAAACCAATTGTCTACTGTCAATGCATTGTATCCTGTGTTAAAGGCAAACTGATGAGATGGCCTGGCCCCTTATAATGCGGATTTTTTTTTAATGTATTTTATATCTGCTTATGATTATACTCTTCGGTGATGAGAAACAAATAGAAAGATGCATAAAATAGAATTTAAAAGAAGAATATTTACATTCGCAGAAAAAAACATTTTATTGTAATTCTTCTAGGTATACTACGTTTCTATTCTTATCTTCATAATTCTGTTTTCAAGTTAGATACATATGTTGAAACATATTCAATATAAATGGGAAATTTAAGTTTTAAATTTTGGGAATACCATGAAAGACATAATGCATCCTTTGAACATCGAACACACATATACTTTACATTTATTATTAGGACTGACTTCATTACTAAGTAGTGTTGATTTTAAATCCATGTCTGTATCCTATTCACCAGAAAAAAAAGTACTTTGCAAATAATTTCAATGTAGAAATTCACCATAACTTTTTATTTACTATAACATGTTAAATCGTGACACTCGCATTTCTTAAGTAAGGAGAATAAGTAGTTTTGTGCGTTTTTAGAAGTGCTATAGTGCTTACTGGGATATGGTATAGACCTCGAAATAAAGGGACTCGGAAAATGTATTCTCATTAACGTATTTTTTACGTGTTGAGAAACTTTTGATATTGACTATTTTTGTTATATATACAAAAGGAAAATATATTTCTATGTCCATGTATTAACATATAACTACAAATAAAGCAATCTATTCCATAAAAAATTTAAACAGATTGTCTTCACTAATTAAAATTCAAGCTTCAAAAAATAAATATGTATTTATTAATTAAGAACGCATACTTTAACATCTACAGAATGTACGCTATATTCACATTTTCAAATTGATTGATTTCTGATTTAATTACATGATGTAATGTTAAAATTTCTTGATAAACACGTTTAATCAGTTAGGCAATAAAAAAATGAAAAATATATAATCACAACGACATGGTGCACAAACACCTTTCTCTGTTCAAAATACTTAATCATGTGTTGGAAACAATTAAGTATCACGAGCCCCAGGTTCATTTGCTTTATATGTTCCATTGCATCAATTTTCATAAAATGGATGAATTCAATTCCAGATTCAACGTGGTTGTAGTTATCAACTTAAAGGCATTTGTTTTTATTTGACGCGATTGATTTGATATCCTAATGAGTACCTGGAAATCGCAATAAATTATTTCAAATCCCTTCTAATTTGTGTCACGGTTTAATTGCTCAATGCCTAATATGCATTCGCCCGAATTCAACGACGTAGGAATCTCCACTCAGCTAAAAATTTGTATCATAAATCGAGCCCTGCCTGTGGGGTAAAATGTGGGTTGTTATTGGTGTTGATCTTCTGTTTTAATGGTGTTATTCATTATCAATATAATATACGTAAAAATATCAGAAAATGAGAGTTGTTTTTGAAATTACACGTCAAATACGGTATAAGAATAAAACAAACGTAGCGCGTGAAGTGCTATAAGATTGGGATATGTTGTTAGAATGACATGACTATTTAAGTATACCGTCGCTTCGACAGTATTTCAGTCATATAGCGACGCCCAGCTAATTACAGGTTGAGGAAAACCCCGAATGCACGGAGGCATCCGGGTATAACCACCGACCTATAGCAAGCCAGCTGGAAGGCTTCCTCACATAAAAATCCGAATGACCCTGCCGGGATTCGAACCCATCGGTGAGGGGCTGAGTGAGTGTTAAAGTCAGCGACTTTACCCTCTCTGCCCATGTTGTTAGAAAACATCATATACATTAATAGTAAAGTGATTTACACATATAATAAGTTTAATAGGATTGTACTTTGACTGGTCAGCCTTGTGCCAGGAAAGCGTGAATGTGGTATAATGCAACTTGTAAACAGAGTGTTATCGTAGCAAGGTAGCACTATAAAAGACTCAGATTTTAAAAACTCCTCATAATTAACTTCGATGTTTCAGGTCATTTTGTTGTTGGTCCCTTTTTACGTAAAAATAGATAATATATCATGATAGAGAGGACATTAAACATTCAACAATCTACTGAATACATTTCTAAATAACTCAAAACTCTTAAAAAAGCATGAAATAAGATATCCGGCATCTGTTCAAGGTGGGACAGACATTTTGCAGTACTTCTCAGATAATATCTAAAGCGATTAGATAGTTTTGATGACCTTTAATTTCAATTAGTAACATCAATTTATAGTTAAAATGTGTTGTTTTAATGGTTGATTTAAACCAAGCCATTAGTTAAGAATTAATTTCATGTCACACTTATTTGCATTTTCGTCCTGGTTTATTATTGTATAATATAAAGAGATATCAATCTTAAATGAAACATATCGGCTGAATATTGTTGTGTAATCTTTATACGGTGCTTAACATATATACTTCTGAGAACTACAAACATTAAAAGGATATTAATAAGAAAACAAGTAATATTTATCATCAATCCCATTATTTACATAAGAATTTCAAAACATGAAGGGAAGTCAGCTCTACATTATTGACTTATGATAATGATATTGAGAAAAGTGTGATGTACTAACATACATTTTGATTAATGTGCTATCGTCAGCACAATATCTGTCTCAAGTAGATATAGTCTTCAAGTGATTGAAATATAGTCTGTGGGAGGTTAAAGCAATAAACAAATACATAATAAAATTATAGAAGTTTGCACATAGACTACGTATGTTATGAGTTATATGATATACTATAGTATTTGCAATAGCTCGATTACTGTACCTACTACGAGATTTATGCCCCTTTTCCGGTGCAGACCATATTATCTAACATTAAATCTCCATTACATTTCAAAACAATACACTTTTAATGAAAAAGAATATGATGACATTGGCATATTGTAAATAAAGAAAACGATACATACTGTGCAAATATCTCTTGTGAAAGGAACTGTTAAACGCATTGAAAATGTTAATGAAATAACGTCATTTAGTATTTTCTATGGATGTCAAAATATTCTCAGAATTTACAATATGCATACTTTTTTGCAAGTATTCCCGAAGACGTTCCGTAATCGGAAATGATTTGAATTGTAAAATGTCAGAAATTTACCAAGATATGCAGAATATGCAAATCAGGTATTTTTTAAACAAATGAATGGTCTTTGGTAAAAAGAAATCTTTCTTATTTATGCAGTATAGTAATGTTGTCATCAACGTGTATGTACAGATTTCATCTCTTAACAAAACTGCAAAACACATTTTTCTTTTTTTCGTCTGAAGATTATTCTCTGCTTTTGGAAGAATTATTGGCTTTAAAGAAACAGACAAAGAGACTGATAAGCTTTCCTGAATCTTGTGAATATCCGAAAATATCATTCCCTCCGTCAATCTTCGGAGTAATTCCTAACTTACTGCGAAACCTCACAGTATATATATGTATTAAATGATATAGGTGTTGTTGTTTTTTCTACGTTCCTGTAAGAACATATAAATACTATGAAAGCAATTTATTTTATACACCTTTTTTTTTTAAAAAAAAAGAAAGAAAAAAAGATTACCTCACTAACTTAAATTCAAGTTCTAGAAATTTTATTTTTATTTCATAAGAACTTAACGTATACATTACCTTAACATCTACAGAATGTACGTTATATTAAAATTAACAGATTCATTGCTGATCAAATTATATAATGCAATGTTTCAGTTTCTAGTTTAATACGTTTTATACAGTGTTGAAGGAGATATAAAATATACTTTAATCACAACCAACTGTTATCGTACAAGCATCTTTCCTGTTCAAAATGATTCTTCTTGTGCTGAAAACAATTAAGTATCACGAGCCCCAAATTTAATTGCTTTATACATTCGATTGGGATTGGACTAATTAGCATGAAATAGATAAGTTCTGTTTCAGACTCCATTTGGTTCTAGTTATCAAGCCATTTGGTTTTGGATGGATTCGATATCCTGTTGATTGCCTGGAAGTAGCGATAAATTATTTCAAATTCCTTTTAAATTGTGTCAAGGTTTAACTGCTCTGGGCCTAGCAAAATTTCGCCGCTCGAAATGCCGTATAATAATGTCCGTTTGTGTTTGAATCGAACATCGGATCGGAGAAATTTTCACTTAGCTTTCAATTTGTATCATAATTTGAGCTGTATTAAGAATCCCGGCTTGTCGGGATATAAACGTGGGTTGTTACTGTTTTTGTGTTGGTCTACTGATTCATTGGTGTTAATCATAGTCAATATTATTTTGTACGTAAAGATATGAGAAAATGAGAGTTGTTTCTTTATGTGCTATAAGTTTGGTATATGTTGTCAGAAAACATCATATATATTAATAGGAAAATGATTTACACATATAATGAAATTAATAGGATTATACTGGGACTGGCCAGCCTGTTGCCAGGAAAGCGTGAGTGTGGTATAATGCAACTTGTATACGAGGTGTTATCGTAGCGAGGTAGCTCTATAAAAATGTCTCGTCTGGACAAACGGAAATAAATGACTGAACCTTACTCAAGCAAAGAATCAAATCGAATCTGGAACATCACCAGGAGTTGATTGCGAGCCAGACACTGTAATCACTGGGGCACCAGTGTCGATAAATAAATTGTTTATTCCATTATGAGGAAACAATAGAGAACACCGATATATGACTTTTATATTGACTAAAATGAATTACATCACATCAATATATAATATTAATGAAACAATCATGTAGTGTCAAATTATACGGATTGCATTTACATTCTTTTGATATAAGACACAAGGTGGACATTTAATTTAAAAATAAATTGGCTTTTACTGTATTTTACAAATTAAATTAATTAAGATTATTCTTTTTTTTTCATCAATGATAAGACAAAAGGTGGACAATTAGATAAAAAGTCATTTGATGACATGTTGTGTTCGATAATTATCGGTCCCTGTGTCCCAAGATTTAACATTGGTTGGCTCTGTGTGTAATGTGATTAAATTTGAAATCATGGCACTTGTCTACGACGTAAAATGACGGCGAAGCAGCACAGAAATTGTCTCATGTAGGCAACACGTGATATTGACGGCGCGGTATTTAATCCAAGCAAACAAACAAACATGTGCAATTATCCTAAGGTACTCGGTACGTTGCTGCTCATTAAAAAAAATCAATGACATTTAATAATGTGAGAAGGTAGGTAACTTCTTTCATTTAAACATTTATCATATTTCAATAGGCGTAACTCCTATGAAAATTTGTGGATTTTCATAAAATTGGTCTTATTTTGCGCGGAAGGGATGAATAAAGACAACCACGGACAAAAACACCCCCTTGCCTGAGGAATCGTGCTACAACAGTTCGCGAAGTCGAGAACGCGTTTGGTCGAGAGAGATTTGACCGACGGAATCTCGCCCGTGAAAAACTAAAGAAAAACTTAAGGTACAATATCAGTGTTGAATTGTTTGGACAGGTACTGATAAAAGAAACAAATAACACTAAAATGAATACTTGTTATTTCATTTTTTTTTAAAGCTATGCAGCCTTTTTTTTCTGCCTTTTAAAAATTCATCAGAAACGATGATCAGGTACGTATAAACTACGGATTCTCTACAGTTCTCTCAAACAATGGATTCCAATTCAACACAGGTGTTCCTTTTAGGTATATTTGTTTCTTTCATCGGCATTTATCCATACAATTCAATACTGATATTGTGGTTTTAGTTTTTCTATAGTTTTACACGGGAAATTTGGCGAGATTCTGTTGGTCAGATCTCTTCCGACCAAACGTTTTTTTGAATTCACAAACATTTTTAGGACGATTCCTCAGACAAGGGGGTGTTTTTGTCCCTGTTTGTCTCTATTCATCCCTTCCTCGCAAAATAAGACCAATTTTATGAAAATCTTACAATGATCAAAGGAGTTACGGCAATTGAAACGACACAATGTACGATTTCAATCGAAAAAGTAACCAACCTTCTAATTTTATATAATTTTTTTTTTTTTTTTTTTAATGCGGCGGTTTATCGGTCAAAGCAACGTACCGGATACCTTTGCAATTATCAAGCAATTAAGCAATTTCCTTTAAATGTACATATATATGATTTTTGTTTCCACAGGTGATAACATTAAGTAATGAAACAAGCATTAAAATCAACCAACTAGCGACGATACAGAAGTTCGAATAGTTAGATATCCTCTTGAAAAATAAGCAAAACTCCATAGATTTGCTTTCCTTTCGTACAGTAAAGTGCTAATAATGCCTTTGTTTGTTGGTACTGACGTCCAGCCAAGGGTATTTCATTCATTTGAGACAGATATAGTTCTAACACACTGCAGTATCATGTCGCACTACACCTAGTCACATTATCCTGGGCACCAAGAAGAAAGCTATCAGTACCATTTTAACGACATTGGTATAATGCGGTCGGGGATCGAACGCACGACCTCCCGCTCCTGCGGTGGACGCCCAAACCTCTCTGTCACAGGGGCCGATAAAATGTTTGTAAGTAATATGCATCTAAATTTGACCTTGCTTTTTTTCTTTCTGGTTATTAATCTGCATAAATAAGCATATATCGCATGAGTTTAGCCACCTTTTCGATGAAGTGTAGTTTAAATATTTGTTTATATTCGCCCACATGACAGTATTTCAGTCATTTCAATACACAGTTACAGCAAGTAGAGTCTGAAGCGGGCCGAAGGCCCGTCCCGGAGACCAAGCTCTGCGTTAACGCGTTGAAGTACTGTCTGAGTGAAAATACTAACATAATGAAAATTTTCGACAATAGTCATCCTGAATATTTCTCATTGGGGAATTTGGCAATTCAGTCAAGCACGAGTTACCATATTGGATATATATCAACAATGCGGTTTTATAAAGAACGATAACTCTTGAAAAACGCAAGGGACTTCTATCATCTACAGGACAGTTTGTATCTAATTGCCAATTACGAATGTCACGTAACACCTTCAATTTTCAGTTTTTACATAAGTATGTAATAATGAATTGCTTTTTTATTCAGTTTTTTTTTCGTACGCAAAAACTTTTATTCACAACGTTTAAATACGTACCTGAGTGTTCCTATTTACTTACAGATCAATTCCGTAGTCTGTCATAATGTAATATATCCTTTAAAGCCGCTTGTTCACTAATGGCAGAAATTTAAAAGAAAATAATTTTCTACTCCCCTTTGTTAGTGTTGGTGATGTCTTAGTTCCCTAACAAATAAACCCGGAAAGTGTAGATCACATTGCACAAGAAAACGCTATTTTCGTAACCGCAATTTCGACGAAATAGGTAAAATTTAGAATACGATATCACCGGATTACACGTTTCGCAATATGTCGTCTTCACCAGTTCACGGAAGCGATTTCGTAAGTTCATCCTATAAAATTAGCGCATTAAAAATTCGTTTTCAATCATTAGGCAAGGTCAGCATTTGATGTCTACTTTGAAACCCTTATCAGCTAGATGATTTCTTTGTATGTTTGCTTTACAATGAATACATCTTTTAAATAAAAGTCCACTAGCCCACTAGCATTTCAACTCTGACAGAAAATGATAAATTGATATATTCATTGCAAGGTCATCTGATGACATGTTGTGTTCGATAATAACTCTTTCCCATGCCCGTTTGATAAGAACGTCTTTTATTGGGGGGGGGGGGGGGGGGGGGGGGGGGGGGAACCAGTTACTTATCACTTATTCCGTCTAGACATGAGGCTTTTTGAACCTCTAAGTTTTTAACATCATGTACTTTGCTGACAACATTCAATAACATATAAATCTGAACTCTCTGTAATTCGAGCCCATTCACCTGATTCTCAAAGTTCGGTGTAATCCATTATTGCTCTGAGCGAAAAATAGCTATGTAATCTGGAGCTTTCCATTGTCAATGGACAAATATATTATTGCAATACAATACCAACTCCTATGGAAAACACGCTATTATAAGGCATTGGTAATTGTAAAAGGATGAAATATTAATTTGCGCAAAACATTCAATTAATTGTTTTAAATTTGTATTTACTAAAACTTAAGAAGTGTCTACTTTTTACTAAAAGCTCAATCTAAGGTAATTAATTCTATAGTTTTTGTTTACAGACAAAACAAATCAATTAAAAGCTAGATTTGTTACTAAATGTGAAGAGTACATCGCCGTGACTTAACAATTTGAAAATATATTAAGTTTGACGCGACGCATCATAAATGCTTTTGATTCCTAAATTATCCTTCTTCCCTTTATAGAGCTTGGTATAACGAGCATTATTGTTTATGATATATGTCTCGTTATCTGTATTCCATAAATGATTAATGACAATAATTTGAAACTGGATATGTTATTCCTCCCATCGGCGAACCTGGTTTATATAAATATCAAAGCTTACGTCAGTTGCGATTTCATATTTCTCAATGATATATTGTAACTTATCTTCATAATTCAAGACATTTGCCCCAATAGAAAAACACAGAGGACTATTGAATCCACCTTTTTAAGAATATGAAGGATGCAATGATTCAAATATATAATCACTTTGGCTCTGTTTTGAAAATAAAAAATGCATGTACTGAAAACCTATTACAATAACGTTAGTAATAAGATGATAATGAGATTGATTTGTCTGTTTATATTCTCTCACAGTTTAACATTTCCTGCGTTTGCCGGGTTTATATGATAAATATATAACATATAATAATAAAAACATGGAAGATATAAGAAAAAAACGATACACATTTATAATAAACAATATCATTTATCTTGAAACATGTATATAGATGTTTCATAACATTACCTTTGTAGTTAATTTGCAACAATACTTTGCTTACTTGCAATGCCATTTTCGATAGTGTTTACACACAACAAATGCAAATTTAAAAAATATTATAAGGAAAGAAATAGTTTTGTCATATTTTAAACATTTTCTTTCAGGTTGTCATTTACTTTCTTAAAATAAAATTTCTTTCACTGGATTTCATTAGTTTTTTTTTTCATTTCTGTATTGTATCATGTAAAATTCATATTCATGAATAAAAAATCGTGTTTGTGACCCCCTTTATGTGATGTGTATTCGTATTCGCTACCTTGTGTATTTGTTACAGCTCTAGCTTGTACAGGCGGAATGATCGTATGTATAGTCACAATATATTTGATCATATTCAATACATGTATATATGACTTAATGACGAAATATAAAATATGGTTTGTTGATGTTTTGAAGATGTAGAATTTAATTCCCCCCGGTCTTACCAGGACCCGAATGGTTTTATAACTGTTTTACTTTTTATCACATCTTATATAATTTCGGATCTTCTGTATACAGAAAGATCCCATTTACAAAATATTTCTGTACGTAAAAACCAATAACTGATTAATATTTGGATAAGGATTTGGATCAGACCAAGTCTGAGACCTATATATAGACTGTGAATATTTATGAATTATGTTAATGACGGCTTTCTCACGTAAAATTTACATTTTGATACGTACATCGATTTGAGCATCATCATTTTCAGCAGTTATTCAAATGTGTAAGTTTTTTCAGGCAAACTCCGTGATTCTGATTAAAATTTAAATTTTTATCGTTTTGTTTTAAAATAAATTATGTAAATATTAAGATCCACTATATATAGTTCATTGGCCATGTCTTTAGTATGGACAACAACTTTACTTACTGGCTGAAGGATGGATTTTGCGATACTATTTAGTGAATAAGTGAATTTATATGTTTTCATTTTGTAGCCAATATATTACAAGAATATGCATTGTAATAATGCTTTTTTTATTATTATCTACGAAGTTTTCGAACACAAAAAAACAACCTATTTTAGATTGTCGAAGATCAACGGGGGATGCAAGTTTTCTTTGTCAGACTGTTCATTTGCAATGCTTGGATATTTTTAAAAATAGGTTATCATGATAAGACAAGTGCTCAAGTGCTTTACTTAGGGTCATAGATCAATAGTATTTGTCACACCAAGAGGTTAAAGGCAGAGATTGTGTATATAAGATTTAAGCCGACATTCATTGAATCATTCTAAAACTCTTCAGATTATTGAATGTGGGGTGTATGTGCAAAATCATTAAACACCGAAATAAATGCCCATTGCAAATTTTACTTTCAGTTCGGGCAAAAAAATTTTGGACACCATACACCATGGTCAAAACGGGTTGAAGTCAAAAAAAAAGTTATTTTGCTACTAAAAAAAACAAAAAAAAGTATAGTTATGAAAAAAGAAATTCAAACGAACGCATAACATAGTATTATAACGGTATTTCAGTTTAACATTCCACCAGATTCAGGGAACGTATAAAAATTGTATCGGGTATGCAAAATAAATGTTTTTTTTTTTTTCCAAAATCTTTTAATTTTTGTCAATGGAAGTATTACGAGCGAAAAATAAAATTGCTTTATGCTTCCGATTGCTTCATACATCATGTTTTTTTAAATTTTTCGCGATGTATTCGTATCATATTTTAGTGGCAGAAAAAGAGATATTGATTATTGTATCTGTGTCATGGCTTTTTGCTAGGGGCGTATGCACTCACGGAATACAATGCATTTTTTTTCTTCGTTTTTCAGTTTAAACATCCAAATTTAAATTTTTTTAAATACAATTATAACAAAAATTCCCCGCATTACAAGGTTTTTATTGTGTGTAAAGCGAATTAAGCCAAATTTTTTTTTAATGATTTACTTACCCGTTGAAAATCTTTAATGAAAACTTTGCAAGTCTCTGAAATGGACGATAATCCCTATAAAAATTGTGTAACCTTTTAATCTTTCATCTTATTATTTGCAGATGTTGATGAGCAAGTGCTAAGAATAGTCTAACAACAACAAAAACACGATACCCTTCATGGGGAACCCCTAGTCCCAAACATTTAGTCTAAAAGGGGTTTTGGTTTCAAGTTGTATAAAGATATAAATTTTTTTTAAATTTTCTTTTCTTAAAATATGATTTTTATTTTCTTGTTACAAAAAATCTCATGTAACAGTGACGATGATCAAATTCATGTTTTTTTCTAATACGTCTATAGTTTTCCCCCTGTTTCAGTGAAAACGTAATTCATGACCCTTCGGGTAAATTAATTATGCTTACGGCTTCCTTACAGTATCGCAATACATTGTTTCGTTTTTGGTAATTTGCATGAAATTATTTTTATTCGCCTTCTACATTATTCGTTTGGAAAAGACCAAAAAGAGGGTTCCCCCAAAATTTAAAGATATATATAGATTTATTTTTTGTTGCATCTATTACACCTTAAATCCTTTTCAAAGTTTTGCATTTCCTTAATTCGTCAGTTTTTTCTATGTCTACATGTTTCTTATGCTTTTTGTATATGACCCCCCGCAAATCAACGATATAAGATGGGTTTAAATTTATCATTTATTTACAACTTTATAAAATATTTACCTGCATAAAGCCACCTTTAAAAAATTTTTTTTGGTTTGGCTATCTTTTAACTGGGGGACATACCATTTATACAATATGATTCAATAACTAAATAACTTGAAAAACCCTGATTCACACAAAACTAAATTCATCTTTAATAAAAGATAATTTAGTATGGTTTTTTTTTAATTCTGTAAAAAACGTTTTCTGTATTTTTTATTTTCAAAACCCATTTAAAAATATACTAAATAATTGAAACTATTCGAATGTTTTGACACAAAACTTTATGTCTTAGTGCATTGAAAGTATACATGTTCGCCTATTTCCTGTTGGGCACAAACTATTTATTTCCAAAAAAAATCGTAAGCTTTTTAAAAAATACTATTTAATTTTACAAAATTGTTTTTTTTTCTAAAAATATAAATTAAAAAAAAAGCATCCCCGGGAAACTATTTCTTTCTAAAACCCAAATTTGCATCTACAATAAAAACAAATTTATAGACAAAGTCTTTATTTTTTGACAGTTTAATTTGAGACTTCATAGATATGCCAGTACGGGTTTTTCATGTAGGTTGGATGTTGTTTACTAACTTAAACGTATCTACTTCCCCGTATTAAAAAAAAATACTGACTGTCAATTAGAGTAAAGGAGTAAATCAGAGATTCGAGTTCGAGTCTTTCCTTCTACTCATTATATTTCAGATTATCTTTTTTTTTATGAATAACGTATTATTTATTCATATAATTTATTAGCGAATACGTCGAAAGCTAATATTCAACATTTTCCCTTTGGGCCTTTCGTCTCTGGGTCCAAAAAATAAAAAACATTTTTCCAAATATATGAGGAAATCCCCTGAAATATTATTTATTCAAAATATTTATGATAAAATCGGGGATATAAAATGAACACTACAACCCCCGTATCGATTTGATAATAGTGGGCACTGTGGGCGTTTGGGGTCTGGGGTTTGGGAAAACGCATCGATATGAGAGGCAAAGATAAAAGGTTTTCTAGAATCACGGGCCATCCCCAAAAATGCTTTAGTGAAAAAAAACTATGGTCTTTGCAGTGTACATTTTTAAAATATTTTTTCTGAAAATTCGATCGCTTAAAAGGTCGATCAAATTTTATTGATCAATGTCGAAAAGTCGAAAAATTCAACGTGTGATCGTTATTCCTATTTAAAACGTATGATTAAAAAAATATCTTCTCCTTTCGGTATATGTTAAAATCAAAAATGGAAAAAAAAAATTTTCATTTAAAAAAATTTTCTTTCATATTTAATATACATTTTTTATTTTATTTCCTTGAAAACATTTTCTGATTGATATGTCTATATAACTGTTGGGGATATCTCCCCCAATGGTGTGCTCCTTTTATTTTAAATATTTTCCTAAATTTATTTAAACTTACATTTTGTAAAACAAAAACAACAACAACAAAAACAACAAAAAAAACAAACAAACAAAAAAAAAAAAAATTAATCTTAATCGTATAAAACTGATTCCAAACACAGGAAAAAGATATTTTCCCTTTGATTTGGTCAGTTCGTTTTTTATTTCATTGCTGAATAACTATGGGTTTTTTGTTTCTTTTGTTTTTGCACCCTTCATTAAAACCATTTTCCTATTTCTATCGTATATTAAACATCCCATTTTACAAGCACTTTTACTGCATTTGAATTATGACCCCCTTTCCAGTTAAGGAAATCTGTAAATAATTGAACTTAACTGTAATTGTTTATTCCTTCGTTTAAAACAGTAGTTTTTTTTTGCTCTAAGCTATGTTTATACGACTGAAATCACCAATAAAACAATATTTAGATCTTGGTGTCTATTAATAAGATATGTGTTCATTAAAATATGCATATCTTAGATGCGAATTTGCCTTTTATAAGTAACAATATCAATCTTGTATGATTTTGAATATTATTAAACTCTTGTATACCATTTAAAAATAATTAAAGAAACAAAATGCTGTATCCGATATGAGTTCCCTAAAAAGTTTACCACTTGCCACCTTGATATTTGTAGCATTTCAATTATCAAGAAGACATTTACCGTAAGGATTTGAAGTGAAATCACATAATGTTCAATGGAGGGGTTCGTCAGCACGAAAAACATCACCCGGATGTTTACTTTGAATAGCAATGAACTCGATAATTGATCGTTCTTGATATAAACTATTATTCCGCGTTTAGTACTTTTTTTTTGCAATTTTTTTTTCTCTGTTTGACTGACAGCGGCTTAGCAACAAAAGACCTCATTTCCCCCTGTGTAAACACGATGTGCCATGTGTAATTAATAGCTGTTTTAACCCTTTCAACAAAGAGTTAATTAAATACATAGAGAAGCCTTTCCTTATGCATTCTCCTCCACTCTCTCAGTGAAGCAATTTATCTCACATATGTCTATACTTCAGATTAATTATCTCAGTTCTAGGTAGTGTTTCCTTTCATGTTGATGCATTCGTTTAAACTACTTGAGAGAAACGCGCTCTTTATGTTTATTTATCTATATTGTCAAACACTTGAGTATCTTAAAAAAAAATGCCCCAGTACTTTTAATCTTTGCTTTCTATTGACCTTTGGCTCCGCACCACTGAATTTGTCCTATTTATCTATTGTTCTGCTAAGGATAACTTAGTTGACTCATTCAGATTCAAGCTGATTCTATTTCTAATCCATTGAATCAAGCCAGGACACATCATGGAACAGGGTATGCCAGATTATATGTGAGCAGTCGCTTGCAGTCAACATTAGAGCTGTCCTAGGACCATTTACAATGCTGTTTACGAGTACCTTATGCTGTATACATGAACATGGTGGTTTAATGACAATGAGACAGTTTCATAGCTGAATGTAAGCGTTCTATAATTGCATACGTTTTGGCATACTGAACGAACGCCTGATTGATGGCTGGGGATGTTGTAACAATCGTAGGCTAACCGGCGATGCTGATGCATGAAACTGGTTGTTATACAGTCTACTGTTCTCATAATTAGGTGTCGAATACTAGACATATTGTAGAGAGCCTAGCAACCGGCTAATTATCATCTTGACTGTTTGAAAATATTCCCGTAATTTTGTTTCATTGTTTCTTTGGTCAGTCCGATGGTTGACGGATTTTTTTTCTATTTGCATTGAACTGAATAATTTTTGTTCACACTTTTATAATATACTCAGCAATTTCTCAACATACCATATTTTCACGCATGCCAATTCATATATACTACATCACATTTTCGACTTAATGTGAATTTGAATAGTTCTATGAAAAGGTAGATGATCATTCATGATGACATCCAATTTTGCTGTATATTTATCATATTACCATATGCCTAACGCTTTTTGGATTCTTGTCGCTAGGGAACCCGCATAGTATGCTAACCGTTTTCACTAAATTCAGTACTGTTTATTTGACAAGATAATCAAATACTGTCTTCTTGTAATTCACGTTCCTTATTTGAATTGTGTTACGCTGGTTAGAGTAATAGCGTTACTTCTATGAATGATACCGATCACCATTTCTTTTTGTCACCAAAGTAATAGACAAGCAGTTGCAGACTGGCTTGGCTTTGAGGAATATGCTATTCTTTTGACAACGACCGCAAAGAAAATTAGCATTAATATCTGCATTAGGAAACGTATGAACCATGTCAATTTTTCACCTAAATTCAATGTATTTATTTTTGTTTTGATGTATGTAATGCAAATTCACTGCTGTAAATATCACGCAGTAGACATGGACACCTAATCCTTTGTAATTACACAAAAAGGATACCCATTCCTATTTTGAACAATTTGGGCATGTCATGGTTGGGGAATTAACCTATAAATCTGGTTATGTACACCTAATCACATTGTCCTTACACAAAAAGGATACCCTTTACCATTTTGAACAATTTGGGCATGATTAAAATCAGACTTAAAATTAGTGCTTTGATTTGGAAGATTGGTAAACATACTCGGCATTGAACATGATAAACATTAAAAGAAAAAAGCACTTTTAGTTATTATCAAAATATAACTATTTAAATTTTGACTCCTACGACAATGAACTTTGAAAAAAAAAAATTTTGTAACCAAAACTTTAACAACAGATAAAATGTAATCTACGGCGTCGTTGAAAGACCACGAGCGGGCAAACACACGCATAGGAAAAATCCTATGCGTGGTATTTATATAACAATATCGACCAGAGAGGCGGCGACCGTCGTCAATAACGATTCTCGCAGAGCTCTCTTTCTTCAACGGCTGACGGTCAAACGGATCTCTTCTTCTTCTGAGTAAAAGAGGCTCTCCAGTAATCCGTATAACATCTATATTCCGTAAATTTCCACAACCTTAAGCCTTTCTAAACTGGACAATTTTACATATGTCCGAATTTTCAAATCCTCATCGTCCTCATTACTTATCATAGTTTTTTTTTTCTTTTGAGTTCCTTGTAATGTGTTAAGTATATTTTGATTATTATATATAAAAGATCATTATTATGTTAATCTTTAAGTTAGTTTAACGAAGATATGGAAAGAAGTCATAAAGATGTTATGAACCTAAAACAATTTCGTTTAAACAGCCATTCATTATGTGAGACATTTATTTAATTAAGGTTTAGTTATACAAGTCAGTTGTGTATATTTGTTTATTTTCAGTAATTTGTGTTCATTATTAATTTGGTTATCTGTGGTATTTATTTCATTGCCACTGTTGATGTACTCTTTGTAAATAATCCATTCACACAGATCATAGACCATCAAATTAGGATATAAAATACATTTGTATGCTGTACATCAGACCTCTTGTTGTGTATGTAAATATATATTTATTTCATTATGTGTGGTATAGATGATATTGTTTTTATTATATTTGATTTTGCTCTAAGATATATCATTTGACTGAAATTTGCTTTCTGAAACAACTCAACTATACCTATTTCCTTACATAGTAACATGCGATTTAAGGCAAGTCAGATTCATGAAATAGAATATCCGCGGGTCACATTAAAAAGTACTCTCGCTATTCAAAGATATATAATTATCCGAGCATCAGACCTCAAAAATCGCATTTTTTTATTGTATGCGTGTTTGATCATGCGATAAGAAACGTGTATTAGAATACGCATATTATGTCAAATGCTAAAATTAATTGTATTATCATTGAGGAATGTGTAGATTTTTCTTTAAAACATTAAAAGTTTGCATTTATCAACTTCAAAAAATGCAAGGGCAAATATATCGCATGTAGTCCAAAGTTTGTTAGGAACAGTTCAACGTTAAAATTTCATCAAGTAAGCAGTGAATAATCATTAAAGGAATTTAATTATAACAGAACAAAACTCAGATATTCATAAACTTATTAAAATACTGTTTTCATATAATATGGTAAATACAAAAAGGTCGTTAGAAGTGGTTCACCAGGGAATTGATCTGCAGACAAGTGATTTGTGGTACTATGAATCTGTTGATTAAAATATATTTAACAACACAGGGCCTTTAGCATAATTAACATATGTGTCCATGTTTTACTGAAGTTTTTTAAACGAGTTTATTGTAATTATAGGAAACAAGGCTTGTATCATTTTAGTGTCATACCGTACATGTACCAGCAGCTTTTGTGTTTTAGCCAGAGTGCTGTCTTGATTTCTGTAAGCTTATTAACAGTTTTACGGTTTAATTTGATTGACATCCTGGTCCACAGACTGCCCGATACTCTTCTCTTGATTTGGGTTTTAATAGTTTCAGCGTAATCTTTATTGCTATATGGATATCAGTACTTGTAAATACAGCTCATATTAATCTGTGTGCACATTATTATATGTCTGCATGTAAATAAAACATATATTTATACTATGAAAGGTGTTTGATTTCGCCATTAAAGGCAGTCAAGTTTCATACAGATGCAAGTACATTTTTTGAAGAAAAAAAAATGATTCGGCCATTTGTGTTTCGCTCAGTGTTTTAATAAGAATAATACTCTTTAAAAGACAAATACATGTGATGAAAGATAAAATATAAGTTTACTTACCAGAGAAGGTAAGAGTTACATTCCTATGCAACGATAAATTCGACGTATTATATTCCATTGTTATAAAAGTGAATATATCAGAGTTATTAGATACATTAAAGGAAAAATATTACCATACACTAACCCTTTTAAGACGTCAAAAAGCAAATAAAGAAAATGGAACACCATTCAATATCAATTCAAACAAACCCGCAACTTTTTGACCGATGAAGTTCTAACCAAATAAAATTCCCAAAGCTATAATTATTTTCAATTTAGGCCTTAAACAAAAGACTCAAAGTCAAACATCGAACAATTCCCCTCAACACTGATATAAATCCCTCATGACGTTAACATGGTGAATACCAATTGTAACATCGGATTAACATCCACACTCCAGCGCATGAAGCTTTCTCCTTTGGTGATTCTGTAGAGACAAGTGTCTTTCACAGTCGGCCAATATATAGACAGGGTTACAATTACAGATAGTGGCTATTTTTCATACAACCGTTACTGCTCAGTTTGTCTTGACTAGGTAACAGTGACAAAGTCTAAAGGACACACGCATATATGTATGAATATAAATCAATTTTCAAATTATATAAAAACTGAATTCAACATGTGCCTCTATGGTAGATGACGCCTTATAGCTAAAGGAATCGATTAAACTAGGCATATTACTGAGATCATTAAGATTCCTACAGTGCTTTGTCTCGACAAAATAAGTTCATAACATTGAACATTTTAGGAAATGCGAATGGACGCGATTTTTAGAGACGGAACGGGACGGCCTGCTTGATTATGTATAATTATTCTATCAAGCCCAATTTTGTTTAGCGGAGGTAAAGTTAATAGGACATTTTTCGAACAGGAAAGGAGAAACATACAGGGCATGCCGAAAACAAAACTAAAATTGGAATTAAAAAAATGTATGTCCCACTTCGTGAAACATGCCAGGCCTTATCTTCCATGTATTTTAAGTTTCTAAATGCAGAAAACATTTAATAGCCTAATGGTTACAGAGATGGAATGATAAATACATATCATAGTACTGTGAAATTTAAAAAATCCGGACACTCCTTTGTCTGGTTAATTTCTTCTTTGTTCTACACTAGGAAAAACAGGGACCGTCCTTTATCAGCGGTCTGGGATAAGAAATCTTTTCTGACAATATTACCTGACACATCTACATATTTTGTGATCTTTCTTCGGCAAAGATCGGTTTCGGACAAGAACAAGAACATTGCTGGCGTTTTAGAATATTTCCAAACCTTTCAAAAATGACCGAAACAATTTTCATGTAGATGTTTAAAAAAATTATAACGAAAACCATTCTGAATTAAAAAAAGAATTGTCTACTTCCAGGATACGAACCTACAAAATTCATAACAAGACCACTGAAGTGGCGCTAGGCAATCGAGACTTATTTAGTATGAACCATTGTAAATCATATTAGCTATATATACTAAAAACAAATGTTTAAATCTTACTAATTCAGGAAACTAACAAAGAATCTCTAGGATTCATTAAGCTCAGGTCAATATTGCCAGACAGTTCAAAGTATTTATGCTCTAGATATAATATCGTATGCGCTTTTTTCATGATATATACTCGTAGTTCGACAAACCTTGTTCTTTTATGTGATCGATGACTTTATCTTGAACTGGAAAGACATTCCTCTCACTGGAAACATGAAACGTGCGTTAGCTAAGTGTTTTTATTTCTCACAAATATATCCTATTATAATGCAAAATATATATACATATACATATATATACATATAATATATATACCTCTATAGGAAATCATACTTTTAATGCATTTCGATCGTTTTGGGTAAAGTAAAATGTATATACACTATATTGAGCACATAAAGTTCATGGAGACAGATCGATCAATTTTATCCAAGGCAACAACTTTATTATCTGTTTGTGGACTTGATTTAGTGATACTTGTGAATATCATTATATTTTGCATAAGTTGCAAAATTATGTTTTTACATTACTGTGTAATTTACATATCGAACAGTGTTTTCAACGACATAAATTTGGTTGGGTGAAGACTGATGGGCAAGTGTCATCCGGACCGTTCATTTGCCGGGTGTCATTTTGGACCGTTCATTTGCCGAGTGTCATCCGGACCGTTCATTTGCCATGCATTAGAATATTAAAATTACCTTTAAGTTGATAAAATGTTTAATTCCTCGACTTCTAGCATATTCTTTCAAGCTTTCTTTGTCACTTACATCATAGCTTTTGTCGTATAAGAATATATATATGTTTTGCAACATAAATATTGTTATTGGTCAGGGTTTGTCGTATCAGTTATGTTAAGCTTGTAATCTGCATTAAGAGGACTGTGGTAAGACACCCCCCCCCCCGCCTTCAAACTTATGCGGGCCTATCTTCGATAACTGCTTATCAACTTAACAACAAGAGATATCGGCTTCTCTCAGTGCTTTGCAAACAATAAAGGGGATGTTTTTCATGTTATTTAATTAAGCATAGTAAATAACATAAGCTTCATCTTCATATGCTTTAATGTATTTATGATAATGTTAAACTTAATGTATTTTACATCGCTTCACAATTTATATTAATGGCTATGGTGGCGGCGAATGTGGTCATTATTGTATGAGGAAACCAAGTAGAAAAAAAGAAGATAAAAAGTATCAAAAAAGCTTTGTTTGCTTCTTCCACAACATACCCCCCGTTCCGGTAGTTATGTTTTATGTACATTTGAGATGTGAAAGAATGATCGAAACGAATAATATTAATTTTCGAGCGAATACATCTTTATATAATAAGGGACTTTACCTTCTCTAAAATTAAAAAAAAAGTACCAAACATTTTTTTTTGCATTTTATTGCTTAGTCGTCATAAAATGTATTCATCCATATTCTAATACATTGCATCTCTATCAATGTCTCTATTTTTACTTGCGCGATGTTTTCAATATCAGTATTAAGTTATTAGTAAATGGAAATAGAGATTAATTATTTCATCTTTGTCATGGATTAATGCAATCGGCCTATGCATTCGTCCAAAGTGCCATGAAATAATCTTTATTCCTATTTTTTCTGACATCGATGAAATTTCAATTTGTTGTATATCAAGAAATCGGCCTTGTAAGGTTATTATCTTGGATAAATACTGAATCTATGTTTGTCTGCTGCCATGTCTTACTCATTATTAAAACTGATATTAAAAAGAATATCTTTTTTTTCTTCAGAAGATGAGCTTTGTCGTTTTCAACCAAACAACAAAAAAGAATAAAATAAATACCAAAGAGGCCTGAAAATGCTATAAAAAAGGGATAACCTTTCTATGCTTTGCTTATTAGTCGTGGGTCACATTTTTATCAAGTTACAGAGAAATTCAACATAAAAATGAAACAATAAAGAATTTACAGCTTATCATTTCTTTAATGCAATATATAGCATCTACCTTTGGATTGATTTATTAGTTTACCGCCTATTTGACAAGATACTGTCATTTGGAAAGACATATATAGACTTCTTCACTGTAGAAACATGCTTTGATACCATATCATAAATACATTATCCTGGCGCCAGAAAAGACAGTTCTGTTTGTCATTGACATTAGTTTCGTTATGTATGAATGGTAAAACATGAGTTAATATATCCGAGGATTTTTTTCTAGAACCGTAGGGCCTACTTAATAAAGGATTCGTTTAGTTTAATATTCTTTGGCTAAATCATCCATGAAATTCACGAAAAATTACTTCCTAAAATGCAGTGCCATTTTAAAGACTTATGGGATACGAAAGCCGGATATCGGATCTATGAATTTTGTTACCGTATCAAAAACTCATAAACGAGTAACATGAACTACCTACAACTACCTGCCAGGTAGTAAACACACATTATGAGTCACTGATTTTTACGAGTTCTTTTAAAAGTAAAATTAAGTCATTCTAACCAAACATCTTGTTTCCTAAGTTAGTTTATAACTAACTAGTTTCATAAAACATCCGCCGGGATTGCTTACAATATGCTTACAACTATCTCCTAATGAAAATTCAGTCAGCCACTTAGCAAGATAATCAAATAATGTCTTATTCTGATTCAGTTCTCAATAGATGTTCATCGTTATATCCATGGATTATGCCGATTTGTATCCTGTCATTTCATCAGTTATTGGTAAAGTCATCAAGCGATAGACAAGCAACTGCATACTGTCTTTACTGTGCGGCATTTGCTATGCTTTTAGGAACGAGCGCGGTATGTATTACAAGTCTGCATCAATATTGTATGAACCATTGAACAGACAATGTCGATTCTTTACTTAAATTCAATGTATATTGAATGTTTGACATCCTACTGACAGTATATGACAGAGTCATTTCGGACTGTTGTCTAAGTGAGGACTCATTGTGATATTACGACGTAGGCAAGATGTACACCATTATCCTGACATTTGACAAACCAGTTCTGTTCATCTTATATACTAAGTGCCAAGCACAATGAAAATACATCGGTGCATTAAAGAAAATGGCGCGGGTGGGGATAGTAAACTGCATGTTCCTAATTCTTCAACCATCGGGACAGATTGCACGTTAATGGCTAGTTAACCGATAAAATAAAATCTACCAACTACTGGTCTACTGATCTATTGGATATATAGACGGATTGATTGATATAATTGTAGCGCTTTGTAATCTCTTCATTCGGGCTATCTTATTTTGAACCTGTATCATATCGTATCATTCCGTCCCGTCTTTGCTCTATCATATCAGTTTGCAAACTGGATCAGCAATTACATGAATTTTATTTTTATGTTATGCTTTTTT